>JBBDGP010001013.1:947500-1467500 GCA_037952835.1 Lithobates septentrionalis | reverse complement strand
TATGATTTAAAAAGAGTAATAAAAGGCTCCAGCCAAACACTAACCATGAGTGAAAGAAAAGTTCTCTGAAAAATTGCCAAGAAATCGTAAATTCTGCCAGGGTATGTAAACTTATGAGCACAACTGTGTGTGTGTGTGTAATATATATATATATATATATATACACATATACATATACTTCCCAAACACTACGCAAGCAGTCAGGCAAAAAGATGTCATGCGGTGCTTGAGTTGGTCTGCCTAGAGGACAGGAGCCACACTGGGGCAAAGATTCTGTCAGTTCTGCAGGGGCAGGCTCAGAGGTGGTTGATGCCACGCCAGCTTGAGCCAGGAATGGTTATATGTGACAATGGCACCAACCTTCTCTCCACCCTCCGACAGGGACACTTGACCCATGTTCCATCTTTGGCACATGTCCTGAATTTGGTGGTGCAGCGTTTCTTGACCAGGTACCCAGGCTTACAAGATCTCCTGAGGCAGGCCAGAAAAGTCTGTGGTCTTTTCCACATACAATGCCAGTGCTCGGCTGGCTGACATTCAAAGGGGATGCAACCTGCCCATCAACCACCTCATTTGTGACATGCTCATCAGGTGGAACTCAACGTTGGCAATGCTGCAGCGGCTACACACACAGCAGAGGGCCATCAATGAGTACCTGTGCGAGTATGGCACCAGGACAGGGTCAGGGGAGCTTGGCTTCTTTTCGCCACACCAGTGGCTACTGATCAAGGATGCATGCACTGTCCTGTCACCATTTGAGGAGGCCACAAGGATGGTGAGCGCGACAATGCATGCATCAGTGGCACTGTCCCTCTAGTCTTCCTGCTGGAGCACACGCTTCGTGGAATCATGGACAGGGCACTTGAGGCAGAACAGCGGGAGGAAGAGGAGGACTTCCTTTCCTCTCAAGGCACCCTTTATCCAGATAGCATTCCTGCGGGTCCGCCAAACACACAGGAAGAAAATGAGGAGGAGGATTGTGTCAGCATGGATGTCGAGGATAACACGCAGCAGTCTTCAAGGGATTTTTTTCAGTCCCCAGAAACCCAAGAAGTTGTACGTGGCTGGAAGGAGGTAGTTACGGGTAATGTGATCCTTAGTGACCCAGGAGACTCAGAATCGAATGCCTCTGCAAACTTACGCTGCATGGCCTCCCTGATTCTGCAAAGCCTGTGAAAGGACCCTAGGATTCGTGGTATTAAGGAGTGGGGTCAATACTGGCTGGCAACCCTTCTTGATCCACGTTACAAGGGTAAGGTTGCAGAACTCATCCTGCCTTTGCAGAGTGAGTAGAAAATTAAACATATTCAGGAGGCCTTGAAAAAAAATTGTGTGTAACGCATTTCTAGACCCTGGGAGGTTACCATTTCCTGGTGCTGGACAACGTGTTTCTGATGCTTCGTTCGGTCAGAGGAAGAGCGGTGGAGAAGGTGGCCGGCGGACCGATGCCATAACAAATTTTTAGTCCTCAGCGCCAAGGTCTGATAGGTTCCAGCAACCATCGCCAGCGTCTGCATTATATGGTGCAGGAATATCTAGGGGCAAGAGCAGACTTGGAGACCTTTCCAACAAAGCATCCACTGAGTTACTGGGTCTTGAGGTTGGACCACTGGCCAGAACTTGCTCAATATGCAATTGAGCTACTGGCCTGTCCTGCATCCAGGGGGCTTTCTGAACACACATTCAGTGCTGCTGGAGGGTTTGTAACTGATCAAAGAGTAAGCCTGTCCACAGATTCAGTTGTTAGGCTTACATTTATAAAAATGAATCAGTCCTGGATCAGCAGCTATCAAGCACCTGATGTTGATGTAACTGATTTAATTTGCTATGGATCTGGGATCCCTTGAAGACTGCCTATACTGCATATCCTATTCCTCCTCAATCTTGATGCTAGCTTCCAACAATATTTTTGTTTTAGGACACCACCATCACCCAATGTTTCTGCCCCTGTTTTACAGGGGCATGTAATTACAATTTTTGAAATAATATTTAACAGCAGGGACCGTTCCTGTGCCCAACAAGAGTAACTGTGAGGGCTTACCTTGTTCTGCCACTACCAACACCTAAGGCCCAATTTTTCAGCAGAGTATATAGTGCAGTCCGTATAGTATATATACACTAGAGGTCGACCGATATATCGGCCGGCCGATATATTGGCCGATATTTGGCTTTTTTTACTTAATCGGCATCGGCTGATTGTGCTGATAAAAAAAGCCAATTATAACTTCAGCGGGACTTGCAAATGACTTCTGTAATAGAAGTCAATGCAAGTTGTCTGAAGTTTGTCTTCTCTCCTCCATGGGCAGCCTGCCAAGTCTGATAAGAAGATACATTGTATCTCTTCAGGTTCTTTTATCAATGGACTGAACTTCGTGTGTAGAAGTTCTCAGTTTAACCATTTAAAGACTAAATCTTTTCTGACACTTGTTGCTTACAAGTAAAAATCCTGTATTTTCTGCTAGAAAATCACTTAGAACCCCCAAACATTATAGATATTTTTTTTTAGCAGAGACCCTAGGGAATAAAATAGAGGTTGTTGCAATATTTTATGTCATAGGGTATTTGCGCAGCTGTCTTTCAAAACGCAATTTTTTAAAAAAAAATACACTAATGAAATAAAAAAAAAAAAAAAAGGAGTAAAGTTAGCCCATTTTTTTTCGTCCAAAAGTTTTGATTACCTGTTTGTGTATTTAATATTTAAGATATAGTTTTTTTTTTTTAATCTAAATTCTACATACAAGTGAACTGATTGGAGGTTTGTTTTGTTTAATAAATGTATAAATGTAAAAAATTTTCTGTATCACTTATTACTTCAGGCTGCTTTCACACTGGAGCGGGCAGGCGTTGACGGTAAAACGCTGTTAGTTTTAGCGGCGCTTTACCATCATTTTAGCGGCGCTATTCGGCTGCTAGCGGGGCGCTTATAACCCAGCTAGCGGCCAAGAAAGGGGTTAAATGTGCCCATGAAGCGCTGCTGCCGAAACGCTTTGCAGGCGCTTCGGCAGCGGTGCGCATTCATTTCAATGGGCAGGAGTGGTGGATGAGCAGTATACACCGCTCCAAAGATGCTGCTTGCAGGACTTTTTTTTTAACATCCTGCCAGCGCATCGCCTCAGTGTGATAGCACTCGGGGCTTTCACACTGAGACTGCAGGGGAGCCATTTTACAGGCACTTTACAGGCGCTATTTTTAGCCCAAAAGTGCCTGAAAAACGCCCCAGTGTGAAAGGGGTCTAACTGTTAGATTTTATGAGATGAAGGGAAAAAAAAATAAATAGAAAAATCGGCCTAATATATCTGCCCTAAAAAAAATCGGCATCATATATCGGCTATCGGTCACCGCGATTTCTGAATATCGGCATCGGCCAGAGAAAAACCCATAACGATCGACCTCTAATATATACTGCAGTTCAGAGTATATAGTGCAGTCAATGTAGTATACATAATACAGTGCAGGGTATATAGTGCAGTGTACAATAAATAATATAGTGTATTGAAGTGGTTAAGGGGAACCCTATGACAGAATTAAGAAAAAACGGCATGGGTTTCCCTCATCCATACCAGGCTTTTTGGGTCTGGAATGGATTTTGGAGGGACCCCCACGCCATTTAAAAAAAAAAAATTGGCATGAATTTCCCCTTAAAATCCATACCGTATGGACAGGAGGGGGGGGGGGGGGGGGGGGGACCCACGCTGTTTTTTTTTTCAATGATTTTTTATGTATATTGCCAGGATCTGGCAATACATTACAGCTGCAATTTTAAATTACATTTTTTCCTTTAGAAATTTAATTTTGCTGTGGTACTGTTCTAAACATGGGGAAAATGTGCTACTAAGCGGACCACCCAGGCACTATATTTAAAGGAATATTTAATTTTTATTGTTTCACTTTAAGCATTCTTAAAATGACTGCTCCTGAAAAAATGGCCATTTTTCCTCCTGCAGCTGCTGAATGCCAGTGGGAGGCAGAGGATGAGAAGCAGACTTTCAACTGCTGCAGGAAGAAAATCTAGCCGATTGGTTCTACTAAATGCTGCCCCTGCCTCTCTGGTCTGAATAATATGTCTGGGTTTTAGGCAGGCTGAAACCTGGACATATGATTCAAACCCCAGACTGTCCGGGTGAATCCTGGACAGGTGGCAACTATACCCGTTACAGTAATTTATTCAGCATAAAAACACATAAGCTCTCACCCTGCCTGGAAAGAATATCTTTTGCATAATCAGGGTGACAGATAATTAGAATTCCAAAGAAATTTCCCAGCCACAGAGGGTAGGCATATGGATACTGTCCAGCATAGTTCATCATGATGTCAAATTCACTTCCATCTCCAGGGAACTGAAATAATAAAAATGCAGCTTATTTATAGAAACTGGGCCACAATAAGGCACATGACACGTATGAGATCTCAGAGAGCTCTACTCTATTTGCTTCAGACACAGTCTAGAAAAGGTGGGAAGGGGTGAGCTTACTATGGGATAAACAAGGAAAAGGGGCGCCTCTGAGTGTATATCAATAAACATTTATTCAAACAGACAATATCCACTCACATGGAAGACTGTAGTGTTGCGTTCCGGTGCGTCTCTGAGTAGAGGAAAAAGCTGGAGGACCACAAGTCTCAGCAAGTCCGTGCAGTGCTGGTCCCACATCGGATCCTGGCAAGGATGGATGGTGGTAACTGGACACGGCAGGGGCTCCCTCAGTTCTCCAGATGGCACTTCCGGGTTGTTATGGGTATAAAATAGCAAAGACCAACGGTCTGCGGGTTCCAAGGAGAGGGTAGAAGGACGCCAAAGCCGATCGCCGGGCGTGCTGCAGTGTGAGGCTCGTAAGGCTCCGTGGATGAGATGGTGACGGCCGTGTAGGGAGCCAGAACGAGGTCTGGAAAGCAAGCACAGCGCGGCGCCGAGCCGTGACGTCACAGCTATGCGACGCGTTTCTGAGTCTGCGCGCTATTGGTGACAAGAATAGCGGCACTCCTTTCTCAAGCATGAGGGGCGGATGTTTTGGCAGTCATTTTTGTAGTCTTGGAGGGGGCGGGGCTAAGGATGATAAGTGATACCAGGAGACACTACAACTAAAGGCAATACTAAATATAATACATATGAAAGTGGGGCACAAGTTAAAAAATAATAAATATACAACATTATTGGAAGTTGGTGAAGAGAGTTTTGGAAAGACAATTAAATATAGTATAAATACATGCATATATAAGAAACACGTACATATAGGTAAAAACAAGTACACATCCATGGGCAAGATAAAACCTGGTGCATAAACATCCAGTGTGAACTATAAATAAAAGCATACATATATACCTATTAAAAAGACAAGATGTTACTTTAAAGGTAATAATAATAATAATAATAATAATAATAGGCAAATACGAGGTACAAAATGATAAAAAATGTACATACGGGAGGTTTTAAAATTGGTAATTATGCGAACATGAATATCAATGAATACAATTAGTAAAATTAGCAATGAACACAGTCCACAGGGGAGATAATGGGAAGGGAGTAGGGGGTGAGGAAAATAAAAAGGGGGGGGGGGAAGGAGAGGAAGGGGGGGGGGGGAAGAGGGGGGGGAGGGGAGAGGAAAGGGGGGGGGGGAAAGGGGAAGAAGGCAGGTGGGGGGACGGGGAATAGGATATACTTACTGACATATGGACCCGCCACCCCCACAATTATAGATATGTTAGTGTATATACAACCTGTAGTAAAAATGATAAGAATACAAATAGTGAATATAGACCTACTGTATAAAAACCAAATATAAGCAATGTATATCTATAGTATGGTGGCAATCTCGATGCCCTCATTCAAGCCCCCAGGCGAGAGGACATCGAGATTGTAGATCCAAAACGTTTCCCTTGCACAAAGTTTTTTGAAACGTTCGGCTGGAGTATATGACTTGGGGATTTGTTCAATCACCCATACAGTAAGGCCCGTAGTGGATTTTTGGTGAAACCCAGCAAAATGTCGTGGGACACTATGCATGTCCTTACCACCCTCTATCAGTCTCCGGTGTTGACCGAAACGCTGCCTAAGAGGGCAGATTGTTCGACCGACATAGATCAGTCCACAAGGGCACATAAGGCCGTAAACTACAAAATCTGAAGAACAATTGTGGAATTGATCTGGTATGTTTTACCTTTGGAAAAAAATGACTTTTGTCCATGTTTAACAAAGGCACAAGTTTTGCATAGGACTTTACATTGATACATGCCAACCAGAGGTATAAGTGTGGTGGCATGGTCGTTGGTCACAGTGGTTTTGAATTTGCTTGGGGAGATTTTGCTTTTCAAGTTGGGTGCTTTACGGTAAGTAATTCGTGGTACTGTAGGGAGGAGGGTTTTGAGAAGGGGGTCTTGTAATAGAATACCCCAATGTTTTTTCATGATATTTTCCATTTTTTTATATTCGAAGTGAAAGGTCGTAATAAATCTGGTGGAGTGATCTGTTGGGCAAGTATCTGTTTTGGCTGGTTTGCCTTTGGAATAGGAGGCACATGCTTAATCAACTAGTTCTTTAGGGTATTGTTTTTCAGCAAATTTGTTTTTTAGTGGAATGCTGGATGCTGCGTAATCACTATCAAGGGTACAGTTCTGTCTGAGACGGCAGAATTGTCCCTTTGGTATATTTTTCGTCCACTTAGGATAATGGCAGCTGTGGAAATGTAACAAAGAGTTACCGGCAGTTGGCTTAATATAATTTTTGGCAATAATTCTGTCACCCATGTGGCCCAATTCCAAATCGAGATATGCTAAGTGGGTAGAATCAAAGGTATGGGTGAAGGCAAGGCCATAGGGATTGTGGTTACAGTGGTCCACAAATGATGTAATCTGGTCTGGAGGGCCATCCCAGATCACGATTAGATCATCTATATAGCGCCCAAAGAAAATGATGTTTGCTGAGTGGGGGTTGTTTTGCCATATGAAGTTTTTCTCCCAGTAACCCATAGCCAGGTTGGCATAGGAGGGGGCGAAGTTAGCTCCCATGGCGGTCCCCTCCTATGCCAACCTGGCTATGGGTTACTGGGAGAAAAACTTCATATGGCAAAACAACCCCCACTCAGCAAACATCATTTTCTTTGGGCGCTATATAGATGATCTAATCGTGATCTGGGACGGCCCTCCAGACCAGATTACATCATTTGTGGACCACTGTAACCACAATCCCTATGGCCTTGCCTTCACCCATACCTTTGATTCTACCCACTTAGCATATCTCGATTTGAAATTGGGCCACATGGGTGACAGAATTATTGCCAAAAATTATATTAAGCCAACTGCCGGTAACTCTTTTTTACATTTCCACAGCTGCCATTATCCTAAGTGGACGAAAAATATACCAAAGGGACAATTCTGCCGTCTCAGACAGAACTGTACCCTTGATAGTGATTACGCAGCATCCAGCATTCCACTAAAAAACAAATTTGCTGAAAAACAATACCCTAAAGAACTAGTTGATGAAGCATGTGCCTCCTATTCCAAAGGCAAACCAGCCAAAACAGATACTTGCCCAACAGATCACTCCACCAGATTTATTACGACCTTTCACTTCGAATATAAAAAAATGGAAAATATCATGAAAAAACATTGGGGTATTCTATTACAAGACCCCCTTCTCAAAACCCTCCTCCCTACAGTACCACGAATTACTTACCGTAAAGCACCCAACTTGAAAAGCAAAATCGCCCCAAGCAAATTCAAAACCACTGTGACCAACGACCATGCCACCACACTTATACCTCTGGTTGGCATGTATCAATGTAAAAAAGTCCTATGCAAAACTTGTGCCTTTGTTAAACATGGACAAAAGTCATTTTTTTCCAAAGGTAAAACATACCAGATAGATCAATTCCACAATTGTTCTTCAGATTTTGTAGTTTACGGCCTTATGTGCCCTTGTGGACTGATCTATGTTGGTCGAACAATCTGCCCTCTTAGGCAGCGTTTCGGTCAACACCGGAGACTGATAGAGGGTGGTAAGGACATGCATAGTGTCCCACGACATTTTGCTGGGTTTCACCAAAAATCCACTACGGGCCTTACTGTATGGGTGATTGAACAAATCCCCAAGTCATATACTCCAGCCGAACGTTTCAAAAAACTTTGTGCAAGGGAAACGTTTTGGATCTACAATCTCGATGTCCTCTCGCCTGGGGGCTTGAATGAGGGCATCGAGATTGCCACCATACTATAGATATACATTGCTTATATTTGTTTTTATACAGTAGGTCTATATTCACTATTTGTATTCTTATCATTTTTACTACAGGTTGTATATACACTAACATATCTATAATTGTGGGGGTGGCGGGGCCATATGTCAGTAAGTATATCCTATTCCCCGTCCCCCCACCTGCCTTCTTCCCCTTTTTTTCCCCCCTCCCCCCCCCCCTCCCTTTCCTCTCCCCTCCCCCCCTTCCTCCCCCTCCTCTTCTCCCCCCCCCCCCTTTTATTTTCCTCACCCCCTACTCCCTTCCCATTATCTCCCGTGTGGACTGTGTTCATTGCTAATTTTACTAATTGTATTCATTGATATTCATGTTCGCATAATTACCAATTTTAAAACCTCCCGTATGTACATTTTTTATCATTTTGTACCTCGTATTTGCCTATTATTATTATTATTACCTTTAAAGTAACATCTTGTCTTTTAATAGGTATATATGTATGCTTTTATTTATAGTTCACACTGGATGTTTATGCACCAGGTTTTATCTTGCCCATGGATGTGTACTTGTTTTTACCTTTATGTACATCCATATATGTACGTGTTTCTTATATATGCATGTATTTATACTATATTTAATTGTCTTTCCAAAACTCTTCACCAACTTCCAATAATGTTGTATATTTATTATTTTTTAACTGGTGCCCCACTTTCATATGTATTATATTTAGTATTGCCTTTAGTTGTAGTGTCTCCTGGTATCACTTATCCTTAGCCCCGCCCCCTCCAAGACTACAAAAATGACTGCCAAAACATCCGCCCCTCATGCTTGAGAAAGGAGTGCCGCTATTCTTGTCCCCAATAGCGCGCAGACTCAGAAACGCGTCGCATAGCTGTGACGTCACGGCTCGGCGCCGCGCTGTGCTTGCTTTCCAGACCTCGTTCTGGCTCCCTACACGGCCGTCACCATCTCATCCACGGAGCCTTACGAGCCTCACACTGCAGCACGCCCGGCGATCGGCTTCGGCGTCCTTCTACCCTCTCCTTGGAACCCGCAGACCGTTGGTCTATGCCATTTTATACCCATCACAACCCGAAAGTGCCATCTGGAGAACTGAGGGAGCCCCTGCCGTGTCCAGTTACCACCATCCATCCTTGCCAGGATCCGATGTGGGACCAGCACTGCACGGACTTGCTGAGACTTGTGGTCCTCCAGCTTTTTCCTCTACTCAGAGACGCACCGGAACGCAACACTACAGTCTTCCATGTGAGTGGATATTGTCTGTTTGAATAAATGTTTATTGATATACACTCAGAGGCGCCCCATTTCCTTGTTTATCTTCTTCAGCCTATTGGACCCTGCTTCTGGTCTTTTCTTGGTGGCAGCCCTGATTGACTTCCCCCTGTGTATATATCGATATACACCCATCCTGCCATTGGACTATTTAGGAACAGTTATTTGAGGTATACCTGCATTGCGCCTTTTTTACTTGTCTCTTACTATGGGAGCATGTGGGTTATTGTCCTTTGTAAAGCCTACTGCTGGTCACAAAATCTGATTAGACAATCTTTAACCACTTCAGCCCCGGAAGGATTTACCCATTTCCTGAAAAGGCCATTTTTTTTGCGATACGGCACTGCATCGGGCAGGGTGCTTTTGGCCAATCATGGCTCAGAGGGACCAAGTTCATGCTCACATAATATAAGGCTGCTTACATAGCGGCCACGTGTAGTGTTGTTGGCGTTGGACGGAGAGATAGCTTGAGCTAGATTAGGCAGGCCGGTCATTTAGTTAGTGGCAGTGTATTTGATAAATATATATACAGTCAGTCTATATATATATATATATATATATATATATATATATATATATATATATATATATATATATATACATACATACATACATACATACATACATACATATACACACACACACATATATACACACATACGCAGACACAGTTGTGCTCATAAGTTTACATACCCTGGCAGAATTTATGATTTCTTGGCCATTTTTCAGAGAATAGGAATGATAACACAAAAACGTTTCTTTCACTCATGGTTAGTGTTTGGCTGAAGACATTTATTATCAATCAACTGTGTTTACTCTTTTTAAATAATAATGGCAACAGAAACTACCCAAATGGACCTGATCAAAAGTTTACATACCCCAATTCTTAATACCGTGTATTGCCCCCTTAAACATCAATGACAGCTTGAAGTATTTTGTGGTATTTGTGGATGAGGTTCTTTATCTTCTCAGATGGTAAAGCTGCCCATTCCTCTTGGAAAAAAGCCCCCAGTTCCTGTAAATTATTGGGCTGTCTTGCATGAACTGCACGGTTGAGATCTCCCCAGAGTGGCTCAATGATATTGAGGTCAGGAGACTGAGGTGGCCACTCCAGAACCTTCACTTTATTCTGCTGTAGCCAATGACAGGTCGACTTGGCCTTGTGTTTTGGATCATTGTCATATTGGAATGTCTAAGTACGTCCCATGCGCAGCTTCCTAGCTGATGAATGCAAATGTTCCTCCAGTATTTTTTGATAACATACTGCATTCATCTTGCCAACAATTTTGACCAAATTTCTTGTGCCTTTGTAGCTCACACATCCCCAAAACATCAGCGTTCCACCTCCGTACCTTTCATCATAGGCCTTGTTGACTCCTCTCCAAATGTAGTGTTTATTAGACATGCGCATTTGTTAACGCTCAAATGGCTTTTCAACGATTTTCAGGGATTTCTGTGTTCGTTTTACGAACGCGCGCAGAATCCGAAATTCGAAAGATCCAAAATAAAAAATGCTTTATTATCGTATCCATTATATTTTCGTATTGTTGCGATAACAGTTCGATATAGATAGATAGAAGATCCGACATGACGGTGACAATAGCGATCGAATGTGCCTAACCTAACTATCAGTCCAAGATTATTTGACATAGAGAGAAAAGATTTGACATTATAGAGACAATAGTAAAAGAGCTGTTAGTGGTCGCTGCTGGAATGGGTAGGGGAAGTAAATTGATGATGATGATGAATGCTATTGGCTGATCAAAAATATGTATAATACCGTTCGACATGAAGATTCGATGGAGTAGCTAAAAACATACGATCGCCGGGAGCGGACATTTACGGCCAAATGCTCTGCCCATAGGCTATAAAAGAATTCTAATGTTGTTTGACTAGTAATAATAATTAATAAACTATAATTATTACTAGTCAAACAACATTAGAATTCTACTATAGCTTGTGGGCTGAGCATTCGATCCGAAATGTACGATCGTGGCATCGTTCAGTTTAGCTGCTTCGTCGAATCTTCTTAGAACATTCGACAGACACCATAACCATAAGCCTTCAATTGACACATTACACCTTAATAAATTCAGGTTTTCGTACGAATGCATTTAACGAAACAAAATAAATAAAAACGAATTTCGGGAGTAACAAAATAAATGTATTTTTCGTACGAATTCCGTTACAAAATATTTCAGTGTGCACATGTCTAGCGTTTATGGTTGTGGCCAAACCGCTGCTATTTTTGCTAAAAACAGTCGCGATTTCCCGGGACAAAAGCAAAATCCCGGGATTTTAATCGGGACGAGCTCCGATCGGGACAAGGGTCCCAAAATCGGGATTGTCCTGGGAAAAATCTGGACTGTTGGCAAGTATGACTTCAGGTGGTGTATACAGTATATAATACAGTGCAGCCAGAGTACAGTTTCTAATACAGTGCAGGCGGTGTACACAGTATATAACGCAGTGTGTACAGTTTCTAATACACTTCAGGTGGTGTACACAGTAAATAATGCATTGTGTAGTTTCTAATACACCTCAGTCAGTGTACACAGTATATAATACAGTGCATACAGTTTCTAATACACTTCAGGTGGTGTACACAGTATATAAGACAGTGCAGCCGGTGTACAGTTTCTAATACAGTGCAGGCGGTGTACACAGTATATAATACCCTGTGTAGTTTCTAATACACCTCAGCCAGTGTACACAGTATATAATACAGTGCGTACAGTTTCTAATACACTTCAGGTGGTGTACACAGTATATAAGACAGTGCAGCCGGTGTACAGTTTCTAATACAGTGCAGGCGGTGTACACAGTATATAATACCCTGTGTACAGTTTCTAATACACCTCAGTCAGTGTACACAGTATATAATACAGTGCGTACAGTTTCTAATACACTTCAGGTGGTGTACACAGTATATAATACAGTGCAGCCGATGTACAGTTTCTTTTTTTTTTTTTTAAGGTTTAATTTTTTTTTTTTTTTTATACACAAACAGTACATAGGTATACATTCGAGCGAACATCGCTCAGATCTTAACGAAAAAAGTCTTCAGGTATCCAGTCAATATACACAAAGCGACATGAAAATGATATATCTAATCTGCTTGGTTCGACCCTTGTGGAGTCTAGGTATATGCATACATTTAACATAATCCAGTGTTACAGCCTCATCCCATAGATCAGGGGGCAGGTGGTATGGTACGATCTGAGTTAACCCAAGAATCCCAAATCTTGGAAAAAAATTTAGGGCATACTCTAGCTTCATATGTCAACTTATACAAGGGGATGGCATGGCTAACAATAGTGAGCCAAAAGGCTATAGTGGGTGAGGACTGAGATTTCCAATGCATGGTTATTGATTTTTTGGCTTAAAACAGAACATGCGTATAAAGGTTTGTACATTTTTAGACAGTCCTTCATCATCAATATATCCTAATAGGCATCGCAGGGGATTACATATATTAGGTATCTGAGTTATTGAGCTAATAAAGGCCATAACCTCCGACCAGAACTTTCTAAATCGGTGGACATTCTCACATTAGATGAAAGAACGTGCAATCAGCCATGCCACACCGGGAACACAGAGCGGAGGGTATTCTATGCAGTCTATGAAGCAAGCAAGGTGTAAAGTAGGACCTGTATAGCCATTTGGTTTGGATCACCTTATCACAGGATGAAATGACAGAGGCAACCTGGACAGGAAGCACTTCCTGCCAGATATCCTCTGTCAGCTCGGGTATGACAGAATGCCATTTACTTTCAGTGGCGCAAAGCCTGTTGGTCATGGTGTGGAGTAGAGTTTTATAGTATGTAGAAACAAGTTTTGTATGAGAGGGGTCAGTCAATAGACCAGTAACAAACAAATGCCCCCCCCCCCCCCCCCACCTATAACTGGCCTTCACAGCAAGGAGCACATGGAAGGGTAATCACATGAAAAACAAAAACAGAACATTCCATAGCTCAACTCACCAACCAGTCTGCCAACTGACCAAATTAACCTGTCCAGCATTCTGCGTTAAAAACAGGGGTTTAGTTAGCACGCATTTGCAAACGCATGCATAAGCTGCAAGGCCTCTTCACGGCACCCTGTGTATGCTTGCAGTCCTAACGCTACTGAATTTATAAGCATCTCCACAATGGAAGCACATGCATTAAATGGATAGATGAGGGGCAGGTGGGCCTGGAGGCAGCCCAATCCCCCTTAAAGGAACAGGAGCACACTGGACACCCAGCAAGAGCACAGTGGCAGCAAAGGTGTACAGTGTGTCCCCGAACCATATTTACACCAGTAACAAATAAATGGCCCCTCCCCCCACCTATAACTGGCCTTCACAGCAAGGAGCACATGGAAGGGAAATCACATGAAAGACAAAAACAGAACATTCCATAGCTCAACTCACCAACCAGTCTGCCAACTGACCAAATTAACTGGTCCAACAGTCTGCGTTAAAAACAGGGGTATAATTAGCATAAGCTGCAACGCCTCTTCACGGCACCCTGTGTATGCTTGCAGTCCTAACGCTACTGAATTTATAAGCGTCTCCACAATGGAAGCGCATGCATTAAATGGATAGAGGAGGGGCAGGTGGGCCTGAAGGCAGCCCAATCCCCCTTAAAAAACCAAAAGATGAGCACAAAAATCAAGTGTCAATCTTCTATTGTGCAAACGACCATGTAAAGCCTCAACAGTGGTGGATCCAAAAGAGTGAAATAGGATGGGGTACTCTTACCAGAGCTGATGGACCCGGATGTCAGCAACACCAGGTCGTAAAGGCTTGCATAATCGGATCGGTGGCTCTCTCTGATGAAAGCGGAAGTCCGGGATCTCCACGGATGTCTCCAAACGACCTCATGGAACTCTGCCAGACTGGAAGTGCGATGTATCCAAAAAGGAACGCCGCAACAACTCTCCTCAAAATCAATATGTGTGAAAAGAAGAGAGAGGAGGCTCCAATGGTGCAGGTCAAAAGAGTAGGTTTATTAAAACCAATAGTACATAAAAAGTGATCACGGTGATTAAAAGCAATGTGGGGAGCAGTAAGCATAGCCCAGATGTTTCTCAGGTGTGTGCACGTGCCTATGTTGCAGCTGCTTCCCTTGGAGTATGGTAAGTAATGCCGCGTACACACGAGCGGACTTTACGGCGGACTTTGCCCGGCGGACTGGATTTCGGACAATTCGATGTGTGTGGGCTCCAGCGGACTTTGTTTTCTCAAAAGTTGGACGGACTTAGATTTGAAACTTGTTTAAAATGTATCCTTTGAAATCGAGTCCGGTCGAAAAGTCCGCCGTCTGTATGCTAGTTCGACGGACTAAAAAGCCACGCTAGGGCAGCTATTGGCTACTGGCTATGAAGTTCCTTGTTTTAGTCCGGTCGTACGTCATCACGTACGAATTCGACGGACTTTGGTGGATTGTGTGTAGGCAAGTCCGTTCATTCAGAAAGTCCGTCGTAAAGTACGTCGAAAAATCCGCCGGGCAAAGTCCGCCGTAAAGTCCGCTCGTGTGTACGCGGCATAAGGCTTACTTGGAGATGCCGGGGATTGAACCCAGGGCCTCACACATGCAAAGCGTGCGCTCTACCACTGAGCTACATCCCCTTATCTTTTATCTTGGACTTTTGTTTGGAGAATCACACTACTGCCCATTTCTCATACCGTATTTATCGGCGTATAACACGCACCCCAATTTAGGAGGGAATTTTAAGGAAAAAAAAAACTTTTAGGAGGGAAGTTGAAGGGAAAAAAAAAACAAAAAAAAAAAAAAAAAAAAAAACTTACATTTAAATGCCCATCATTGCAGTCTTCTCAGTGCAGCCTTGCCCCAGTGCAGCCTTGTCAGTGCAGCCTTCCCCAGTGCAGCCATGTCAGTGCAGCCTTCTCAGTGCAGCCATGTCAGTGCAGCCTTCGATCCCCTGTCCCTGCCATCCTGGGCTTCAAAATCGCCGATCGCGATTTGAAAATGGCGCCGAAATACACAGAGCCGGTCCTCGGCTCTTTCCGGCGGCTCTCGTTCACTTTCGGCTCCACTCGTAGTCCCGAGCGGAGCTATCCGAACCTAGCCGAAAAGTGAACGAGAGCCGCCGGAAAGAGCCGAGGACCGGATCTGTGTATTTCCGCGCCGGCGGCGCCATTTTCAAATCGCGGTCGGCGATTTTGAAGTTGTGACAGCTCGGGATCGCAGGGGATCGGCGTATAACACGCACCTGCGACTTTCCCCTGATTTTAAGGGGAAAAAAGTGTGTGTTATACGCCGATAAATACGGTATTTATTGGGTTTGATTTGTCACATTGTTTTATTTTTTGCACTGTACCACAGGGCATACATTTTGTTAGCGCTACATCTTTTTACACTCCTTGTATAAATTTGTCACATTTTGTGTAGCAGCTGTTATAGTTAGTCATATATTTGCGCAGTATTACCTCACCTTCCCCTTAAAAGAACAGGAGCACACTGGACACCCAGCAAGAGCACAGTGGCAGCAAAGGTGTACAGTGTGTCCCTGGACCATATTTACACCAGTAACAAACAAATGGCCCCTCCCCCCACCTATAACTGGCCTTCACAGCAAGGAGTAGGTGGACCTGGAGGCAGCCCAATCCCCCTTAAAGGAACAGGAGCACACCGGACACCCTGCTCTTGAGAGAGAGAGATTCATAGGAGGTTAGGATGGCTGCCTCCAAAGCAGTGGCTGCATTGTTGGCTTTTGGATAAAACCACCAATGCACATGTGCCAATTGCGAGGCCACATAATAGGCTTGAAGGCAAGGAAGTGCCAGACCCCCTTCCAGAACAGGTAATTGCAAGGTATTTTTGGCGATCTGAACCGCTCCTCCTCTCCAGAGAAAGTTGGCGAGGATGGAGTCTATATCTTTAAATTTGGTTTTAGTAATATAGATCGGTAAGTTACTCAGAATATAGAAAGTGCGTCAGAAAAATAATTTTTAAAAATATTTATCCTACCTAGCAATGTCAGAGGAATATTTGACCATATCTTCAGTGTGTTCCTTAATCTACCAATAAGAGGGTTCAGATTAATTTTAAAGTATGAGGAGATAGGGTGCTGTATCATAACGAAAAGAGTGGACGATCTGTAGCGGGCATGTGGGAGGCAACACTAGAGGCTGTCTGGTCTATCATAAATAAGAGAGATTTGTCCCAGTTAACCTCGAAACCTGAGAAATTACCAAACCGCCGGATAACATCCAGCAGGGCTGGGAGAGACGACTGAGGGTCCGCCAAATATATCAGCATGTCGTCTGCATAAAGGGATACCTTTTCTTCCAATCGTCAATCCCACAACCGCCCACCTGAATTATATCAGTGGGGTTCTATCGCCAGTGCGAACACCAGCGGCAACAGAGGACACCCCTGTCTGGTGCCTCTCCTTATTAGAAAGGGATCAGATATGGAAGCATTCACTCTCAGTCTAGCCGTAGACTTATGATACAGTAATTGTACCCATCTGATAAAGGCGTGACCAAATCCAAATTTAGCCAAGATTTCTAATAGATACAGCCATTCGATCGAGACGAAGGCCTTATGAGCGTCCAGGGCCAAAACGGCCCGAGAGCCCATGGTATCATGAACCACCTGCATGTTGGTAAAAAGCCTGTGCAGATTAATGGAAATTGATCGCCCTGGGATAAATCCAGTCTGATCTGCTCCAATAAGAGTAGTGATGACTGTATTCAATCGCCAGGCAAGCACTTTGGCTGGAATCTTTAATATCTGAGTTTATTAGTGAAATCGGTCGGTAGGATTCACAAACAAGGTGATCCTTATGGGGCTTAGGGATAAGGACAATCAGCGCCTCTGACATGGAGGGCGGCAACTGTCCCGTCTTTAGGGCGAAGTTATAGCGAAGCAAGTGAGGGATCAGTAATTCTCTAAAATGCATGTACCACTCTATGGGGAATCCATCTAGTCCCGGCGTTTTATTTCTGGCAAATGACTGGATGGCCTCCCCTATTTCCTCAGTCGTTAAGGGAGCATCAAGCATTGAAGCCTGAGGGTCCCACAAATTTGGAAGTGAGATGTCAGATAGATAGTCATCTAGTTCCACAATAGTGTAGTGAGCTCTAGAGGAGTATAATGTGGAGTAGAATGTAACAAATGCCTCCATTACCTCTGTTTTTTTCAACTATGGTTCCCTCTGAGTTCCTAATTCTCGGAATGTTGCATGGCAGATAGTCAGGTCTAGAGAGATATGCTAACAGGCGACTATTCTTGTCGCCAAACGCAAAAAGCCGCTGATTCTGATATAGCAACTTTTTTTGGGTGAGCTCCAGGAGCACTAGATCCAACTCTCTAGCCCTATGTCTCCAAGCAGCATGTGTCTCAGTGTGGGAGATGTAGAGTATGCGGTCTCACCCTCCCTAAGTACCCCTTCTGCGTCCACCAGTCTGGACTGAGATGCCCTATGGGTCTGCCCAATAGCTGCAGTGAAAGAACGTGGTGGCTTTAATGTCATCCCACACCACAGGGATGGAGGCACGCTGTTTGTTGGTTATCCAAAAGGATTTCATTTTGGCCAGGCTCTAATCAACAACAGCCTGGTCAGCCAGCCATAGTGGGCTCAACCTCCACATTCTATAAGAGGAAGGTGTTCTCAGAGCAAGGTCCACCATCAAAGGAGAGTGATCGGACACCACTGTAGGGAGGTGTTTAACCTCAGACACCACATTAAGCATTGCCGGCGAGACCAGACATAAATCAATGCTTGACAGTGTACTGTGAGAATCAGATTGGCATGAGTATTCCCTGACATCCACATGCTTCCACCTCCAGGCCTCCACCAGGTCAAATTGAGTCAAAAAGGCACCTAAGGGTGTGGGGGGGGCGATTTAGAGCATCAGAACCTGTCAATAGAGCTGTCAAGGACTGTGTTGTAGTCACCAGCTATCAATAAAGGGCCCTCTGCAATTTCCAGGATTGTGCCCATTACTCGCTCAAAGAATTGTTTAGTGAAAGGTGGTGGAACATAAAGGCTAGTTATTGTGTACGGTTTACCAAGGAGTTCAAGCACTAAGATTACAAAGCAGCCACCCAGATCTAGTTTGATGTGTTTGATCGTGACAGGAGCTGATTTGGCTATAAGGATAGGCGTTCCTCTAGCATACGTTGAATATATTGAGTAAATGGCATACGCTATTTATGCTTTTTTAAGGGCCATAATCCTGCAGCCCCGTAGATGGGTTTCCTGGAGAAGGATCACATGCGGATTATGCCTTGTCAGATTGTGTTGCTATGGCCATTTCTAATGTCTTGATAGCAATAATATAGAGTTAGGTTTGGTAACTGGAGCTGAGCAGAGGAAGTTGGTGTATGCAGGAAATGGGTGGGAGGGGCTTGGGGCGAGTTAGAAAGAAACATGTGTTTTGGACAACAGGGATGGGTTTGGAAGGACAAAGAGGAAGACATGGCTTCTGGAAGCTGGATAACTTTGGAGACGCTTTTGTGAGTTGGACTCTGAGCAAGGAACTATGAAGGACATCTTGACCCCTAAGTTGAGTAACTGTTTAGTTTACTTAATGTGTACATATTGTACATGCTTATATTTGTAGGCATATTTTGTAAGCTATAAGTTGTGTTGTATTGTGCATCCTACAGTTTGTATGTGCAGATTTTTTCCTGTTTAGTAAAGCATTGATACACTTCAGAAGTCTAAGCTTCCTTGGTTTTACCACAAGAACTTAATAGATAGAAAGCATTACAAAATAGCAACACAGCAAACATCAGTGATCGTTTCACTTTGGAGTTAAATCCCCTAACATACCAAGAAATCAAGCGTAATTTAGCCATAAGCAAGTATTAAACATAGTCATCAATACACATCTCTCACAGAACAGTAGAATCAACCATGTTGCAAAGATCTTTATACCCTGAGAGGTACAAGGAAATATGCATAGCTTATACATGGTAGAGAGCAATGTGTCCTCTGCGGATACGAACTGGATGGCCGACCAGGCCGATGAGTATGTATGAAAAAAACCATAGCAAAAAATAAAGTCCCAAAACATTTAAAACCACCCTAACCCTCTCGGCTCCCAAACCCAAACACATGAGAGCTTTGTTCCCAAAACCAAAACTGCAAAGCAGGGGGGTCATGGTATGGTCCCACAACCAACAAACTAGAAGGAGTGGAAAGAAGTCCGCAGCAATGTGCTTCCATCCGTGTCTGCAAAAAAACAAAACATGTTGATTAACCCGGATCCTAGATAGAGTGTTCCAGGGTGGCAGAAAAATCAGACAAAATGGAAAATGAAAAAGAGGGGGGGGGGGGGGGGCAAGGATGTGGAGGCAATAGTCATCAAGGATAAAGGATGTCAAAGCAATATATGGCTAATTGTCGGTAATTGTCCCCAGCTTCTTGTGGATAGGAGTGAGAAAGAGGACGGGAAGGGATTGTGGCGCCCCCCCCCCCCCCCCCCGGTAACATAAACTAAGTGAGGGGTATCAAGCAGGAGGTAGAGAAATCCATTTGTAGGTCTTTCACATTTATCGAGCAGGAGATCTCCGGTTCTGGTTTCGCAGATCCGCAGGCAGTAGGGTATCCACCCAGTGCGCTGCATCCTTAGGATCGGTAAAAAAGTAGGCCTTGCCCTGATGAATGATCTGCAGGTGTGCAGGATACAGCATGCTGTAAGGCAATTGGAGGCCCCTCAGCTTTATTTTGATGGCCAGGAAGGTAGCCCTCTGTTTTTGTGTAGCTACTGAGAAATCTGGGAAAATGGTGATTCCATTACCTTTAAAGGATACACTGCCTTTTTCTCAGGCAGCCCTGAGAACCGCCTCTCTGTCCCTGAAGTGCAGTAGTTTAATAAGCATGGCACATGGTGGGGTCCCAGAGGGCAGGGGGCGTAAAGGAACTCTATGAGCTCGTTCAATGGCGAACAATGGTGTAAAAGTGGAGGCGCCAAAAGTGGATGTCAGCCATCTCTCCATAAAAGCCTCAGGGGCCCTGCCCTCTGAACCCTCCGGGAACCCCAGATTATTACGCCTAAGGCGATCTTCCATGTCAGTAAACTTGTCAGTGGTGTAGCCCTGAGCTTGACGCAGCTCTCTAACAGAGGCCTGCAAGGGACGTGTCTCGTCTTCCAGTTCACCTATGCGATGTTCAGCGTTAGTCACTCTGTGACAGAGGTTGTGCACATCCTGTTTCAGGAAGGATAAGTCAGTTTTAATGGAGTCTATTTGTGTGGTGAGGGAAGCATGGCTGTGCTAAATGGCCTCCATAATCTGTGCCAGGGTCGGTTCTTCAGGGCCTGTGTCAGCATTCCCTGCATTAGGGGTAGCAGGATCTGTGTCCTCAGAAGGGGAGAATAGCAGGGGGTCTTCAGGGCTAGAAGCGGTGGGATGCTGTGACTTCCCTTCCCTGAGAGCTGCTGTGCCACGGAGGAGGAAGAGTATGGCTGGCTGTGTCTCTGTGCAGGATGCTGGCCGGCACCATCTTGCTTCTGCATGCATGGCGGCGTGAATCCCGCGGCATCCTCCATAGGCGGGCCATATTTGACCATCACCTGGTGGGCTCTAGGGTCCCGAGAAGCTGTGGAGGTAGAAGGGGCCCCTGAAGAGCGGTTGGGTCTGCAGGATCAGATAAGGATGTGTGCGGCGTGGATGGAGCTCAGGCAACTCGCTTCCTCACTTCCCAGTCGTTAGCCACGCCCCCCTGGTGTACAGTTTCTAATACAGTGCAGGCGGTGTACAGTATATAATACAGTGTAGTGCGGTGTTTAAAAAAAAACATCATGTCCAGAAGGCCACCTAGGAGAGGCAGACGCTCACAGTCCACTAAAAGAGGGCAAGCAGCCTCTGTGTCTACAGTGAATAGTGGTGGTCGTGGACATGGCGCATCCTCTGCAAGTGGCCGTGGGGCACGCTTGTCCTTTTTTTCTGCTGCTGGCCATGTTATTGAGCCGCAACATGCAGAAGAGTTGGTGGAGTGGATAACAAAGCCGTCCTCGTCCTTCTCATCCTCTGTCACCCAGGCTCATAGTAGTTTGCCTTCCAACGCAGCTGCCAAAGCAGCCTATTCCACAGACTCCTTGTCCACAGTTACTCCTTCTGTAGCCCCACCATCATGCACGGAGCCGTCACCAGAATTATTCGACCATAGTGTCGGTTACATGCTACTGGAGGATGCGCAGCAATTTGAAGGCTCTGATGTTGGTTCCAAGGTTGAGGAAGGGAGTGACGTGAGCCTAGAGAGAGGGCAGTACCATCTTAAGAGCATTATAGGCCCTCGGGCAATACAGTGCACTGGGGCCCTGTCTACACAATCACGCATGATTGCCCATCAAATGCAGCTTTACTGTGCCTGTGAATGCAGCCTCACTGTGCCCATCAAATTCAGCCTCACTGTGTCCACCATTGCAGCCTCACTGTGCCCGTGAATGCAGCCTCACTGTGCCCATCAAATGCAGCCTCACTGTGCCCATCAAATGCAGCCTCACTGTGCCCATCAAATGCAGCCTCACTGTGCCCGTGAATGCAGCCTCACTGTGCCCGTGAATGCAGCCTCACTGTGCCCACCAGTGCAGCCTCACTGTGCCCACCATTGCAGCCTCACTGTGCCCACCATTGCAGCCTCACTGTGCCCACCATTGCAGCCTCACTGTGCCCACCATTGCAGCCTCACTGTGCCCACCATTGCAGCCTCACTGTGCCCACCATTGCACCCTCACTGTGCCCACCATTACAGCCTCACTGTGCCCATGAATGCAGTCTCAATGTGCCCACAATTGCACCCTCACTGTGCCAATTAATACAGACCATTGCCTGGTAACACACACACACAGCGGGCATCTCCTCCTGTGTATCACAGAGCTGGCCGGGTCTGTGTTCGGCGGCCGCGCTGTAACAAGGTCCCGGCCCCCTAGACCATCTCGTGTGATAGGCGGAACACTGATTAAATCTACTATTACACGAGCCGGTCTAGGGGGCAGGACCTTGTTACAGCGCGGCCGCCGAACACAGACATAGCCAGCTCCGTGGTGCTGTAATTGCAAAGTTCAATTTCTGTGGAGTTAGCCCCGGTTCACACAGGGGCGACTTGTCAAGCGACTTAGCCGCCTGACAAGTCGCGTCTCGTTCTGTACTACGGAACCGTTCTAATAGGAGCTACGCAAGTCGCTCCGACTTAGAAAAATGTTCCTGTACTACTTTTGGGGCGACTTCAGGCGACTTGCATTGACTTCTATACAGAAGTCGTTTTGCAAGTCGCCGCTGAAGTCGTGTGCAGGTCGCCTCTGTGAGTCGGCCTGCAAGTCGTGTTGCCCCTGTGTGAACCGACTCTTAGGGGCAATTTTAAAAGCTGTTTTCAAATGTTTTATATCTACAGCTTTTATTAAAAGAATAACTGGTAATCCTGCCATACTGGTCCTTGTTCAGGTACTGTTATGAGGGGACAACAGCAGACATAGTCCACTGTCTTTAATATCAGGAAGTTGGTGCAGAGCAATGATTTGTAGCCAACAGTGGAGCAAAGGCAAGTAGACAGGAAGTGGATGAAAGAGGCCAAATGACATCATCAGTCCTAAGTTTCAAAAAAGGATGAAAACATGTGTGAAGTATTTTGTATTAACATGCATTCCATTTTTTAGGTTTGATTGCTCACTCTACACACAATGAACATGAAAAAGAGGAAAAGTGGGCAGGGTTTGCCACTATTGAAAATGTGGGTGGAGCCTGTCACTATTGGAAATGTGGACAGGGCCCAGTGTTGCCAACCGTCAGTATTTTTACTGGCAGCCAGTAAGAAACAGGCACTTTTCTCCTGCCAGTGACAGGAAAAGGTTGTCAGTAAAAAACATTACTGACGCTCGACTCGGAACTGCGCATGCAACCATCCGAGTGCCTGCCGCAGTTTGTTCGGGCGGCGCCGACGCGGGGGCAGGGCAGGCAGGGGTGGTGCCTGAACATATCGTGTGATGTCATGGTACAAGTGAGCGGAGCAGCCGGAGCTGAGCGTGCGGGCCTGCAGGACGGGAGCAAGGCAATCCGGGAGTGGGACTGTCAGTGCTGTTTGGACTGGAGTGGATTGACGGGAACACCTGGCATGGAGAGAGACTGTCACTGTGACTCAGAAGGGGACGTGTCATGCCAGTGAGGTGTCATCATCATCATCTGTGCTTAGGGCTGCCACCTGTCCATGATTCACCCGGACAGTCTGGGTTTTGAATAATGTGTCTGGGTTTCAGTCCACCTGAAACCCGGACACATTTTTCAGACAGGAATGTGGCTCAGAACAGGGCTTGACAGGAGGATGATGGGGAACTATGTGTGCTACATTACTATTCTCTTTGAAGTGCCCAAAGGTGTCCCAGGTCTGTTACAATCCTATAGTGTATACTAAATCAAAATGAAATTTACTGTGCGCCGCTAAAATGTTCAGGTTTGGCTTGAAGAAAAAGTGGCATCCCTAACTGTGCTGCTGCACACAAAGAGTGTTGAGAGTCAATTTCATGTGTGTGTGCTGCCCATTCTAATTCATTGCCCTCCTGAGTCCTGTTCCTGAGCTACTTACTATATATATACACACTGTATTTATTGGCGTATAACACTCACTTTTTCACCATGAAAATCGGGTGCAAATAGTGTGTGCGTGTTATAAGCCAATACTTCAATTTTAGCTGCCTCGGAGGGGACAGGGAGGGGGGGGGGGCGGGACGAGCGCCGTCAGATTACATACAGTGAGAATCTCCTGTTTACTTGGCGGCCTCTGTAATAGGAAGTCCCGTCTCCTGGGCCACCATTGGACCACTGTTCTGTCTATCATAGGGGATTCTCACTCTATGTAATCTGTTAGCCTTCGACTCGCCCCCCTCCCTGTCCCCTCTAGGCTGCAGATGGGCATCGATCAGGCTGCACTAATGGCAATGGCGAGGCTGCTGCATTGAAGGCAATGGTGAAGCTGCTGCATTAATGGCAATGGTGATGCTGCTGCATTGAGGCAAATGGTGAGGCTGTATTGATGTGGACTGATGAGGCTGCATTGATGGCACTTGTGAGGCTGCAGATGGGCATTGATGGCAATGGTGAGGCTGCAGATGGGCACTGACCCTCATTTTGCTTCAAAGTTACTTATTTAAAATTTAAGTTCTTTTCCTCAAACTTCCCTGTTATAATGAATGTGCGTGTTATACGCCGATAAATACGGTATATATATATATATATACACATATATATATATATATATATACACACACACATATATATATATATATATATATACACACACAGAGGTGGCTCTCTAATTGGGCAAATTAGGCCTCGCACTCACAGGGGCCCCGCGGTCACCTAATTTGCCTAATTGAAGAGCCAGCTCTGTAGCAGAGCTCCCTGCTCTATCGCACTGGCTGCAATGTTTCTCATGCCCTGTCCTTGGCCAGCTCCCCCGAGTTCCTCTCTCTGAGTCCTGCTTAATGCAGCGCCGCTCAGCTCAGTGTCCTCTCCAGCCAGAGTCCCCCCCCCCCCCCCCAAGGTGGCTGCATCCATTCCTTTCTGCAGTGCTCCGGAGATGCTCTGCACACTTCCCCCGCGCTAAGGAAGTTTAAGTACACATGTGCAGCAGCCCTATGAGAGCGGGGGACACTGCAGGCTTGTCTGCCAGCCCCCACCTCCTCCCCTCGTAATACACAGATCTCTCTCGCCTTGGAGATATGCTGATCGCCCTGTCTGTGCTGCTGCTGGAGGGAGCCCAGGCAACCATGGATGAGTGCCCAGTAGCTTGGATATGGTGAGTGAGCTGACCCCATATCCCCCTCACACCATCCCATACACCACCCCTCCTCCACTGGGGATAGGGGCCCCATCATCTCCCCTGGGGACAGGCCTCACCATCATCTTCCCTGGAGACAGGGCTCCCCCATAATCTTCCCTGGGGCCCCCCCATCATCTCCCCTGGGGATGAGGCCCCCCCTCCATCATCTCCCCTGGGGATGAGGCCCCCCCTCCATCATCTCCCCTGGGGATGAGGCCCCCCCCCCCATCATCTCCCCTGGGGACGAGGCCCCCCCCCCCATCATCTCCCCTGGGGACGGGGTCCCCCCCCCATCATCTCCCCTGGGGACGGGCCCCCCCCCCCCCATCATCTCCCCTGGGGACGGGGCCCCCCCCCCCATCATCTCCCCTGGGGACGGGGGCCCCCCCCCATCATCTCCCCTGGGGACGGGGGCCCCCCCCCCCCATCATCTCCCCTGGGGACGGGGGCCCCCCCCCCCCCCATCATCTCCCCTGGGGACGGGGGCCCCCCCCATCATCTCCCCTGGGGACGGGGCCCCCCCCCCCCCATCATCTCCCCTGGGGACGGGGCCCCCCCCCCATCATCTCCCCTGGGGACGGGGGCTCCCCCCCCCCCCCATCATCTCCCCTGGGGACGGGGGCACCCCCCCCCCATCATCTCCCCTGGGGACGGGGGCTCCCCCCCCCCCATCATCTCCCCTGGGGACAGGGGCCCCACCATCTCCTCTGGGGACAGAGGCCCCACCATCTCCCCTGGGGACAGTAACCACATCTTCCCTGGGGACGGGAACACCATCCCCCTGGGGACAGGGGCCCCACCATCCCCCCTGGGGACAGGGGCCCCACCATCCCCCCTGGGGACAGGGGCCCCACCATCTCCCCAGGGGACAGGGGCCCCACCATCTCCCCTGGGGACAGGGGCCCCACCATCTCCCCTGGGGACAGGGGCCCCACCATCTCCCTGGGGACAGGGGCCCCACCATCTCCCCTGGGGACAGGGGCCCCACCATCTTCCCTGGGGACAGTAACCACATCTCCCCTGGGGATAGCGCCCCTTCTTATCCCCTGGGAACAGGGGCCCCCCCATCATCTCCCTGGGGACAGGGAACCCCATCCCCCCTGGGGACAGGGGCCCCCATCATCTCACCTTGGAACAGGGACCCCATCTGCGTTAAGGACAGGGCCCCCGTCATCATCTCTCCTGGGGACAGGTGCCCCCATCATCTCCCCTGGGAACAGGGGCCCATCATCTCCCCTGGGAACAGGGGCCCATCATCTCCCCTGGGGACAGAGGCCCCACCATCTCCCCTGGGGACAGAGGCCCCACCATCTCCCCTGGGGACAGTAACCACATCTTCCCTGGGGACGGGAACACCATCCCCCCTGGGGACAGGGGCCCCACCATCCCCCCTGGGGACAGGGGCCCCACCATCCCCCCTGGGGACAGGGGCCCCACCATCTCCCCAGGGAACAGGGGCCCCACCATCTCCCCAGGGAACAGGGGCCCCACCATCTCCCCTGGGGACAGGGGCCCCACCATCTCCCCTGGGGACAGGGGCCCCACATCTCCCCTGGGGACAGGGGCCCCACCATCTTCCCTGGGGACAGTAACCACATCTCCCCTGGGGATAGCGCCCCTTCTTATCCCCTGGGAACAGGGGCCCCCCATCATCTCCCTGGGGACAGGGAACCCCATCCCCCCTGGGGACAGGGGCCCCCATCATCTCACCTTGGACCGGGACCCCATCTGCGTTAAGGACAGGGCCCCCGTCATCATCTCTCCTGGGGACAGGGGCCCCCATCATCTCTCCTGGGGACAGGGGCCCCCATCATCTCCCCTGGGAACAGGGGCCCATCATCTCCCCTGGGAACAGGGGCCCCATCATCTCCCTGGGAACAGGGGCCCCATCATCTCCCCTGGGAACAGGGGCCCCATCATCTCCCCTGGGAACAGGGGCCCCATCATCTCCCCTGGGAACAGGGGCCCCATCATCTCCCCTGGGAACAGGGGCCCCATCATCTCCCTGGGAACAGGGGCCCATCATCTCCCCTGGGAACAGGGGCCCCTCCATCTTCCCTGGGAACAGGGGCCCCTCCATCTTCCCTGGGAACAGGGGCCCCTCCATCTTCCCTGGGAACAGGGGCCCCTCCATCTTCCCTGGGAACAGGGGCCCCTCCATCTTCCCTGGGAACAGGGGCCCCTCCATCTTCCCTGGGAACAGGGGCCCCTCCATCTTCCCTGGGAACAGGGGCCCCTCCATCTTCCCTGGGAACAGGGGCCCCTCCATCTTCCCTGGGAACAGGGGCCCCTTCATCTTCCCTGGAACAGGCCCCTCCATCTTCCCTGGGAACAGGGGCCCCTCCATCTTCCCTGGGAACAGGGCCCCCTCCATCTTCCCTGGGAACAGGGCCCCCTCCATCTTCCCTGGGAACAGGGCCCCCTCCATCTTCCCTGGGAACAGGGCCCCCTCCATCTTCCCTGGGAACAGGGCCCCCTCCATCTTCCCTGGGAACAGGGCCCCCTCCATCTTCCCTGGGAACAGGGCCCCCTCCATCTCCCCTGGGAACAGGGCCCCCTCCATCTCCCCTGGGGAAAGGAACACCATCTCCCCTGGGGACAGGGCCCCATCATCTCCCCTGGGGACAGGGCCCCATCATCTCCCCTGGGGACAGGGCCCCATCATCTCCCCTGGGGACAGGGCCCCATCATCTCCCCTGGGGACAGGGCCCCATCATCTCCCCTGGGGACAGGGGCCAAATCATCTTGCCTAGGGATAGGGGCCCCATGATCTCACCTGGGGACAGGGACCCCATCTGCCCTGGGGACAGGGGCCCCATGATCTCCCCTGGGGACAGGGACCCCACTATCTTCCCTGGGAATGGGAACCCCATCTCCCTTGAGGACAGGGCCCCCATCTTAATCTCCCCTGGCAACAGGGACCCCTTCTTCCCTGGGGACAGGGCCCCCACTATCTTCCCTGGGGGTGGGAACCCCATCTCCCCTGTGGACAGGGACCCCTTCTCATTTGGGGACAAGGCCCCATCATCTCCCCTGGCAACAGGGACCCCTTCTCACTTGGCGATAGGGGCCCCATCATCTCCCCTGGGGATAGGGGCTCCCCCATCATCTCCCCTGGGGATAGGGGCTCCCCACCATCTCCCCTGGGGATAGGGTCTCCCCACCATCATCTCCCCTGGGGATAGGGGCTCTCCACCATCATCTCCCCTGGGGACAGGGACCCCATCTGCCTTGAGGACAGGGCCCCATCATCATCTCCCCTGGGGACAGGGCCCCCCATTATCTCCCCTGGGGACAGCGCCCCTTCTTATCACCTGCGGACAGGGCCCCCATCATCTCACCTAGGGACAGGGCCCCCATCATCTCACCTAGGGACAGGGGCCCCATCATCTCACCTGGGGACAGGGGCCCCATCTCCCTTGAAGACAGGGCCCCATCTTAATATCCCCTGGGGACAGGGCCCCCATCATCTCCCTTGGGAATGGGAACCCTTCTTCTCTGGAGACAGGGCCCCTACCATCTTCCCTTGGGACGGGAACCCCATCTTCCCTGCAGTCAGGGACCCCTTCTCACTTGGGGACAGGGCCCCCACCATCTTTCCTGTGGACAGGGACCCCTTCTCACTTGGGGAGAAAGCCCCCCATCCTCTCCCCTGGCAACTGGGACCCCTTCTTCTCTGGAGACAGGGCCCCTACCATCTTCCCTTGGGACGAGAACACCATCTCCCCTGCAGTCAGGGACCCCTTCTCACTTGGGGACAAGGCCCCACCATCTTTCCTGGGGATGGGACCCCCTTCTCACTTGAGCACAAGGCCCCATTACTCACTTGAGGACAGGGGCCCCCTTCTCACTCTGGTACAGGGCCCCCATCATCTCCCCCCAGGGACAGCTCCCCTTCATCTTCCCTGGGGACAGGGCCCCCATCATCTCCCCTGAGGACAGCGCCTTCATATCCCCTGGGGACATGAAAAGAAGAAAGATGAAAACCAACCAGGAATAGGGGAACCCCACACTTTGTGTCACATCCCAAAAATGTAAATAGAGAAAAATTAGGCCCCAAGGATAGTACGGACACAGAGAGAGTGCAAATTGGGGTACACCCAAATAATGTATAAAAATATATGTTCACTTTATTAGTACAAAGTAGAAAAAATATGACAATGAAAATGTACAAATATAAAAACAATAATGCATCTCAATTGGAGATAGAACACGCTGCTAGACTTGAATCACTGACATGTTTCGGAAGCTAAAAAGAAATATTTTTGACATATGTATATCCTTTTTCAAGGTTAAAGTGGAGTTCCACCCAGTTTTACAACTCTTCAGCATCCCTCACTAAACTGTGCACTGTAAACGAATTGGATATTTTTTTATTTTTTTTCTCATCACCTACTGTATATCTGCTGTATTCATTTTTCACTTCCTCTTCCCTGGCCGCGGCCCATCGCATCATTTCCTGTTTGCAATGCCTTCTGGGAACTTCCTCTGACACTGCCGTTGCTATGGAAACCTGACCTGAAACCTGTTACACTGCTTGTGCTGCACTGAGCATGTGCGAGATCTGCAAGGATGAGATCCAGGAAGAAATACAGCCTGGCTTCAGATGCCCACACTTAAGATGGCCACGGCCTGCTGTAAGCTTATAAAATAACAAACTACTGCTATAAACTAACAAAACAGACCTTTGTTTACAGACTAACTTTACTAGAATACATTAAGCTTGTGTATTATGGGGTATTTTTATTTAAAAAGTATAATTTCGGCCGGAACACCACTTTAATAGAAAAGCAGACTATTCCATATTCTATCGAGAACAAAGGGGAAAAGGGAGGGAATATTGTATCAGTATTGTGAGGAAGTAATTTACAAACAATTGGTCAAAGCATGGTAGTATTATAGCACATGTGAAGTTTAAACAGAAAATGTCTATTCGTACTTACAGATATATGTTCAAATCTTAGAGACATGCCCATCAGTAGATGGAACGTCAGGCCGGAGGTATTCATTCAGCTGTGCCCCAAAGCTCCATTTATATGATTTAAAATGGACTAAGAGATAAATCCCGTGTGTGGTAAGTAGATCCCATATGTGAGGTATGAGCTTGGATAGACTATAGCTGAGCTCAAAGGGGGCAGGTATAATGCTTGTCCTGAAGCAGTCCACCAATGCTCACGAGGATACCCCAAAAAGAAGGGGGAGACGGGTATCTAAAAGTATAATAGGATGTAGGTATCAGAACAGCAAACATAATGGTGTATAAAGGGGCCAAAAAATTGCCAGGAAACATATCAATAATAAAGCATTAATGCCATGTTTGTATTACCTGGGATGCAGTGATCCAAACTTGCTTACAAGAATCTCTGGCGTTTCCTGGCTGTGCAGCAAAAGGTGCTGTTCTCAGCTGGAATATATACGCCCAGAGATCAGGTGAATACAATTAACGGCAATTGGTAGTGTGTATGGTTCGATGGGGAAAGGGAGGAGGGGGCGGAGACAGGTGCTGTGGAGCATCAGCTGACCGCTCCCCAGAACACCCGTCACGTCGTCCCGATCTCTGGGTCCGTCTCCCATTGGCATCCCCCGGCCGATGCGACGTCCGGCATCACCGCGTTTAGCGCAGTGACGTCAGACGTTGACACGGCCGCCGACACAGAGGTGGGCGGATAAACTGGGCAATGGAAGTGTCCAGTGCGCATGTGCGGAAAAGTACTGTCCGCACTGAAGTCTCCGACAATGCGACCCTAGATAGGGAGCTGCCCCAAGGGTGACGGAAATTGCCACCGAAGGGGCCCCACGTGTCGGGGAGCCTCGGTAAATCACCAAGGACAGTCAAAACTGCCTGAATTACCTAAGGAGTAACACAAGTATAGGCACAGCTTTAATTTTAACCCAGGCCATCGGTTATCTTCCGTACAAATAGGTTTGTTGTTAATATAGTATCTGTAACAGACAAAAATAGTATATAATTAGTAAAATATAACATTTTAATAAAAAGCAAAAACAAATTCATGTGCTCATTAATCAACAAACATATGCTATCAAAATTAGCAGAGGGGGGGGGGGGGGGGGGCAAAAACAAAAGAAGGGAGAAAAAAAGAGAAGAGTTAAAAAACAAAAGAAAGACAGGGCCCCCCCATCATCTCCCCTGGGGATAGTGCCCCTTCTTATCCCCTGGGGACAGGGGCCTCACATCATCTCCCCAGGGACAGGGAACCCCATCTCCCCTGGGGACAGGGCCCCATCGGCCCCATCATCTCCTCTGGGGATAGGGGCCCCATCATCTCCCCTGGAGACAGGGCCCCCACCATCTTCCCTGGGAATGGGAACCCCATCTCCCCTGTGGACAGGGACCCCTTCTCACTTGGGGAGAAGGCCCCCCATCATCTCCCCTGGCAACTGGGACCCTTTCTTCTCTGGAGACAGGGCCCCTACCGTCTTCCCTTGGGACGGGAACCCCATCTCCCCTGTAGTCAGGGACCCCTTCTCACTTGAGGACAGGGGCCCCCTTCTCACTTGGAGACAGGGGCCCCCTTCTCACTTGGAGACAGGGGCCCCCTTCTCACTTGGAGACAGGGGCCCCCTTCTCACTTGGAGACAGGGGCCCCCTTCTCACTTGGAGACAGGGGCCCCCTTCTCACTTGGAGACAGGGGCCCCCTTCTCACTTGGAGACAGGGGCCCCCTTCTCACTTGGAGACAGGGGCCCCCTTCTCACTTGGAGACAGGGGCCCCCTTCTCACTTGGAGACAGGGGCCCCCTTCTCACTTGGAGACAGGGGCCCCCTTCTCACTTGGAGACAGGGGAAAAATTAGGCCCCAAGGATAGTACGGACACAGAGAGAGTGCAAATTGGGGTACACCCAAATAATGTATAAAAATATATGTTCACTTTATTAGTACAAAGTAGAAAAAATATGACAATGAAAATGTACAAATATAAAAACAATAATGCATCTCAATTGGAGATAGAACACGCTGCTAGACTTGAATCACTGACATGTTTCGGAAGCTAAAAAGAAATATTTTTGACATATGTATATCCTTTTTCAAGGTTAAAGTGGAGTTCCACCCAGTTTTACAACTCTTCAGCATCCCTCACTAAACTGTGCACTGTAAACGAATTGGATATTTTTTTATTTTTTTTTCTCATCACCTACTGTATATCTGCTGTATTCATTTTTCACTTCCTCTTCCCTGGCCGCGGCCCATCGCATCATTTCCTGTTTGCAATGCCTTCTGGGAACTTCCTCTGACACTGCCGTTGCTATGGAAACCTGACCTGAAACCTGTTACACTGCTTGTGCTGCACTGAGCATGTGCGAGATCTGCAAGGATGAGATCCAGGAAGAAATACAGCCTGGCTTCAGATGCCCATATCCCCTGGGGACAGGGCCCCCCATCATCTCCCCTGGGGATAGTGCCCCTTCTTATCCCATAGGGGCAGGGGCCCCCATCATCTCCCCTGGGGACAGGGAACCCCATCTCCCCTGGGGACAGGGCCCAATCATCTCCCATGGGGACAGGGGCCCCATTATCTCCCCTAGGGATAGGGGCCCCATCATCTCACCTGGGGACAGGGACCCCATCTGCCTTGAGGACAGGGCCCCCATCATCATCTCCCCTGGGAACAGGGCCCCTTCTTATCACCTGGGGACAGGGGCTCCATTATCTCAACTGGGGACAGGGGCCCCATCATCCCACCTGAGGACAGGGACCCCATCTGCCTTGAGGACAGGGCCCCCATCATCATTTCCCCTGGGGATAGGGCCCCCATCATCTCCCCTGGGGACAGCGCCCCTTCTTATCACCTGGGGACACGGCCCCCACCATCTCACCTGAGGACAGAGGCCCCATCATCTCCCCTGGCAACAGGGACCCCTTCTTCCCTAGGGACAGGGCCCCCACTATCTTCCCTGGGATTGGGAACCCCATCACCCCTGTGGACAGGGACCCCTTCTCACTTGGGGACAAGGCCCCCATCATCTCCCCTGGCAACTGGGACCCCTTCTTCCCTGGGGACAGGGCCCCCCACTATCTTCCCTGGGATTGGGAACCCCATCTCCCCTGTGGACATGGACCCCTTCTCACTTGGGGAATATGTTGACATATTGGTCAGGCAACGCACTAACACCTTTGCTGCAGTGGCGGCTGGTGCTCAAAATTTTTGGGGGGGCGCAAACAAACTGAAAAATTCTGAAAAAAAAACCATCAATCGCAGCCACTGTCATCAAAATACAGCCACTGTGTCATCAAAAACGCATTCACTGTGTCATCAAAAACGCATTCACTGTGTCATCAAAACGCATTCACTGTGTCATCAAAAACGCAGCCACTGTGTCATCAAAAACGCAGCCACTGTGTCATCAAAAACGCATTCACTGTGTCATCAAAAACGCATTCACTGTGTCATCAAAAACGCAGCCACTGTGTCATCAAAAACGCAGCCACTGTGTCATCAAAAACGCAGCCACTGTGTCATCAAAAACGCAGCCACTGTGTCATCAAAAACGCAGCCACTGTGTCATCAAAAACGCAGCCACTGTGTCATCAAAAACGCAGCCACTGTGTCATCAAAAACGCAGCCACTGTGTCATCAAAAACGCAGCCACTGTGTCATCAAAAACGCAGCCACTGTGTCATCAAAAACGCATCCACTGTGTCATCAAAAACGCATCCACTGTGTCATCAAAAACGCATCCACTGTGTCATCAAAAACGCATTCACTGTGTCATCAAAAACGCATCCACTGTGTCATCAAAAACGCATCCACTGTTTCATAAAAAACGCATCCACTGTGTCATAAAAAACGCATTCACTGTGTCATCTAAAACGCATTCACTGTGTCATCAAAAACGCATTCACTGTGTCATCAAAAAAGTATTCACTGTGTCATCAAAAACGCATTCACTGTGTCATCAAAAACGCATTCACTGTGTCATCAAAAACGCAGCCACTGTGTCATCAAAAACGCATTCACTGTGTCATCAAAAACGCATTCACTGTGTCATCAAAAACGCAGCCACTGTGTCATCAAAAACGCATTCACTGTGTCATCAAAAACGCAGCCACTGTGTCATCAAAAACGCAGCCACTGTGTCATCAAAAACGCATTCACTGTGTCATCAAAAACGCATTCACTGTGTCATCAAAAAAGTATTCACTGTGTCATCAAAAACGCATTCACTGTGTCATCAAAAACGCATTCACTGTGTCATCAAAAACGCAGCCACTGTGTCATCAAAAACGCATTCACTGTGTCATCAAAAACGCAGCCACTGTGTCATCAAAAACGCATCCACTGTGTCATCAAAAACGCATCCACTGTGTCATCAAAAACGCATCCACTGTGTCATAAAAAACGCATCCACTGTTTCATAAAAAACGCATCCACTGTGTCATCAAAAACGCATTCACTGTGTCATCAAAAACGCATCCACTGTGTCATCAAAACGCAGCCACTGTGTCATCAAAAACGCAGCCACTGTGTCATCAAAAACGCATTCACTGTGTCATCAAAAACGCATTCACTGTGTCATCAAAACGCATTCACTGTGTCATCAAAAACGCATTCACTGTGTCATCAAAAACGCATTCACTGTGTCATCAAAAACGCATTCACTGTGTCATCAAAAACGCAGCCACTGTGTCATCAAAAACGCATCCACTGTGTCATCAAAAACGCATTCACTGTGTCATCAAAAACGCAGCCACTGTGTCATCAAAAACGCAGCCACTGTGTCATCAAAAACGCATTCACTGTGTCATCAAAAACGCAGCCACTGTGTCATCAAAAACGCAGCCACTGTGTCATCAAAAGCGCATTCACTGTGTCATCAAAAACGCATTCACTGTGTCATCAAAAACGCAGCCACTGTGTCATCAAAAACGCATTCACTGTGTCATCAAAAACGCAGCCACTGTGTCATCAAAAACGCATTCACTGTGTCATCAAAAACGCAGCCACTGTGTCATCAAAAACGCATTCACTGTGTCATAAAAAACGCATTCACTGTGTCATAAAAAACGCATTCACTGTGTCCACTGATCCCAGAAACCATGATTGTCTCCTTAATAGCAGCCAGCATCTCTTTGAACAAGGGGGGAAGAGGGGCAAGTTATCAAAGAAAGATAATCACAGTGATTTGGGGGGGGGGGCTGGGAGAGGATGCTTTATGTGCTAGGGGCCACTTTGGGAGCAGAGAGGATTTGTGCTGGGGGGGGGGGTCTAATTTTATATTCAACCCCCCTTCTAGCACAAATCCTCTCTGCTCCCAAAGTGGCCCCTAGCACATAAAGCATCCTCTCCCAGCCCCACAAATCACTGTATCTTTCTTTGATAACTTGCCCCTCACGTCCTGTGTATGTGTCCATTCTCCTCCCCCTCCCCCTCTGTCTGTGTATAGGAGGTGTCTTCAGTCCGTGTGTTAGTGAGACAGGAGGGGGGGGGATGGGGAAGAGAGGGACAGATACATGCAGCTGTGCTGTGCTGGAGCTCACCCTGCTTGCCAGACAGCAAACCATCCCTCATATGGCTCTTACCTTCCTCCTGCAGCTCCGCCGAAGAACGGAGCTGCCGACATCACTTCCGGCTCTCGTCTTCTTCACGAAAGCCGGAAGTGACCTCAAGATTTGAAAAGCAATGCTCCCGCCCATAGAATCACACTGATTCTACGAGCGGAAGCTAATCGGCGTTTTCGTTTGCGCCACAAGGCGGGTTAAAAGCCCGCAAATGAAGCGCCGCGTCTGCAATCTCGTGATTGCATTGACGCGGCGCTTCCCATAGTGCACTGGCGTTACAGTGCACTTTGTTAAAGGACTTATTTTTTTTTTTTTTGTTCTTAAAGGGGCCGTTTAAAAAAAAAATTTTTTTTTTTTTAAATTGTTTTTTTTTTGACTACAGGAGGGGGGGCGGTGCCCTGGCGCTCCCTATGGACGGGCCGCCACTGCTTTGCTGCCATTGTGCTGGGTGTTCAGTGTGCTCCTGCGCCTTTAAGGAGGGTTGGGCTCCCTCCAGTCATCTGCTCTTCATCTATGCATTAGAATACATGTGCTCCCATTGTGGAAACTCTTCAAAGTTAGAGTTAGGGTCTGCAGGATACAGGGTGCCTTGCCGTGGCCTGCAGCTTGTGCATGTATTTGCAAATGTGTGCAACTAAACCCCTGTTTTTAACGCATACTGTTAGGCAGGTTAATTTGGTTGGTCGCAGGCTGGTTGGTAAGTTGAGCTTGGAAATTCTTTGGTTTTATTTTACATGCCCCCATCATCTCCCCTAGCAACATGGACCCCTTCTCACTTGGGGACAGGGGCTCCCATCATCTCCCCTAGCAACAGGGACCCCTTCTCACTTGGGGACAGGCCCCCCCATCATCTCCCCCGGGGACAGGCCCCCCATCATCTTCCCCGGGACAGGCCCCCCCATCATCTCCCCTGTGGACAGGGCCTCCCCATCATTTCCCCTGGAGACAGGGGCCAAATCATCTCACCTGGGGACAGGGCCCCCATCATCTCCCCTGGGGACAGCGCCCCATCATCCCACCTGGGGACAGAGACCCCATCTCCCTTGAGGACAGGGCCCCCATTTTAATCTTCCCTGGGGACAGGGCCCCATCATCTCCCCTGGCAACAGGGACCCCTTCTTCCCTGGGGACAGGGCCCCCACTATCTTCCCTGGGAATGGGAAGCCCATCTCCCCTGTGGACAGGGACCCCTTCTCACTTGGGGACAAGGCCCCCATCATCTCCCCTGGCAACAGGGACCCCTTCTTCTCTGGGGACAGGGCCCCCACTATCTTCCCTGGGAATGGGAACCCCATCTCCCCTGTGGACAGGGACCCCTTCTCACTTGGGCACAGGGGCCCCCATCATCTCTCCTGGGGATAGGGGCCCCATCATCTCCCCTGGGGACAGGGCCCCCCATCATCTCCCCTGGGGACAGGGCCCCCCACCATCTCCCCTGGGGACAGGGCACCCCACCATCTCCTCTGGGGACAGGGCCCCCCACCATCTCCCCTGGGGACAGGGCACCCCACCATCTCCTCTGGGGACAGGGCCCCCACCATCTTCCCTGGGGACAGGGCCCCCCCCATCTTCCCTGGGGACAGGGCCCCCCCCATCTTCCCTGGGGACAGGGCCCCCCATCATCTTCCCTGGGGACAGGGCCCCCCATCATCTCCCCTGGGGACAGGGCCCCCACCATCTTCCCTGGGGACGGGAACCCCATCTCCCCTGGGGAAAGGGGCCCCATCATCTACCCTGGGGATAGGGGCCCTATCATCTCCCCCGAGGACAGGGCTCCCACCATCTTCCCTGGGGACGGGAACCCCATCTCCCCTAGGGATAGGGGCCCCATCATCTCACTTGGGGACAGGGACCCCATCTGCCTTGAGGACAGGGCCCCATCATCATCTCCTCTGGGGACAGTGCCCCCATCATCTCCCCTGGGGACAGCGCCCCTTCTTATCACCTGGGGACAGGGGCCCCACCATCTCACCTGGAGACAGGGACCCCATCTCCCTTGAAGACAGGGCCCCCATCATCTCCCCTGGAAATGGGAACCCCATCTCCCCTGTGGACAGGGACCCCTTCTCACTTGGGGAGAAGGCCCCCCATCATCTCCCCTGGCAACTGGGACCCCTTCTTCTCTGGGGACAGGGCCCCCGCCATCTTCCCTTGGGACGGGAACCCCATCTCCCCTGCGGTCAATGACCCCCTTCTCACTTGGGGACAGGGCCCCCACCATCTTAACTGGGGACGGGACCCCCTTCTCACTTGAGGACAGGGGCCCCCTTCTCATTTGGGGACAGGGATCCCCTTCTCACTTGGGGGCAGGGACCCCCTTCTCACTCGGGGGCAGTGCTCCATCATCTCCCCTGGGGACAGCACCCCTTCATATCCCCTGGGGACAGGGCCCCCCATCATCTCCCCTGGGGACAGCGCCCCTTCTTATACACTGGGGACAGGGGCCGCCATCATCTCCCCTGGGGACAGGGGCCCTGATCAAGGGCCCCCCATCATCTCCCCTTCTAGAGTTACATCAAGATTTTTCTATACACACTTTGTTTTGGGGGACTGCTTGTGTGCTCTTGGTCCATGCTTGGGTCCTTTCCTAGGCTCCCATGCTGGACATAATTATCTGGCTGACCTCCGGCAGGTGGTATCGCATGGCCTAGTATCGGCTCATATGTGAGTACTTTCAGTTATGGCCGTTTATTTGTTCATCATCATCTTTAATCCCTCTAACCCCTCCAGTCTGTAGCTATTCCCACTGGTCCCTGCTGTCTCCTGGGACCCGTGTGTCTCCCAGAAGACAGCGGGGGGGGGGGGACAACGAGAAGTGGCCTAGATACCCGCGGGTATCTATGCCCGGAAGTGGGAGCAAAATACCTGTTTTAGACAGGTATCTGCTCCCCCCTCCCCCTTGAAAGGTGCCAAATGTGACACCGGAGGGGGGGATTCCGAGAAGCGGAAGTTCCATTTTTGTGTGGAACTCCACTTTAATATATGCCGTTTATACAGTTAATTTTTATCGCTTAAATTTTTTTTTCCATAAGCATAAGTGAGTGGGGCCTCATGTCTAAGTTTTGCCTAAGGCCTCACAAAGCCTAGAGCCGCCTCTGTGTGTATGTGTGTGTGTGTGTGTGTGTGTATACATGTGTGTGTATACATATATATATATATATATATATATATATATATATATAGATGTGTGTATGAATTTCTCTTTTTTGATATGCCATCGTCTTGTATACAGAAACATACTCATGTTCTACCACGTATCACATGTTTATGAGGTAAGCTTTGTTTATATGCCAATTAAAAATTTTACAATTTCTGCTACCACATTTCTTGTGCCTCACTCAAAGTTGCAAAAACCCCTTTCTTACTCACTAAATCAAAAATAAAATAAGAAATATGTTTTTTTGCCTTAATATTCACCTTAAATCACATTGCTAGTTGCATATTGTACTTGTTTGTAGCCTAAATACTGAAATGTGCGCCCTCAAACTATAATTTTGTAACTTTTGGAAATGTCAGTAAAAATTTTCGGTGTTATGTCAGTAAATTTTAATCTGTTAGGTTGGCAACACTGAGGGGTTTATTTACTAAAGGCAAATCCACTTTGCACTACAAGTGCACTTGGAAGTGCAGTTGCTGCAGATCTGAGGGGGACATGCAAGGAAAATAAACAGCATTTTTGCTTGTACATGATTGGATGATAAAATCAGCAGAGCTTCCCCTCATTTCAGATCTTCCCCTCAGATCTAAAAGCAACTGCACTTCCAAGTGCCCTAGACCAGGGGTGGACTCTGATGCCCCAAAAAAAAGGCCGCACCCAGAGCCGACTCGTTATTCAGACTGTGGATCACTGTGCCTAAGCTGTCCCGCCATGGCGGGGTCCTGAGATCGGGGCCGAATGTGACAGCTAGTGTCTCTGCTCCTGCCTAATAATGAAAGCACCATGACCACAACATATAGGTTCTCCCTCCCCTGTCTCCCCTCAGCACTTTCAACGCGTTCGATCCACTCCACGCTCCTCTCCTTCATATACTGGCAACGGTTATACCCTCCTCACTCCTCTCCTGCAAATACTACCTACCATCAAATCCTCTGCACTAATTTCCTGCACATAATGTCATACACTTTGTACTGCATTCCTACACATATCATCATACGCTCCACACTCCTTCATACTGTATACCGTTGTACATTTCGCACTCCTTTCCTGCACATACCGCAATACCCTCTATGCTTAAAGAAAATGAAAAGGTGAACGAACGCACTTGGTTCTCACTGCACTTACCTTGTGGTGATGAAAGAGTTTTATTTTATTTTTTTCAGTGATTGTGCTGAGGTTTATATATGTCTGTGAGACTTACTCGTGGCACAGAAATCTAAGCATTTTTTATGGAAACAAGAATGCTTTTGTTTTATTTAACCATGCCCATTTAAGCCCCTCCCTCTGTTAACACAATTTGGCCACACCCCCTGTTCTCTGTGGTGTGTATAGTGTTTCGAGTTTGGTTTGAAGAAAAGGTAGCAACCCTATGCATGGGCTGGGTGGTGGGATTAAAAATGGGCGCTGGGTGGGCATATAGGCCGTGCACGCCGATGCAGGGTCTATACGGAAGCCTTGGGCTTATGTAGCATTGGGCCTGCACAACTGCACCCTTTCACCTCAGGGCACACACCGACGCTCACTCCTTACAGAAGTCTGGCAAATCAAATGACAAGCTTCCCTAACGTTATGCCCTTTCAATTTTGGGCGCACACCAGTACAGACTCTTGGAAACGCAGGAGGGCAGCCAGTAAGAGGAGAGCTGGGCTCTGACGTTACTTTCATCATATTGTCATGTTCCTGCCACTCCTAAATCTGCTCCACTGCCTTGGCCACACCGCAGACATGCCTAAACAAAAGGCTTTCTGGTAAAGAGGAGTAACAAGTCCCGCTGGTGTCCTACCAAGTGCAGGATGAGGACAGAGCACAGGCCGCCCCCCACCCGGTATGGATGGCGTAAGCCATGTCTAAACAGATGCCGACTCCGCGCCCCACCAGAGGCCTGATTGAGCTGCCCTGGCTCCCCCCTGCTTACTACTACTACTACTACTACTACTACCAGGGCTTTTTTTTTCTCAGAGAATAGGTGCAGGAACCCACCCTCCCCAGTCAATTCCCTGACCCCCAACCCCACCCCCTACTCCAATCCCACCATTCCTCTGGAAAGATAAGTAAAGTGTTGCCAAATAATGGGTATCTCACCTCCCTCCATCTACAGCCCACCCTCTCCCCTCCCCCACAGCTCGCCCTCTCCCCTCCCCCCACACAGCTCACCCTCTTCCCCCCTCCCCTCCAACACAGCTCACCCTCTCCCCCCCAGTTCAACTCCTCCCCCCCACAGCTCACCCTCTCCTATCCCCCACAGCTCACCCCCTCCCCTCCCCCACAGCTCACCCCCCCCCACAGCTCACCCTTTCCCCTCCCCCACAGCTCGCCCTCTCCCCTCCCCCACACAGCTCACCCTCTTCCCCCCCCTCTTCTCCCCCCCACACAGCTGACCCTCTCCCCCCCACACAGCTGACCCTCTCCCCTCCCCCACAGCTGACCCTCTCCCCTCCCCCACAGCTCACCCTCTCCCCTCCCCCACAGCTCGCCCTCTCCTCTCCCCCACACAGCTGACCCTCTCTCCTCCCTCTTCTCTCCCCCCACACAGCTCACCCTCCCCCCCCCCCCACACAGCTCACCCCCCCCCCTTTCCACAGCTCACCGCCCACCCACAGGTTACCTTCTCTCGTTCACAGTTCACTTCCCAGGCACAGGTTACCTTTCTCTTCTGTCGTCCACAGCTCACACCCCCCCCCCCCCCCCACGCACAGGTTACCTTCTCTTGTCCACTGTTCACCCCCTCCCCCCCACAGCTCACCCAACACAAATACTACTACCACTATTACTACTACTAAGAGGAAAAAAATGAGTGTGAATTTTAAAAGTGTTAAACCTCATAGGACACTCATTGGAAAAAACAGGCATGATGGTTAAGGGCAGGGCTATAGGGAGCTGGCCTTTCGCTCATTCTACCTGTACACCCTCAAGTGAATGTTCCTCTTCATGTCTATTCCTTTCCATTGATGATTCTCCTGTTACCACATCCTGCAATGGGATTTCTTCTTCTATTCTTCCTTCTTCCATTCTTGACTCCACCTGTCTGTGGTACCCGCAACAGTCTTCACTGTAAAGACAAAAAAGGGTAAAAACAACATGAGCATTGTTTATAAACAAACATAAATTAGCAGCAATAAAGCCTGACTCCACCTAAAATCGACATCTGAGTATAAGAGAAGCACTCGTCATTTTGTCTTCTTATAAAGACATGGCAATGGGAAGATTTACCTGTAATAATTTAGGTATCTGCACACTCTGTTTGTCACCCCTTTACAGATAAAATCCTAATTTTTGTTTGCTCTGACAGTGGAAAATATTGGAAGAGTGAGACACCATAGTCTAGTGTTGTACTAGCTTTGACGTTCGCAAGAACTGGAAATATTTCATTGGATTGGAACACTGGTGCCCCTTAGAGATATCGAAAATCAGATTTAAGACTGAGATATCAATTTTGGGAGAGTTCTTCTTTAATTGTATACTGCTGCCAATGTGAATTTGTTCTGGCATAGACCTTGTTACATTAAACAACATTTTTTTAGGCATTGTGCAGCAAAATAAATCACACAAAAAACAAAATGAAAATCACACATCAGGAACCCATTTATATTTTTACCTGCAGCTTCAAAAGCATTCACTTGTGTCCCACAGCCATGCTAAGGCTATACAATGAATTCATTACAAGCAAAACAGATCTATTGCTGGTGTGTGAAAGATAATTATGCTCAGACAGGAGCTTTTGCTGGTAAAATCTGGGGACTGAACATAAAGGGCAAGCTGCTGGTAGAAAAGGGACCTCTGCTAAAGTGCTATATAAAGTGTAAAATCAGCTTACCTTAAGCAGGTTACTTTTGCCAAGCCAAATACGATCAGGAAGACCATGCCTGCAGAAGTGAGGCTCATACCGAAAAGTAGGAGATAGTTTGCCAGAGTCGGGGAAAACTGAATAGTAAACATTTGGCTTTCCTTCTTATTTGGCTCGGCTCCCGTTGGTTGGGTTGGTTTGGAAAATGTCACTGATGGCCGGTTTTCCGTTACAGTCGCTGTCTGTCCTTCAGCCAGGATCACTGGACTTTCAGTCTCATATTGGCTGGCCACTGATGGCCGGTTTTCCGTTACAGTCGCTTTCTGTCCTTCATCCAAGATCACTGGACTTTCCGTCTCATATTGGTTGGCCACTGGTCGTTGGGTTTCCTCTACTGGTTGAAAAGCCCGCAATGATTTCTTGTCCGCAGTCTCTGTTGGTTCTTCATGCACAGTTGCAGTTTGTTCTTTATCTGCAGACGCTGCTTGTTCTTCATCTACAAATGCCGTTTGTTCTTTGTCCAAAAATGCCGTTTGTTCTTCGTCCACGGAGGTAGTGACTGGATGGTGAACCATTGCCATACGCTTTGCATTGAAATTCTTACCAGCAGTCATGAGTGGGGAATCTGCATAAAACAAATGAAAAGAGGGGTCATGCAAAGGTACAGTGAAGCAGTAGACCAAACTTTTTCTTGCTGAGGTGTGCATTCAGTGTGGGAGGATCAAAATCTCTTTTAGGTTTTTATTGCTGCCTGTGTCTTTTTAAGGTACTTTCCCTTCACTTCCTGTCCCGGTGACTACAGAGGAAATTAGCTTAACCCCTTCACGTCCACCTAACGCACTTAATACAGGGGTTATACCGCGGTGATGCATGCAGCTACAGGCATCACCATGGTACTGTTTTTTTTAGAGCCGACAATCGGCTTTCTTGTGATAACAACTGATGCGGTTAAGAAGCTGCTCGGCTGTTATCCCAAGCAATGGGAGGGGATGACGGAAAAGAGGGAACCACCGGGGGGGGGGCCGAGCGACCAGCCAACATGTCCGCAGGCTGGCCAGCATGTCAAATCACATGCCAAATCGGCCCAATGTGAACGTGGGCTTAATATAGGATACTATAAAAAATTGCATAGCCATTTGTCCTGCATATGTGCATGTACATTTGTTCTGTGAAAGTTGGGCAAAAAAACAAATATTTTTTAGGCTATTTCCTCTTCTTCTGAATATTCTTTAAATATAGGTAGCAGGGAATTATCAAATAGATGTAACCAAAGGTTACCTAACTATAATGTCACTACAATACTGGGCTTCAGTACCTACAGAACACACCCATATAAATAACCAATGGATCTACTGTATCTAATACTTACCTATTACATGAACATTGAATTTTCTAATAGGTCCACTCTGTAAACCATTCACGGCAACGTTGATCTCATATGTCCCACTGTCCTCCATGAGGAGAGGACTGATAACCAGAGAGCAGTCCTCCCGAGTGGTATGAGTCAGACGTAGGTGCATTCTTAGGTCATGGTGAAACCCTGGATGCAGCTTGATGCCATTGCGTCGTATGAGGGTCCTGTATCTGTTGGTTGCATCTGGGGTAAATCCCCATTCAAAGTCGATCTGCTCCTGGCCGCTCAGTCCGTCAGTGGTAAGTTCACATGGAATTACCAATTTGGAGCCCACTCTAGCCTCCACAAGGTGATATGGAAGCTCAGCGTGAGGTAATGCTGCAGAAAGAAGGAGAAAAAACACATTATTAGTAAACATTTAAAAAATTTTTATTTATTACATCAAAATCAATAAAAAAACAATAATCAAAGTTATTGGAGATCTTAGGGTGACATGACATTCTTAGGTTTAGATCCTTCAACCTTTTTTGTACGTTTAAAAAATAATTTTAGGCCTAAAGATTACTTAACCACTTCCTGTCCGCCATATAGCATAATGACGGCCGGAAAGCGTTTGTATTATCCTGACTGGATGTCAAATGACGTCTAGCAGGAAAAGCCTCCAGCCGCTGCTCGAATCAGTCTGACGTACCGCATCTCAGATCCTGGAAAAGAGCCTCTGACGTAGTCTCTTTACCATGTGATCAGCTGTGTCCAATCACACAAGCCCACCGGTGTGAACAGGGCCTTTAAGGTTTAGTGCACCTTCATTTATTTTTTAATTACGCAAATATCAACATTTTGTTTTCATTTCCAAAAACAAAAAGTGCCAAAAAATGTCACCTTGGAATGTCCACCTTTTTCAAAAGGGGTCATTTTAGGATTGTTCATACTGACTTGGAATTTTTATTTGATATGTTTAATACTAGAAAGTAAGGGAACTGTTTTTTTTTTTTGGTCTGGTCTTTTTTTCCTTTATATAATAAATATATATATATATATATATATATATATATATATATATATATATATATATATATATATATATATATATATATATATATATATATGAAAACTCAGTGGGTATTAATTGCCAACCAAATAGGTTCTTTCTTAAAAAAAAAATATTGTAAAATTAATTGGAGTACAGTGTTACATGACCGAGTAATTGTCAAAGTATCACAGCAATGAAAACTGATATATTGTCTGGACAAGATGGGGGGAGTCATGTTGGTCCTGAAGCAGTTAAAGAACACAGCAAGCTCAATTCACAAAGCTTTAGCACAAAAGTAAAGTTCTCTAAATTTATAGTCACATGACTGTCATTTTTAAATGGCAGTAAAACATATCTAAACCCACAACCAAAAGTGTAATATATTGCAGCTTCCAAATCTCTCAAATGTGGCTGCATTCGTTTTCTTTTTTAGGATGTTTTCCCTTTATTTGCACCTAGTAATCCTGCCAGTAGATGTTATTTTTACATTTCCTGTCACAGACCATGCTGTCCAGAAAAAGTGTATGACATCACTTTCTGGGTCACCTGTCACTTTCCCTGACTAGCATAGTCGGGAAGAGATGTATTGCAATTCGATGTGCATTGCAATAAATTCAGTGGAGCCCAGAGAAGACATTGGTGGTCTTTTAGACCCTAGAACCCGTGACCTAAAAATCATCACATAGGGGACTTTTTGGCCACAAATGTGATTAAAAAAACAAAAAAAAATTTAAGCAAAAACTATTTTTTCTAATAAAGTTACACCCAAGCATATAAATCCCCCCACATATACACATGTACGAGCATAAAGTACGTGTCAGGGACGCCTATGCATGAAAACGTTGATTGCAATACACTAGTACACCAGAGTGAAAGCAATAACTCTAGTACAGTACAAGACCTCCTCCGTAACATTAACCTGATGACCTGTAGGGGACTTTTATATAGAAAATATAGGGTACTGAAGTTTGCCCCCATTGCACGGGTGCACACAAATTTAAGGTTTGACATGTTGGGTATTTATTTACTCGGTGCAACCTCGTCTTTTATATTTTACCAGAAATGTGGGTAGTTCGTTGAGTTTGTTTGCCCTAAAAATTCACTTTAGTGTGTTTTTTACTGAAATTTTGCATTTCCTAGACCTTTGCGGTGATATCGTGTGACACAAACAATTAGTACTACCACTGTTTTATTCTCTAGGGTGGCCGCTTTCAGAAAATATATAATGTTTGGGTGTTTTGTGTAATCTTTAGGCCTAATGTGATTTTTTAAACATGTGTGCAAAAAAAAATTTAAAAAAAAAAGCAAAAACAGTTCTGGCACTGAAAGGGTTAATGAATGCTCGAGTATTGATGAGTATATTACATGAAGAAGAATTTTACTCGTCTATATGCTTGCTCATCTATACTCGCCTGCAAAAACGGCTCTGGTGACAAAGATTTAAAGGTGTCAGCTGGGGTCCGGCTTTAATTTCTACCAGTTTATGTAACACTACCCTCACCAATGGGTGACAATGCTGCTGGCCAAGGGTATCTACATTGCTCTTCCATTGATGGAGTGTAGGAGGGAGTGTAGCCACCCTAAAGATGGCCATATGCTATACGATCTGATTGTACAATTTATCTATCCCCTATATAATACTAGGGCAAACCTAAACAACTGAGTTGATTAGTATAAAATCAGGCAGTTGGTGGTAGATCTAAAGGATAATGTGTATAGCCAGTCTAAGGCAGAAGGTGTGTTACTGGGGAAGACGCTGTTTTGTGTTAATATATGCTTTAAACTCAATTAACAAAGCTAGCACACCAGGACATGGATTCCTATTTTTAAACAAGCTGCAATTTTGACAGTTATTTTCAGCCAGTAATATTTGAAAACAAAAAATCAGTTATATGGCTGCAAACAACATTCCCCCTCCGTGTGCCAAAGCATAATTAAACCCACTGATTTAGATATTTCCATTCAAAGATCTAAAATTAGAAATTATTATATAAAAACTTACCTGCTGCCAGGTGCAGAAAGCACAGAAATAGTAGCACTCTTATTAAGAAGCTCATTCTAAAGCTTTATCACAAAAATTGAAAATGTGACAAAGAAAATAATAAATAACGTTAAGGAAAATCTCCTTGATCACAAAGCTTTTGAGTATGTCAAAGAAATTAGGAGATAAAGATGTGTAATCGCTGAACAAATCGCACACGTCTTGTCACTGCTCGAGTCCAAGATAAACTGCCACACTGTGAGCTGCAGCTGTTTATGTAGGTTTTTTTTCACTGATGATGTCATAGTGAGTCACCTAAGACCAAGCTAGCCGATCAGATTATATGGAACACTGCCCAGAACTGTGTTGGACTGTTGAGCTGATCATTGATTGGTTGAGTCTTATTTTTAAAAACGTGGCAGTTAATTTCATCTGTGTCCAGGGACAACTAGAATCACTGATCACTGATTGGTGGACAATATTGCCATTGGCAGCAATGCATTTTCAGTACATTGCAAAGGATTCAAATACTAACAAAAGGAATAAAACACCTGTGTATGAGTTTAGCCTTAAAGAACCCAGTAGGCTCAATTTACAAAGCTTTGATAGCACAAAAATTAAGATTTTTAATGTAGCCGTTTAACTGTAATTTAAAATTAACAAATATAAACTGTATTGCTCATTACAAAGCTAGCACACAAGGACAAGGAAGCCTTTTTATTCAAATAAAAGTGACAGTTAATTTTAGTAGAACCCAATGAGATTAACAAAAAAAAAAATTGACATGGGGCTGAAAATAAAAATCCTCTATCCAACTATTCGTTAAAGCAGAACTAAAGTTACAGACTTCACTTTCCCAAAAAAGAAAACTTAGGACCTGTTGCACACAAGAGTAAAAAATGTGGAGGTTTTTTACTGATCTGAAATGAGATGCATGGTTGTCTATGGGACATAGCTGAGTAAGGATCAGTAATACAGCATTGTACAGAGCAGTAAAACAAAAATAAATTTTTTGACATTTGAGTGCAAAAATACGTCATACAGACCTGACAGCTGGGGGGAGGGGGGGTATGGGTTTCACACACACACACAGTCTGTTGGCTTTATCATTACATAGGGGATTTTGTGTCCCCAGTGTGATTAAAAAAAAAAAGTTATGGCAAGAAAAAAAAAAAAATTTTTTTTTTTTTTTTGCAAAAAAATAAAGTTACACCAAAGCACATAACACACCAACCCCCCCCCCCCCCCCCCCATACACACGCACACACATTTTTTTTTCTTTTGAGGCCACCCACATGTACGCACGTACAAACATAAATGCACGTGACGGGGGCACCTGCGCATTAAACTGTCAATTGCACTACACATGTTAGATATCGCCACAAACGCTTGATTGAGCGCAATAATTCTAGCACAAGACCTCCTCTGTAACACTAAACTGATGACCTATAGGGGGCCTTTGAAGCGCCACCTATGGAAAATATACGGTATTCATTTTTGTTGCCATTTCAAGGGAGCACACAAATTTAAGGTTTTACATGTTGGGTATCTATTTGCTCATCAGTCATTGTATGTGCACATAAACTACCACAATTTTTGGTAAAATATAAAAGATGAGGTTGCGCTGAGTAAATTTATACCTATATACAATATAGTTCAAGGGTGGAATGTGTAGTATTGTAGTCTGCCACCATCCAAATAGATTAAACATCAATCATTGAATGTGTTCATCGTGCACCAAGGAAAACCCCCGTGGACTTTGGAGGCAGACTCAGATATGAATTTGTATAAAAATATTTTTATTTTATTTAAGACAGTCATAGAAAGGACAGAGGTCCCAACAGAAAAACATAGCAACATATGAACATCTTATAAGCCAATGCTTCTGAATACCCTATAACCATCTAATCCATCCAAAGAGCTACCTGTGTTAAAACTTCAGGTCAGTCCAGGTGAATTGTAGTGGTGAAACCCAACATGTTTCAGACTTATTTCCTTTCTCAGGGGATAATCGGTATATTTGCTTCTAGAAGTAGACATATAACAATCATTAATTACATAGAAAATATCTTCAAAAGGCACATGTATGTATATAATATGTACAAACTATTGGTTTACAAGTGAATCCGCCTCTACCCGTAAAGCCACCACTGCGCTCTGAGGAATGATCAAAGACAATCCTATAGCTGCCACTTAAAACAACGAAAATATGTAATCCGAATTCAAACCCCAATAGGCGTGAGAATGAATAGTGGCGCTAACATGAAAAATACCTGCTAAAAATATATATACATGTACACCCTAAGGGCCCTTTCACACTGGGGCGGGGGTGGCGTCGGCGGTAAAGCGCCGCCATTGTAGCTGCTAATTGCTAGCGGCCGAGAAAGGGTTAAAAACCACCGCAAAGCGCCTCTGCAGAGGCGCTTTGCCAGTGGTATAGCCGCGCTGTCCCATTGCTTTCAATGGGCAGGAGCGGTGAAGGAGCGGTATACATTCCGCTCCTTCACCGCTCCGAAGATGCTGCTAGCAGGACTTTTTTTCCCGTCCTGCTAGCGCACCGCTGCAGTGTGAAAGCCTGGCATTTCTCTCCTACATGTAAAAATCATAATTTCCCTGATATATATATATATATATATATATATATATATATATATATATATATATATATATATATATAGTAGCAGAGGCCATAGAGAATGAAATGGGTGGAGTTACAATTTTTGTCACACAGTATTTGTGCAGCAACTTTTCAATTTAAAAAATATATATACTTTAAGAAATTTTAATACAAAAAAAAAAAAAAAAAAAACACAATATACAACCCAATTTTTTGTTAAAATATAAAACATGTTACGGGTAAAGAAATACCTAACATGTCATGCTTTCAAATTGTGCACGCTAGTGGAATGGTACTTAAAACTTACTTATTTACATGGTTTCTTTAATTTTTTTAAGCACTTTTATTCCTATCACAAAAAATGTAAACATCCCTTGTGATAGAAATAAGGCATGACAGGTCCTCTTTATGGAGAGATTTGGGATCTATAGGACCTCAAATCTATCCTCTACCCTGGAAAGCATGAGATAAAGAAACAAAACTTTGATATCTGCTTTACAGGGAAAAAAAATGGCAGTATTTACATCTGCCGAAACCGGAAGTGATGTCATGACATCACTTCCGGAATCCCAGGAGCATAGAAATGGCTGGGGACCATGTGGTTCATGGACGGCTCTGTGGTAACACTGGGGAAGCACCAGATCCCAGTGCCCTCTAATCACACGGGAGAGCCTGAAGAGGCACCGGTGGGAGAGGGGGTAATGTCCCCTCCTGCTGCCTGTAAAAGCAATCCAATGGCTAATACAAAAGAGGGAATGCTGGCTGAAAAAAAAAAGATACCGGGATGATGCCTGTGACTGTAGGCATCATCCCGGTATAACCACTTAAACCTAAGGACGTCCATGGATGTCCTACGGTCGGGAAGTAGTTAAAATTAATTAAAATCAAATGAATCTGAAGCTGGTATACTACAAAAATACTGATCTAAAGAATTTCATATATCATAAAAAGTACACAATAAAAATTATATATACACATATACACACACATACTGTATAGGTGTGTGCATCATAAAGGAAAAAACATACATGGGCATTCTACAATTAAATACATAAAAAATGTAGGGTTTGTCAGCTCATGTGACAGTAAAAAAAAAAATCCTTGGTAAACTGCAATATATTAAAATGTTGCTTCTGGCGTTAGATACACATTAAACAGTCAAAACAGCATAAACTTTTTTGCCTTTTAAAGTTTATTTCTAGCCAAAATATACATTTAATTTTTGGATAGAGTAGGAAAGGGTTAGAAAGCCCTGTCAAGCCAGAAGTTTCCCCTCACTTTCTGTCCAAAAATTAAATTCATTTCACCTGACAGGAAGCAAGGGGAAATCAGCAACAGGAAAACAGACAACAATAAGAAGCTGACAGAGGTTCTAGCCTTCCCCTACTTAACTTAAAAAATACATTTATTGAACATGCAATACCGGATCAAAATAAAGTACCGGTATTTTAAGAAAAAAAACGCATTTGAACGTCTGTCTGCTGTTTCCTTCATATTTCTGTCTGGTAAACAGGTTGTTCCTGGGGACAGTGAGTAAGGGAAAATCTTTGTTAGGTAGTCCTGGAAAGCAGTAAAACCTGACAGGAGTTCTAACCTTAACAGGGGTTCTATACTTTACTAGCATTTTACCCATACCCCCCAACTTTTAGAGATGGGAATGAGGGACATCTATCAGCAAAAGTATGCAGGCATGGGACACACCCCTTGCCACGCCCCCTTAAAGGAGAATTATACAAAAAATAAAAGATTGGTTCAACCCAAAAGTGCTTTTTTATCACTACTATTCCTTTATATTGGCTTTTGGAATTTACAAATGCAGCAATTTAGAAATCAGATGAAAGGTTTAGTGCTGGAAAACACTTTTTCATAGATAAAAAGTGCATTTTTTTATACATCTATATAGATCAGACCAAAATGAGGGACAAATGAGGAGGAATGAGGGACAGAGGGACATTTCTCCAAATCAGGGACAGTCCCTCGAAATCAGGGACAGTTGGGAGCTATGTTTTACCTTCTCAGCTACGGCACACTCAGAAGGTAAACTGACTACATGCAGGGCATTTAAATTTGTCTATTAGAAATGTGCATTTTTCCATAGAAGGGGTATCAAATCATGTGAACTTGAGGGTGGGGTCCTTGTAATTAAAAATATTACATTGGTTGCTTGTGTCAAACTACAGTTTTGCACAAACAATAGCTGGTTCTATTTTCAGTGTTTAATTGCTCTGTTGACAGTTTAGCTCAGCTGTGATTTCCTGTATTATAAATGTATACAACTACCTGGCCAGACTGCGCTGTCCACCAATAGCTTGAAACATGGAGCAATAAAATCCTATAAAACTCTATGAAAAGTTTTCATAGCATATCAGAGCACACACATAAATGAGGAGAGGAGCTGGGTGAAGGTGTCATAGGATGGCGGCCTGGCCTTTGTTGATGTTACTGGGATTCCATTTCTGCCCTGTGGTTTTCTCTTTTTCTACGGTGAAACTTACCGATGGAGGATATGACGACATTGTGATTGCAATCCACCCTGCAGTGCCTGAAAATGATATCATTATAGAAAAAATACAGGTAAGAGCATTGCACAGGCTCAGATCACTAACTGTATCTTAATCACTTCAGCCCCGGACCATTTGGCTGGCCAAAGACCAGAGCGCTTTTTGCGATTCGGCACTGCGTCGCTTTAACTGACAATTGCGCGGTCATGCGTCGTGGCTCCCAAACAAAATTGACGTCCTTTTTTTCCCCACAAATAGAGCTTTCTTTTGTTGGTATTTGATCGCCTCTGCAGTTTTTATTTTTTGTGTTATAAACAAAAAAAAGAGCGACAATTTTGAAAAAAAAGCAATGTTTTTTACTTTTTGCTATAATAAATATCCCCAAAAAATTTATAAAAAAACATTTTTTTCCTAGGTTTAGGCCGATATGTATTCTTCTACATATTTTTGGTAAAAAAAATTGCAATAAGCATTTATTGATTGGTTTGCCCAAAAGTTATAGCGTCTACAAAATAGGGGATAGTTTTATGGCATTTTTATGAATAATTTTTTTTTTACTAGTAATGGCGGCGATCAGTGATTTTTATTGTGACTGCGACATTATGGCGGACAGATCGGACACTTTTGGCGCTATTTTAGGACCATTCACATTTATACAGCTTTTAGTGCGAGTAAAAATGCCTTGTTTACTGTATAAATGTGACTGGCAGTGAAGAGGTTAACCAGGAGGGGGCTCTGCAGGGGTTAAATGTGTTCTAGGGATGTGTTCTAACTGTGGGGGGGATGGGCTATGTGTGACACGACACTGATCACCGCTCCCGATTACAGGGAGTGGTGATCAGTGTCACTAGGCAGAACGGGGAAATGCTTGCTTACATCAGCATTTCCCTGTTCTTCCTCTCCGTGAGACGATCGCGGGTATCCCCACGGACATCGGGCCTGCGATCACACTTACGGAGCTTGCGGCAGGGTCGCGCACTCGCCGCCGGCGGCGCGCACGCGACCATACGGTGGAAATTTAAAGGGACGTACCTGTAAGCCCATTTGCCTGTCCGTGCCATTCTGCCGACGTAAATGTACATGCGGCGGTCGGCAAGTGGTTAAAGACAATTTGTCACTTTGCCTTCTCTTCCAAGACCACCAACCCACACACACCAAAGCTTACTTTCACCACACAAAAACGCAAACTGACAGATTCTCTTAAGACTCGGTTCACATATGTCCAGCTGCGGTTTCAGCGCACAGAACTATTTTTGAAAACAGGCCGTGGCCACCTTGGATATATTTGAACCAGCTCTATTGAAAGCTGTTCAGTTCACATTGTATGCAAATAAGATGTGGTTCAAAACGCATCCCGTTCCCATATATGTGAACCGAGTCTTAAGGAGCAAATCTACCAAGTGTTAATTTCTGTCTTGGTTGGGGTGACAGTTTTTCATCCTCTGTTGTCTATGGACATTGGTGTGAAGACCTCTATCCAGGGCAATCCCATGACAAGCTAGAAGCTCTGTTTTCCAGCCAAGCAACCTGTGTCACCATCCTTGGGGCTCTCTTTATATCCTCAGAAGAGAAGCTGCTAAAGGACACTTGATACTGAACTTCTGTACGATGCATCCTTTATGCCGCGCACAGACGATCGGACATTCCGACAACAAAATCCTGGATTTATTTTCGATGAATGTTGGCTCAAACTTGTCTTGCATACACACGGTCACACAAATGTTGTCGGAAATTCAGATCGCCAAGAACGCGGTGACATACAACACATACGACGAGCCGAGAAAAATGAAGTTCAATAGCCAGTGCGGCTCTTCTGCTTGATTCAAAGCATGCGTGGAATTTTGTGCGTCGGAATTGTGGACACACGATCGGAATTTCCGACAACGGATTTTGTTGTCGGAAAATTTGAGATCCAGCTCTCAAATTTTTGTTGTCGGAAATTCCGACAACAAATGTCGGATGAAGCCTACACACGGTCGGAATTTCCGACAACAAGCTCACATCGAACATCTGTTGTCGGAAATTCCTACCGTGTGTACGCGGCATTAGTGTAGTCTTTCTTGACTAAGGTTTTGTGCAACCCTATTGTACCTTCAGAGGTTTCTATGGGGTTCTAGGGGATCCTTAAGCAATGCGCAATTTTTGCCTCTTAGATAAGCCACCAATGACACCAGCTATTTTTTAAGGGAAGAATTCTTCCTACTGACCATTGATGTAAGGAGCATTCTTCCCACTGATCACCAATATAAGAGACATTCTCTTTCTACTACCAGGGTTAAAGGGTCCCTTCGCTTACTGATCACCAGTGTAAGGGGGCCATTTCCTTATGACCACTAACCTAAGGGGGCCTTCTACACTGACCAATACTATAAGTGGGCATTTCACTGACCATCTGTATAAGAGGTCATTTTTCTGAACACCATTGTGAGGGAACACAACAATTTTCACTGTTTGCATTTCTTTCCTACCCATTATCTTTGCTTTATTTCATGGAAATAATTTCGCTATATAGAGCAGCCCTGTGGAAGTTCCACTTCAAGGCCCCCCCCCCCCCCCCCCCCCTTCAACAAATATCACTTTTTTTGAGGAGGGGGAGGTGCCCACTCCCACTCAGATCACATAAACGATCCAAGTGGAAGTTCTTCTCTTCCCCCACCCTGCAGTCTTCTGGGACACATCACGGGTCCGTGGAGACTGAAGGACCATTCAGAGTGTGCAGCCCGACTCACAGTGTGCACCCGGCAGTGAAGCTGCAAGCTGTCAAAGCAATGTGCCCACAGTTGAAATGCTGGCGCAGGGGACAGAGCAGCGAGGAAAAGGACAGCTCGAGTGAGCACATTGCTGGATCCTGGGACAGGCGAGTGGCTGTTTATTAAAAGTCAGCAGACTGCTGACTTTTAATAAACAAACAAAATTGACTGGAGTGCCTCTTTCAGTACTCCACATTCCTTGTTTTTATTTATTCTTAACTTCAATTTATTGTTTATGCTAATGTAATGTAATCTGTAGAAATAGTATTTATTGTTAAGGGTTCCCTGAGACCTGAAAATTATTTCAAGGATCCCTTCATTGTAAAAACGGTTGAGAAAGGCGGCTCTACTGCATTCTTCATAGAAACAGAGGCAGAAATAATTGTGATGGGGTCCAATGTTACCACAGCAATAGATATGGTGAAATGTATACCTTCAACAGGATACCAGAGAGCAATGAAGACGAGGAGTACTGAATTCTGACACACCACCCCCTCTTTTGCCTGGAGTGGCTTTGCATGAGGTCAGCCCACTTAACCACTTACCATTGGCTGGCCAAAGACCAGAGCACTTTTTGCGATTCGGCACTGCGTCGCTTTAACTGACAATTGTGCGGTCGTGCGACGTGGCTCCCAAACAAAATTGACGTTCTTTTTTTTTCCCACAAATAGAGCTTTCTTTTGGTGATATTTGATCACCTCTGCGGTTTTTATTTTTTGCGCTATAAACAAAAAAATATCGATAATTTTGAAAAAAATGCATTATTTTTTACTTTTTGCTATAATAAATATCCCCCCAAAATATATAAAAAAACATCTTTTTCCTTAGTTTAGGCCGATATGTATTCTTCTACATATTTTTGGTAAAAAAAAAAAAATCGCAATAAGCGTTTATTGATTGGTTTGCGCCAAATTTATAGCGTCTACAAAATAGGGATAGTGTTATGGCATTTTTATTGATATTTTTTTTTCTTACTAGTAATGGCGGCGATCAGCGTTTTTTATCGTGACTGCGACATTATGGCGGACACGTCGGCCAATTTTGGCACGATTTTGGGACCATTCACATTTATACAGCGATTAGTGCGATTAAAAATGCATTAATTACTATGTAAATGTGTGTCCTAGGGAGTGATTCTAACTGGGGGGGGGAGGGGTGTGTGTGACATGACACTGATCACCGCTTCCGATTACAGGGAGCTTGATCAGTGACAGTGTAATTAGGCAGAACGGGGAGATCAGCATCTCAACGTTCTTCCTCACTGTGAGACGACCGCGGGTATCCCCGCGGACATCAAGTCAGCGGGACCCACGATCACGGAGCTCCCGGTGGCGCGCGCAATCACGGAGCTCCTGACGGCGCGCGCGCACCCGCAAGCCGCCTCTTAAAGGGCAACGTACAGGTACGTTAATCTGCCTGTACATGCCTTTCTGCCGCAGTATATGTGCGGGGGGATTTAATGCGTTTCACTATTAAATGTTTGCTTTTTCACTCTAGTGCAGAATGGTAAATATTAGTAGATACCAAACATGTCAATATTTAAAATTGTGCATGCCTGTGAAATGGCAACAAACTATGATAGTTAAAATTGTCCACAGGCAATTCTATAAAAGCCTTTACAGGTTATCAGTTTAGAGTTAATTGTGAATTAGGGCCCTATAATGCTCTACCTCTGATGTTCGCATGATACCTCACATGTATGGTGCAATTCTTATTTTCATATGCATACGAGAACTATTTACACTTTCTGTTTATTTTTTTTCATTTAAATCAAATGCTATCACAAAAGGGTGAACAAGCCCCCTTGTGATAGCTTTGGGCAGGTGACAGGTATTCTTTATGGAGACATCAGGGGTTTATTAGACCCTTGATTTCTCCTTTGTCCTCCAAAGCTGCAAACCCAGCACAGATTATGCTTGGTTAGCTGCTTCTACACTTTAAAAGTGATCCAGCTGAAATAAAAAATGGTACCAGGATCGTGGCTACAGATCCTGGTATTAACCACTTGGTGACAGGCCATTTTTAAATGTACGGCAGTCAGCAAGTGGTTAAATAAAGTGATTTGTTACTTTATGTAAAAGTGACCCGTCCCCCACAACCCCAAACCACTGTTTAAGGATAAATATCAATTCTGGTTTACCAAGTACATTGATAAACATAATTGTCTGTCAAATAAGTTGTTATTTAATCTAACATCAGATATATTTGTCATGTTAAATGCAGCATGCTAAGCAATGTATATGTGTAACCAGGTATTTATTACAGTACTTCCCTTGACTTAATTTATTTTGTTTCTGGAGAAGGACAGACACATCATCGTTTAAGCATCAGTCAGGGGCCAGCATCTATGCCCTGGACTGAGATGGTCACACAGTCATGTAAATTGTGGAGCTTGTGCAGTTCTAGGCTGTGTTCATAACTGTAGAACACAGATCAGCTACTGCTGCAGCCTCTTATTTTGTGACTTGTTGTCTGATCACCGAGGAGAGTTATGCCGCGTACACACGGTCGTACTTTTCGTCTACAAAAGTCGGACAGCCTGTCCGACAGACTTCCGGCAGACTTTCGGTGGACTTGCGGCGGACTTGCGGCCTACTTTCTAACGAACGGACTTGCCTACACACGACCACACAAAAGTCTAACGGATTCGTACGTGATGACGTACACCGGACTAAAATAAGGAAGTTCATAGCCAGTAGCCAATAGGTGCCCTAGCGTGGCTTTTTGTCCGTCGGACTAGCACACAGACGAGCGGATTTCGGGGTCCGTCGTAGTTACGAAGTAAAGTTTTAAAACATGTTTCAAATCTAAAGTACGTCGGATTTGAGGCTAAAAAAGTCAGTTGAAAGTCCGGAGAAGCCCACACACGATCGGATTACCAGCCAGCTTTAGTCCATCAGCGTCCGTTGGACTTTTGTAGACGAAAAGTACGACCGTGTGTACGCGGCATTAATGTTTCCTCCTGTCTGCAGCAGACTGTTAGTGACCCTGTTACTGAAAAAATATCAAAACAAAAAGCTTCTGCAAAGAAAAAAAAGCATAGTTTTGCCTGGCCCAGCACCCAGTTGTGGAATACTTTCTCTGCTGCACAACAAAACCACATAGAGAATCTCCTAATCCAACATACTTCTGGATGTGCTGAATGTCTGTATCCTCCACCACGCTCTGGTTCCTCCCAGCGGCCCTCATGTGACTACAGAACACATGGAGAAGACATACCGGTAAATATTGTTCCAGGTTACATTCATTCAATCATGGGACCCAGAAGAAGGCAAGACTGCCAATCACATAGCTACTGTGTTGCCTTTATATGTAAATAAAATTGATTAGTAGATAGATCAATCGATCCAGCCAGAGTTGTGTTAACTCCTATATTCTTGGATACTACAACAACAATGAAATCTTCCTGCCATAATTCCTGACTTTCCTTTCCACCAGGGGTTTGCCACTACTGTTTTATTCTCTAAAACATAAAGATTCAGCAGAATTGTTGGAAAACCTGATAATGACCACAGCAGGCGTGCAGACTCAGGAACAGACATCTCTCTTACCAATATGGTTCCCAAAAGATAATACATTGCCAAGTGATTTAAATCTCCAGAATCTGCCAAAAACTGACCCTTTAAAATCAATAACATGTAGCCAGATACTGGGCGACAGCAACATGGAGAAGGAGACAATGCCCTCTGTTGCTCTACTTCAATTGTGCATCCAATAAATGAACTATATTGAGTAATACTATTGCCAAAGTTCTTTTGGTACTGGTCCCATTGAGCGCTGCATTCATTGCTGTAGAGGGACTGGAGACACCTCTCACCCGCAGATTCCCACCCAAGTCTTTGTAAGCATCAGTGAGTGACAGTGTGGGGTGCCCCATCTCTACTGCAAGCATCCAGCTGAATCGCAGGGACCAGTGAGAGGGCTCATCGCCCACTATATGCCCTGTTAGCAGGACATTAGGCATACCACATCACATTTGTGCATTACCTACCATGCATTTATACCTTACCCCTTTGTGAAAACTGTTTCAGTGTCTAACCTGTTGCATCTTTACTTCCCCACACTGCATTATGGTTTATTAAGATTACCAACAAGTGTACCAACGCTTCTTAAAAAGCCCAAAAGATAGCTGGCAGAAGAACCACTTAAGAGACTGTCCCTCCTGTTGAATCACCCCACACATTCCCCCCTGTCTCTTTCCATTTACGACTACTTTTCCGCAGGCAGTGTATACCAGTCAGTCTAGGCCTATCCTAACCACCATTGATGCACTCTGGCAGTATAGTCTCACATTTGGTAGATTAAAGTGGAGTTCCACCCACTTTTACAACTCTTCAGCATCCCTCACTAAACTGTGCGCTGTAAACAAATTGGATATTTTTTTATTTTTTTTCTCAGCACCTACTATATATCTGCTGTATTCATTTTTCACTTCCTCCTCCCTGGCCGTGGCCCATCGCATCATTTCCTGTTTGCAATGCCTTCTGGGAAGGGGCAGCAACTTCCTCTGAAACTGCCGTTGCTATGGAAACCTGACCTGAAACCTATTACACTGCTTGTGCTGCACTGAGCATGTGCGAGATCTGCAAGGATGAGATCCAGGAAGAAATACAGTCTGGCTTCAGATGCCCACACTTAAGATGGCCACGGCCTAGTGTAATTTTATAAAATAACAAACTACTGCTATAAACTAACAAAACAGACCTTAGATTACAGACTAACTTTACTAGAATACATTAAGCTTGTGTATTATAGGGGTATTTTTTTTTAAAAAGTATAATTTCGGCCGGAACACCACTTTAAGTTTTATTACCGCCCATTGCTGAACCTACGGTGGCTTTGATGCTGTTTATGCTGATCAAAGAGGGAGGGTGGTGCTAAGTTGGTCTATAGAGTAGGGTTAACCCACATCCCCAAAATACAAGCAAAAATGGAAATTTGTTCCTCTTGTGGGACTTTGGAGGGAAAAGGCTACTCTGGAGTAATTGCGAGTGTAGCCTTTTCCCTCCAAAATACCACAAGAGGAACAAATTTCCATTTCTGTTTATGCTAATCTGGAAACCAAGTGTTACTTTTAGGGCACTTTCACACTGGGGCGGAGGGGTGTCAGAGGTAAAGCGTCACTATTTTAAGGGCGATTTACTGTCGTTTTAGCGGCACTTTCCGGCTACTTGCGGGGCGCTTTAAACCCCCGCCAGCGGCCAAAAAAGGGTTAAAAGTGCCCACAAAGCACTGCTGCCGAAGTGCTTTGCGGGCGCTTCAGCAGCGCTGGCCTTTGATTTCAATGTCAGGGGCGTTTTGGGAGCGGTGTATTCGCCACTCCCGCAACGCCCCAAAGATGCTGCTTGCAAGACTTTTTTTTCCCCGTCCTGCAAGCGCACCACCCCAGTGTGAAAGCACTTGGGTTTTCACACTGGGGTGGCAGGGGAGGCGTTTTTTAGGCTCTTTACAGGTGCTATTTTTAGCCCTTTAGCACCTGAAAAACGCCCCAGTGTGAAAGTAGCCTTAGGCCTCTTTCACACGAGGGATCCGTATGTCCGTTTTTCATCCTTCCGTTTTCGGATGAAAAACGGACATACATTCATCCCTATGGAGCGTCGGATATCAGCGGTGACATGTCCACTGACATCCGACCCGCTCCGATCCGAAAAGTGTAACGGAGGAAAAACCTACTTTTCCCTCCGTTTTCGGATCGGATGACGACGGACACTACGGACCGTCATCATCCGATCCCCCCATAGGGGAGAGCGGCGCTCTGACAGGTCCGTCGCTGCACAGTGTGCAGCGATGCACCTGTCATCTTCCTGCTCAGCGGGGATCGGCGGAGCTATCCCCGCTGAGCAAGCGGATGTTCACGGGGCGGATCATGACTGATCTGCCCCGTGTGAAAGAGCCCTTATACTTAGTTTTTACCACTCCGCATTCTGTGTGCCAATAGTGTAACTATCACTGTTGATTCAAGCTTATGTTTTCTTTGTTATCAGCTTTGCTTAGTGACAATATAATAAAGTGGAATCTGACTCACCCAATCAACTTTGGCTATTTTTAATCCTCATAAAATAAATAAATAGGAAGATATACATACAGTGCCTTGAAAAAGTATTCATACCCCTTGACATTTTCCACATTTTGTCATGTTACAACCAAAAACGTAAATGTATTTTATTGGAATTTTATGTGATGGACCAACACAAAGTGGCACATAATTGTGAAGTCGAAGGAAAATGATAAATGGTTTTCAATTCATTTTTACAAATATGTGAAAAGTGTGGGGTGCATTTGTATTCAGCCCCCTTTACTCTGATAACCCTAACTAAAATCTAGTGGAACCAACTGCCTTCAGAAGTCACCGAATTAGTAAATAGAGCCCACATGTGTGTAATTTAATCTTAGTATAAATACAACTGTTCTGTGAAGCCCTCAGAGTTTTGTTAGAGAACCTTAGTGAACAAACAGCATCATGATGACCAAGGAACGCACCAGACAGGTCAGGAATAACGTTGTGAAGAAGAAGTTTAAAGCAGGGTTGGGTTATAAAAAAAATATATCCCAAACTTTTAACATCTCACAGAGCACTGTTCAATCCATCATCCAAAAATGGAAAGAGTATGGCACAACTGCAAACCTACCAAGACATGGCCGTCCACCTAAACTGACAGGCCGGGCAAGGAGAGCATTAATCAGAGAAGCAGCCAAGAGGCCCATGGTAACTCTGGAGGAGCTGCAGAGATCCACAGCTCAGGTGGGAGAATCTGTCCACAGGACAACTATTAGTCGTGCTCTCCACAAATCTGGTCTGTATGGAAGAGTGGCAAGAAGAAAGCCATTGCTGAAAGAAAGCCATAAGAAGTTCCAGTTTGCAAGAAACCATGTGGGGGACACAGCACACATGTGGAAGAAGGTGCTCTGGTCAGTTGAGACCAAAATTGAACTTTTTGGCCTAAAAACAAAACACTATGTTTGGCGAAAAACTAACATTGTACATCACCCTGAACACATCCCCATTGTGAAACATGGTGGTGGAAGCATCATGTTGTGGGGATGCTTTTCTTCAGCAGGGACAGGGAAGCTGGTCAGAGTTGATGGGAAGATGGATGGAGCGAAATACAGGGCAATCTTAGAAGAAAACCTGTTATGCCGCGTACACACGAGCAGAATGTCTGTCAGAAAAAGTCTGATGGGAGCTTTTCATCGTATATTCCGACCGTGTGTATGCCCCATTTGACTTTTTCCATCGAAAATTCAGACGGACTTAGATAGTGAACATGCTCTAAATTTTTCCGACGGAACTAATTACTATCGGGAAACCCGCTCGTCTGTATGCTGTTCCAACATACCAAAAACGACGCATGCTCTGAAGCAAGTACGAGACAGAAGCTATTGGCTACTGGCTATTGAACTTCCTTTTTCTAGTCCCGTCGTATGTGTTGTACGTCACCTCGTTCTGGGCGGTCAGACTTTGGTGTGACCGTGTGTAGGCAAGACCGCTTGAGCGGAATTCCGTCGGAGAAACCTTCAGAGTTTATTCCGACTCGTGTGTACGTGGCATTAGAGTCTGCAAAAGACATGAGACTGGGGTGGAGGTTCACCTTCCAGCAGGACAACGACTCTAAACATACAGCCAGAGCTACAATGGAATGGATTAGATCAAAGCATATTCATGTGTTAGAATGGCCCAGTAAAAGCACAGACCTAAATCCATTTGAGAATCTGTGGCAAGATTTGAAAATTGCTGTTCACAGACGCTCTCCATCCAATCTGACAGAGCTTGAGCTATTTTGCAGAGAATGGGCAAACATGTCACTCTCTAGATGTGCAAAGCTGGTAGAGACATCCCCAAAAGACTTTCAGCTGTAATTGCAGTGAAAGGTGGTTCTACAAAGTATTGACTCGGGGGCTGAATACAAATGTACACCACAGTTTTTAAATATTTATTTGTAAAAATTTTTGAAAACCATTTATCATTTTCCTTCCACTTCACAATTATGTGCCACTTTGTGTTGGTCTATCACATAAAGTCCCGATAAAATACATTTACGTTTTTGGTTGTGACATGACCAAATGTGGAAAATTTCAAGGGGTATGAATACTTATTCAAGGCACTGTATTTACTTGTTTTAATTTTTATTTCTTTTTACGTTTCTTTAGTTACGTGCTGCTTTCTTGCCTAGGCAAATTATGTCATACGTCCCAGGAGTCTTTAGGAAGGGAAGGAAAGGTTTTCTCAGCTAAGCACACTCTCCTGCATACATCCCTGAGCTAATGGCAGACCGAATCCAGGAAGTAAATGATACATGAATCATTTGCCCTTAGAGCCCTTGCACACTGGGGCGGTGGGGGCGTCGGCGGTACAACAGCGCTATTTTTAGCGCTGCTGTACCGTCGTTCTAGCAGCGGTATTCGGCCGCTAGCGGTGCGGTTTTAACCCCCCGCTGGCGGCCGAAAAGGGTTAAATCCCTCGTACAGCGCGGCTATAGCCGCGGTATTACAGCGGTATAGCCGCGCTGTCCCATTGATTTCAATGGGCAGGAGCGGGGAAGGAGCGGTGAATACACCGCTCCTTCCCCGCTCCAAAGAAGCGGTTTGCAGGACTTTTTTCACCGTCCTGTCACCGCAGCGCTTCAGTGTGAAAGCCCTCGGGCTTTCACACTGAACAAACAGCGGCAGCTGTTTAGGGGCGGTTTTCAGGCGGTATTTTTAGCGCAATACCGCCTGAAAACCGCCCCAGTGTGCAAGGGCTCTTACTGAAGATGTCCACGGTCAGAAGTGCTAGGGGGTGTTTTTCAACAAAATAAAACATGGAGACAAGGATGGATGGGGGAATTTGCTTTGAATATTAAAACATTTTTTAAATAGTGGATTGTGGTGTTTAAATGCAGTGAAGATGTGCTTTAAAGCGGAGTTCCACACAAAAATGGAACTTCCGCTTTTTTGAACCCACCCCCCCTCCGGTGTCACATTTGGCACCTTTCAGGGGGGAGGGGGGTGCAGATACCTGTCAAAGACAGGTATTTGCACCCACTTCCGGCATAGACTCCCATGGGAGTCTATGCCTCTTCCCGTCCCGACCGCGCTGTCTGCTGGGACACACACAGCTCCCAGCAGAGAGCGGGGACCACTAGGGACGCGCAGCGCGACTTGCGCATGCGCAGTAGGGAACCGGGAAGTGAAGCCGCAACGCTTCACTTCCTGATTCCCTCACCCCGGATGGCGGCGGCAGCTGCCGAGAACCGAGCGGGTTCTCGGCGTCCCCTGCCGACATCGCTGGACCCCGGGACAGGTAAGTGGCAATGTATTAAAAGTCAGCAGCTGCAGTATTTGTAGCTGCTGGCTTTTAATTTTTTTTTTTTTTTTTTGGCGGTGTGGGTGAACCTCCGCTTTAAGTCACTTTACTGCTTCCCTAATGCCTATTTATCAAAGTTTTACTGCTGATTGCCAAGTACTAGTTTCAGTGAGTCTCTGTGTCATTGCATGCCCCTACACTCAACTCAATGTGTCAAAGGAGCTGAGGTTCTTGAGGAGGTCGAGGCAAAGACCAGAGGACCCATTCTATTTAGCGGCTTCTATGGGGGTAGCACTACAAACGTGGAGAACATTGTACACTAAAACAACACAATCAGTAATCATCTACCACTTCTTGCATTGCTTTGTGGTGGAAACATGAAATCTATTTGGTTGCTGTGGGTTATTGTATAATGCACTTGCTTTTGTCACTGTCTCTGTACTAATTTGTTACTCTGTTTTCTCTGTGCTTTGTAGCTAATGATAAAGGAAGCTACACATGACTTATTTCATGCAACCAAGCAAAGACTGTTTATCAGAAGCATCAAAATCTTAATTCCTTTAACTTGGTCACAAAAAGCCACGTATGGCAAACGTACTAGAGAAAATTATGAGAAGGTAAGATGCTGATTCAAACAAACCATATGTTCTACTGTATATAGATATATACATATAAATAAAAGGGCCATTTCAAATCAACTACAATGTACTTACAGGGCCTGACAAGAGGAACAGGGCAAAAACACTAGTTTGATGATGAAGTGACGTTTTGGTGGGGAACAGGCAACCTTTAGCAAGGCTGCTCATAACCGAAAGAATGGATCATTGTGCATATTTATTTTGAGCAGAAAAGACATTAGAAATAAATATATACAGTATATATATATATATATATAAATATATATATATACACACACACACAGTATATATACACTATATTGTCAAAAGTATTGGGACACCTGCCTTTACACACACATGAACTTTAATGGAAACCCAGTCTTATGCCCCGTACACACAGTTGGACTTTGTTCGGACATTCCGACAACAAAATCGTAGGATTTTTTCCGACAGATGTTGGGTCAAACTTGTCTTGCATACACACGGTCACACAAAGTTGTCGGAAAATCCGATCGCTCTAAACGCGGTGACGTAAAACACGTACGTCGGGACTATAAACGGGGCAGTGGCCAATAGCTTTCATCTCTTTATTTATTCTGAGCATGCGTGGCACTTTGTCCGTCGGGTTTGTGTACACACGATCAGAATTTCCGACAACGGATTTTGTTGTCGGAAAATTTTATCTCCTGCTCTCAAACTTTGTGTGTCGGAAAACCCGATGGAAAATGTCCGATGGAGCCCACACACGGTCGGAATTTCCGACTACACGCTCCGATCGCACATTTTCCATCAGAAAATCCAACCGTGTGTACGGGGCAAAAGTCTGTAGGGTTCAATATTGAGTTGGCCCACCCTTTGCAGCTATAACAGCTTCAACTCTTCTGGGAAGGCTGTCCACAAGGTTTAGGAGTGTGTCTATGGTAATGTTTAACCTTTTTTCCAGAAGCGCATTTGTGAGGTCAGGTACTGATGTTGGACGAGAAGGCATGACTCGCAGTCTCCGCTCTAATTCATCCCAAAGGTGTTCTATTGGGTTGAGGTCAGGACTTTGTGCAGGCCAGTCAAGTTCCTCCACCCCAAACTCACTCATCCATGTCTTTATGGACCTTGTGCGCAGTCATGATGGGACAGGAAGAGGCCATCCCCAAACTGTTCCCACATAGTTGGGAGCATGAAATAGTCCAAAATGTCTTATTATGCTCACACCTTAAAAGGAGAAGTCCAGCCTGAGCTTGTTTGGCTGGGCTTCTCCTAAGGGTCATATGAGTGCAATATGTTTTGCACTCCTGTGACCTGTTTTCAGCAGAGAGTGGTCTGAAGCCTGCTCTCTGCTGATGTCACACAGATCAGTCCAGGCACCACGTCATCCCGACTCTGGGAGCCTGGATATGCCAGGTGCCTGGACTGATGGTCGTCTCAGCCTCTCAGCGAGCCTCTGAAACAGACGCTCCCCGCCCTTTCACAGCACTCCAATGAGCGTGGAGGAGCAGAGCAGGAGAGCTTCTGATTGACAGGCAGCAGCTCTCTGCTCGGGGAGCCAAGAGAACCGAGCCATCTGCAATGTTCGATTGCTCAGTTTTCAGTGCAGAGGTGGCAGGGGACAGATGCAGCATCGGACCAATGCTGCATCCACCTAGGTAAGTATGATTATGGGGGGGAAAAAATTCCCATACCTCTCTTTTAAGAGTTCCCTTCACTGGAACAAAGGGGCCAAGCACAACCCCTGAAAAACAACCCCACACCATAATCCCCCCTCCACCAAATGATTTGGAGGGGTGGCCCAATACTTTTGCCAATATAGCGTAGATGAGCGAGTTTGCACCCAAATCACATGTGAATCGCACAGGAACGTACGGCGTGTACCTTTGCAATTCATGGTGTGAACCGGGCCTTAATAAAAGTTTACTGTTGGATTTAAAATCGATTTAACATTGTAATTGATACAGTGTTTATTATTACTAACATGTTTAATTGGAACAATAGATCACCTTCTTTTTTTTGCTTACTAGTAAAAGTTTTTATTATAGTTTACAAGATGTACAAACAAGTACAAAATAACATTTGATATCATACAACCAACAGTCAGAAGGTGGGTCAGAGGACCTCCATCTTCAGACAATTTCTCTTCTTGCATAAATAAGCAGGATAAAAAATGAGTTTTTTTAAGTTTAGTAGCCACCACACCCTCCACACGGCCCAGCAACCACAGGGCTGGATCCAAAGAGAGGGAGTGGCTACCCACGGCATTAACAGTGTTCACCACCCCTCTCCAATAGCTTTGTAGCTGAGAACAGAGCCACAAAAACATTTTAAAAAATACCAATATCTATCTTGCAACTAAAATAGGTATCTGGGGTTCCCGGGTACATGACAGACAAAAGTTGGAGGTATAATAGATACGGTGGATACATTTCAGTTGGAGAAACCGGTCCCTGGAGGAAATCACATTCTTCAGAAATAGAAGTAAGCAGTCCTCCCTATCGTCATCAGTTAAAAAGGGGATGTCAGCGTGCCACTTATGGTATAGAGTGGTCATTTTTAGGAGGGTCAAAGGTGACAGCTGGTTATATAATGCGGACAATGGCTAGGTCCACTTCTTTAGAGGTATAAACACTGCTCTGGAGGCATACTCTCAATCTTCATCAGATTGGAAGGAACTCTCTCCTATAAATCTTATAAAGGTAGCATCCTCATACAGGAGGAGATATAATAATGGAGACAACATAGAGAAGTCCTGTAAGAGGGATCTAAACCCCCATATTTCTCATGGTGGGGGATATGTCCACTTGTAGGATATAGATGGACCGCCTATGCCCATATGCCAAAGATGGCAGCAATAGTTGCCCCATATAATTCTGGTTTCATGCAAAGATGCTGCCAAAATGGAGACACAATACAGCAAAATGAGCTTGTTTCAGACACAGTTGTCTCTCACTGAAACAAAAAAATATATATTTGTAACGACACCCCGAGTATGAAAGGCATTTAGGACATTACATTTCTGAACACAAAGGCAGCTACCGAACACTCCAATAGGCCGAACAAGAAACCCATACAAATAATTCTTTCCCTCAAGTACGAGACAAGGTTCTGTACGGAGGGTAAAACAGGAATCAGACTTTTTTATTAGAACCAGAATACAGTCTTATATACAGTAGAAGAGGAGGTCCCCCTTCCTGCTTATATTACTCTAACAATACAACTGTAACCAGAAACAGAATTAACATGAGCTAATTAACGAATCCCTTAAAGCAGCCAATGTGACCCCGTGCCCTCCTGAGCATTGTATGATTAATCAGGATTTCACTACAGGTCAGACTTGTTGTCACCGAGCTTCACACATTAGTATAAACACAGGACCCCTTCTCACAATAGCACAATAGGAGCTAATTACAATTAACAATACAAACAGTGATCTCCCCCCCTCCTTAGCCTAGTAGGCAACAAACTATAGTAGGAGTAGACTGTCCGGCTCCTACCCAGTTCTAGAGGCCAATGTGATCAGCTCTCTCAACTAACATGTTGAGTTCAGAATCAAACAAACCAAGAATAGTCTTTAAATATATCCTGGGAGATATTGTGGATAAATATTACTGTCCCATTTTAAGTAATCCAAGATATATTTTCTCAGTAACCCTGTGCCCAAAAGTGACTCCCGTCACAATATTATTCTTAGAAATAAAAAAGAAAATGTGCACAAAACCACCATACATAAGTAATGTTTCAGTAAATGTATTGTGTTAATTGCACTGTTTGATGGGGCTGTACTATAACTGACAGCACTAACTGCATAAGATACATAAACCTGTACTGGAACTGCAGTAGTTATTTTTGTTTTATCCAATAGCACAGCTTAGGTAAGCATCTAAAGAGAATCAAAGAGTAATTGTGAAATTATAAACACATATATATTAGATATCCATTTCTTTCTCTTTTATCAGGCACATGTTTTAATTGCCAACACATTCTTGAAAATTGGGGATAGTCCTTACACACACCAGTATGGGGGTTGCGGAGAACAAGGACGGTTTATTCATCTGACTCCAGACTTCTTGACGAATGAAGATTTGATCTCCATGTATGGAGCTCATGGTGAGCAAAATTTTCAGTAATCAGTTATCTGTAAACTCTGCCCAATGCAAAAGGTAGCTATACCCCATCATGGCATAAATGTAATCTATGGTATTAACAAGCTAACACTGCAAGATAATTTTTGCTAAAGCAAACGGGCCAATATTTAATGCTTCTGTTTTCTACAGCTTGACACAGACATCAGAATGCAGTTTAGGGAGAAGGCAGTGTCTTCCTGTAGTCACATGATCAGTCCCAGTGTGGTAACTAGATAAGAACTGCTGGGAACAGCAGTGGACCAATCACAGGAGCAGGAAGTTACGTTTCTGAGGGAGGGGCGATTATGTATACCAGTTGTGTGAATTATGGCCCCAAAGAAGGAAGCCATGTTGATATTTTTTTGACAGTTTTTGGAAATAAAATCTAACAACACGTTGAGCTAAATATTTTTACGAACACTACATTCTGAAAATAACTAAACATAATCTGATCTTTTTAAAATAAAAGTTGAAATACCTTTTTAAAAATCCTGCATTCAATGAATATCAAACCCTCTTGACATGTTTTTCTGAGCATCCAGCCTCTCCTGAACAGTAATTTCTCAATTGTAGGAAAGTTATTTGTCCGAGAATGGGCTCGCCTTCGTTGGGGAGTCTTTGAGGAGTACAGCACTGACCAGCCATTCTACATTTCACCAAACCTTCAAGTAGAGGCAACACGGTATGTTTTCATCCATTTTCCTACAAGATGTAAGGAAAGGATTATACAAATGTATCCAAATAGAAGAAATGCAATTCTCTTTTCCTTTACCATGCAGACAGTGGCAACTGGTGGGTTCTTCTTTGGGGGGGGGGGGGTCAAACAAACAACACCCCCCCCCCCCCCCCGGCGTGGCACACCACCCCCCATGGGCGGTCCGGCGTAGCACTTACCCACTCGTGTGGCGGCGGCTCCTGTGCCTGCTCCTCCAGCTACCTCTGCCGTGTGTCTTCCGCCAAAGCGCTAGGCATCCAATAGGATCACCTGACACTTTGGCCAATCGGGAAACAGGTCTCACATACCTGCCTCCTGAATGGCAGGGAGGAACTTTAGTGTGAGAATAGCGAAAATTTATTCACTATGGTCACACAACTGGGTGGGCTCGGAGCGCAATGCTCTGCACTCCGAGCTCACACTTTTTTGAAGCCTATTAGAGCCTCTGGCTCTAATCAGGTGCTTAAAAAAAAACACTGCCTCATTGGAATCCATTGTCTGGCGCCACTGATCTATAGATCAGGGGGCCTGACGCATGGATAGGGGAGGCGGCGCCCGTGCGCCCTCTATGAACGGGCCGCCACTGCATTCAGAAATATACAGTGCATGATGAATCAAGCTTTCAGACAGGCTACCTGCTGTGTAAAATTAGATAATTAGGTAGGAGGGAGAAAAATCAGGATGAGTGTTACTAGTGCCCCCATGTTCACTAATAGCTCACAAAGCAGGCAGGGGCGTGAAAAATGTTGTCAACCTCCTTCTGCTACACAGCCATAAACCACTGCAAGAATCAGTGCATTACCAAAGTATATTTATTTAGAAAAAGTACCTCAGTGACCCCAAAGTCCTGCCTGTAAGATTCCCCACGAAAACCCACTTAGAGAAAAGAAAAGCAGCGCTGGTCTAAAATCCCTAAATGCACCCCAAAAACAGATGTCTATTGCTAAGAGTGAAATAAATTACCAAAGACACAAACCTAAATTAAATATAAATACAGTGCAAAAATAGCTCCAACAATGCAGCGCAAAGTGCAAAAGTGCTCAAAAAATATATATGGTAACAATATGTGATAAATGCAATAATACCAATATTATTAAAAAAAAATGTAGAAAAATTATAAAAAAAATAGTCCATAAACAGTGTATCAAAAAATACTATTAGTAATAAGAAAAATGAATCAATGAAAAATAGCGAATCTCAGTGACTTCTTAGATGTCAATCGAATATGTGAACTTGCCACCCAGTGTGATCCTCCACCAGTCCAACTAGACAAACTCACCAGAATTAATGGGTGGTAAAGTTATGAACCAGCAACTGTGCCTTTAAACAATATTATGCTTTATTCCACAACATTGTTTAACTGCAAGCTGTCCCCTCCAGATCCCGAACCATGACCCACATGGATATAGAATGGGAAAAGGAGGTTCCAATAGTGTAATAGCATTTTAAAAGACTATATTAAAACAATATAACAAAAGATACACTCACATTTCATAAGTGTCCGACCCGACATTAGGGAGTATAAGCATTTGTGTGTTCCCAGTTGTTACCGGCCACTAAACAATATCGCGAACCGTGAGTCCGATCCTGCCTCCTCTTCCTTGCCCCGCCCTGCGCGTTTCATCATAAGACGTCTTCCTGGAGCTGCATTCTATATTCATGTGGGTTGTGGTGCGGGATCTGGAGGGAACAGCTTTCAGTTAAACAACGTTGTGGAATAAAGCATAAGATTGCTTAAAGGCGCAATCGCTGGTTTATAACTTTACCAGCCATTAATTCTGGTGAGTTTGTCTAGTATGACAGGTGGAGGATCACACTGGGTGGCAAGTTCACATATTTGATTGACATCTAAGAAGTCACTGAGACTATTTTTTAATTGATTAACTTTTCTTAATACTAATAATATTTTTGGGGATTTAATGGTCTATTTTTTAATCATTTTTCTACGTTTTTATTTAATTAATATTGGTTTGATTGCATTTATCACATATTGTCACAATATATATTTTTTTTTAGCACTGCATTATTGGAGCTATTTTTGCACTGTATTTAGATTTCAATTAGGTTTGTGTTTATGGTAGTTTATTTCACTCTCGGCAATAGACATCAGTTTTTGGGGTGCATTTAGGTATTTTAGACGAGTGCTGCTTTTCTTTTCTCTTTTTCCAATTTTTTTGGTCTTCCAAATTCAGAGCAGCTGAAATCTGTTGTTTATTTTATTTTTTTGCACCTTAGTTCCCATCCATTATCTTTGGCGCTGTTTTTTTAACCTCTCTCATCAAAACCCACTTAGGACTAGTCAGACCACCAGCCTCCTATTATGCGCACAATGTTGGAAAGCAGGTCTCGGCTTCCTCTGTGCACTGATATATTGCCATCTCCTTCTCATAAGACATACAGCATATGGGGTGCCTATTTGCTGCCAGTGTGCACAGTGCAGCAGGTTCTTCACCTGACTACTACATCTAAGTAAAAACATTTAGGCTGGGTTCCCACTGTTGCGAATTGGATGCGTTTTTTCCCGCATCCAATTCGCATGTCAGGAGATTGTGCCAGTTCACACATCTCCAGAGCACCTCTGGTGTGAATTGCACAGGGGTCCTGTGCGTCTTCTTGTTCATTTCAGGTCCAAATTCAGCCAAAAATTCAGGCTGAAATTGGACCTGAAACAGTGAATGAGGATGCACTGGACCCCTGCTGTAAGCCGCTCCGTGCTGCGGTGTGAACCCAGCCTTAATGATTACACTATAACTGCCTGCAATGTGGCATATGGTAATCCTTACATTTTACTTGTGCCTAAAATATGGGTGTTAATCTATTTAGATATTTTTATCGATTAGTAAAGGAGCTTTAGAATAAGACATCACTCTCTGAAATTATTATTTCTCAGGGCTGGTTCACACCAGGAATCACACGGGAATGCACCGAGCGTTTCTGTGCAAGTCACATGTGGTCCAGTGCATTGGGATTTGAGCCTATTCATTATGAATGGGCTGAATCACACTTGACTGCACCATAAGTAGTGCATGCCATACACTACTTTAAAAAAAAACACACTGCAACCGGATCTCATGGTACTGTACCAAGCAATCCGATGCAGGCAAACGCACTGCACTGCGACCTGCATTTGGGGTGTCATTACCTTAACACTGACACCTGCTGCAGAACACAACTACAGTGCATTTTGGACATGGTGCAGAAAACAGGCACTTAAAATATGTTTCCTGCGCCATGTTCTGCTGCGAACGGGCATTCAAAGAGACGTTAACTCATGTCTAATAGCTTAGAAACGCCTGTTTGATCACATTAGAGGGCTAGCAGGTTGACAAGATCTGCTCTCAGTGCCTCTTCAAACAAGAAAGCAGTGTTGGAAACCCACATTCTGTGTGCGCCGCATTCAAAATGCACTGTAATTGTGATCTGGGCAGGTTGCAAACCCAGTGCGTTTACCTGCACCGGATCGTATGGTACAGATCATCATGCAATCCAGTTGTAGTGTGTTTGTTTTTTAAAGTGGAAGTAAACTTCCATTGATTGTTTGTGCCTGTAGGTAAGCCTATGATAAGGTAGGGTAATTGCTATCTGGATATTAATTACTTAAAAATCTTTTGAAAAGTAAAGCAAATGTTGCTCTGTAATGTAATTATATATGATCTGCTTGACAGTAACTTCTGTATTTTTTATACTTTCTTCTTGAAAATCTGCACTTAGAAGTCAAATGTTAAGAAAAAAACATGCACAATAAATCAAGTAATAAATAGCCCAAGAGTGCTTTTTTTTTTCTTTTTTAACTGCAGGTGTTCGGTCAATATTAGTGGTATCTACAGAGTTCTGGAGAATGTGGAAGATTCTTGTCTAACCAAGAGTTGTAACTTAGATCCCGATACTGGTCTGTATGGACAAGAATGTACTTTCTTCCCAGAGAAGAATCAGATTGCTGGAGAATCTATCATGTATTTCCCTGGTCCGCAGTCTGTGAGTACCATGACTGTTCATGACTGTTTGTAATCCTTCCACCAGACACACATTGAGTAACTGGAAAGGTGGGCGAATCTCCCTGGGTTTTAGCTATTCCCTTAACTACTGGTGGCAACAGGGAGGTTCCTATCAAGGGGCAAGATGACTATGAACAGAGTTTCTCATCTTGGCTCAAGACTCCTACATAGCTCCTAGTATAGACAATGGGAAAACTGTGTTGCAGTGTTGAATCTATACCATTTCTCAGGCACTCACAGTTTGGAGGCAGGGTAGTTTATTTTGGTAAACAAGGCCCTGTAGGTAGAGGGAAGATTTAAAGGGCTATCACTGTTGACATCGATCACAGAAACATTCTTCATTTTAACCACTTCAGCTCTGGAAAATGTTACCCCCTTTATGACCAGGCCATTGTTTGCTAGTCGGCTATATTTTGCGCTATAAACAAAAAAAAAACATAAAAATTTTGAAAAAATAAAATTTTACTTTCTGTTATAAAACATATCTGATAAAAAAAAATTGAAATCCAATTTCTTCATACTTTTACGTCAAAATGTATTCTGCTACATGTCTTTGGTAAAAAAAAAAAAAAAAAAAAAAAAAAAACAATAAGTGTATATTGATTGATTTGTGTAAAGGTTATAGCATTTACAAACTATTGTATATATACTGGTATTTTTATTTATTTATTTTGATACTAGTAATTGTGGTGATCAGTGACTTATAGCGGGACGGTGGGCAGTCTGAGTCTTTGACAGACTGCCCACCTGATTCTGACACCAACGCTTTGTGGGAACTGGCTAACTGCCACTGACATCTCCAGTGACACTAATACAGTGATCAGTGCTAATAATATACACTGACACTGTACTAATGACACTGGCTGAGAAGGGGTCAATATCTGGGGCAATCAAAGGGTTAAATGTGTGCCTAACTATGTTTACTGTGTGGTGCGTTTACTAAGGGATGTGCTGGTTTTTATTTGCTGTTTTGCAGGGAAAGAAAAACCAGCACATCGCCTCTGTCCGAAGAGAACTTTGTTGTTTACATACACAAAGCTATCTCCTGTCACTCACTCTGACGATTGGCGGGTCCCAGCCATAAATCATTGGGCCGGAACCGCTGATCGGCATGTGCTGGAGCCAGTGACAGCACAGCCAGGTGGGCGCGTGTGCCCTCTGCCCGGAAATACAGAATCACGTATATATATATATATATATATATATATATATATATATATATATATACATGATTCTACGCAGCAGTAAAATTACAGTGTGCGCTCGGCAAGTGGTTAAAGGGGTTGTAAAGGCAGAAGGTTTTTTATCTTAATTCATTCTATGCATCAAGATAAAAAGCCTTCTGTATGCAGCAGCCCGCCTCAGCCCCCCTAATATTTACCTGAGCCCCTTCTCTATCCAGCGATGTCCAAGCCTGCCTCGGCCGTCCGGGACACCCCTCCTCATTGGCTGAGACACATCAACAGCGCCATTGGCTCCCGCTGCTGTCAATCAAAGTCAGTTAGCCAATGAGAAGTGAGAGGGGGCGGGGCCGAACCGCAACGCCGTGTCCTAATGGATACACGGAGCTGCAGCTCGGCTCGGGTGCCCCAGAGCAAGCCGCTTTCTGTGGTGACACTCAAAGGGAGGGAGGAGCCAGGAGAGCCGAAGATGGATCTGAGAAGAGGAAGATTAGAACTGCTTTGTGCAAAACCACCTGCACAGAGCAGGTAAGTATAACATGTTTGTTATTTTTATTAAAAAAACACGAGACTTTACAATCAATTTAAATGTGGATAATGTTTAATCACACAATAAAAATAAGTAGCTAAGAGAGAAAGGGAAGTGGTGAGTGTGATTAGTAAAACGCATGCATCTTTAGCTGACCATACTCTATACAATCTGGTTGTACAATCTCCTTTAGATCTACCAGAAACTATGTGGAACAGGGTCTTTCCTGATTGGAAATAAATTGACTAGAGTGTTTAGGTTTCTCCTCATATTACATAGTTTTGGTAAATATAAACATGATTGTATTGGGCTTGCACAGTCAGATTGTAGTGTGGTAACCCCGGTATTCCCTATTCTAGAGTTACCCAAGACAACTCTATTACATTGCTACTAACTGTACCTTTTTTTGAAGGGACTGTCCCTCTTGTGGAACTAAATTCTTCTATCTTCACTCGTCCCTCAACTATCTAATATTTAGCTAACAAGAATGCTAACTGCACTAAACCTTTCATCCATTCTCTTGCTATGTTGAAAAATCAGTTAAACCACTTCAGCCCCAGAAGGATTTACCCCCTTCCTGACCAGGCCTTTTTTTGCGATACGGGCACTGCGTCGCTTTAACTGACAATTGCGTGGTCGTGCGACGTTGTGCCCAAACAAAATTGATGTCCTTTTTTTTCCAACAAATAGATCTTTCTTTTGGTGGTATTTGATCACCTCTGCGGTTTTTATTTTTTGCGCTTTAAACAAAAAAAGAGCGACAATTTTGAAAAAAAAGCAATATTTTTTACTTTTTGCTATAATAAATATCCCCAAAAAATATATAACGAAAACAAATTTCTTCCACAGTTTAGGCCAATATGTACTCTACATATTTTTGGTAAAAAAAAAAAAAACAAATCACAATAAGGGTATATTGATTGGTTTGCGTAAAAGTCATTGCGTCTACAAAATAGAGGATAGATTTATAGCATTTTTATTAATATAATTTTTTTTATTAGTAATGGTGGCGATCTGCGATTTTTATTGTGACTGCGCCATTGCGGCGGACAGACACTTTTGACACTATTTTGGGACCATTGGCATTTACACAGCGATCAGTGCTATAAAAATTCACTGATTACTGTGTAAATGTCACTGGCAGGGAAGGGGTTAAACATTAGGGGGAGTTCAAGGGGTTAACTGTGTTCCCTCAGTGTGGTCTAACTGTAGGGGGGATGGGCTCACTAGAACATGACAGAGATCACTGCTCCCGATCACTGGGAGCAGTGATCCCTGTCATGTTGCTAGGCAGAACAGGAAATGCCTTGTTTACATAGGCATCTCCCCGTTCTGCCTCTCCATGGCACGATCGCGGGCCACTAGCGAACATAGAGTCCGCCGTACCCGCGGGCACGCACCTGCGGCGCGCGCCCGCTACCCACGGATGACGCAGCGATATATGGCTACATTGTTTTGCGCACCCGTGCCACTTTGCTGATGTATATCGGCGTGAGCCGGTTGGCAAGTGGTTAAAGGAAAAATATGGATGAATAAATGCCCTTGTGGGTGTAACCAATCATTTTTTGAATATTAAAGCAGACCTTCATCCTAAACCTAATGTCCTCATGCCCCACCTCTTCTTCCCTCCCTCTCTTTAAATTGTATATTTTATTTACTTATTTTAAAACATCTATTGTGCTGCTTTGCACAAGTTATGTGTTTTGCAGTTCTGCATTTCTCGCCTGGGTGAGAATGACATCTGGGAGGACCCCCACCCCTCCTCCTGGATTCTTCCCCGTTCTTGAACACACATGGAAAATATCCTGCATTTGCATAGATGTGCTTAAGGGCTCTGTTGGAACCCGAAGGCCAGCAAGAGCCCTTAGGCATATCTGTGCAGGTGCTGTAATGGTGGCCCAAGAGGAGGGGCGGGTGGAACAAACTGAGGACTGAAGTTCCTCTTCAAAGTGGGGTGCTTTTAACCCAAAAAAAGGGTTAAAAACTCTTTTGTGGAGCTTTCAAATCGCTTTTAAGGCGCTTTGAAAGCGCTGCCCACTCATTCCAATTGGCAGGGCATTTTGGGAGCGCTAAATACAATACTCCCAACCCGCCCCAAAGATGCTGCTTGCAGGACTTTTCAGAATGTCCCGCAAGCGCACCGCCCCAGTGTGAAAAGACACACTGGAATGAATGGGAAGCGGTTTTCAGGCGCTTTGCAAAGGCTATTTCTAGCGCTAAAGCACCTGAAAACCACCCCAGTGTGAAATAGGTCTTAGTTCTTTTAGATCAAAGGAATGAACTTCGGTCTTTAACCACTTGCCGCCCGCCATATAGCAAAATGACGGCGGCAAAGTGGTTTCAATATCCTGACTGGACGTCATATGACGTGATCAGGATATTGAGACACTGCGCGCCCCCAGGGGCGGGCATCGCAGCGATCGTTGTTGCGGTGTGTCAGTCTGACACACCGCAACTCCGATCTAGGTAAAGAGTCTCTGACAGAGACTCTTTACCACGTGATCAGCTGTGTCCAATCACAGCTGATCACGATAGAAATAGGAAGAACGGTGATTGGCTTTTCCTCACTCGCATCTGACAGACGTGAGTAGAGGAGAGCCGATTGGCTGCTCTCCTGATGGGGGGGTCTGTGCTGATTGTTTATCAGCACAACCCCCCCTCGGATCCTGTCCAGGACCACCAGGGAAGCCGCCCAGGACCACCAGGATGGCCACCACACTGGACCACCAGGTATGCCCCCTAGACCCCCAAGGAAATACCAATATGTGCTCAGGCAGCTGCCAATCTGTGCCCAGGCAGCTGCCAATCAGTGCCCACTCCAATGCCTACCACTGCCAGTGCCAGCAGGGATGCCTATCAGTGCCCATCAGTGCCAACCAGTGCCACCCATGAGTGCCCATCAGTGCCGCCTATCAATGCCCATCAGTGCTACATATCAGTGCCACTCATCAGTGCCGCCTACCAGTGCCCATTAGTGCCACATATCAGTGCCCATCGTCAGTGCCCGCTCATTGGTGCCACCTCATCGGTGCCGCCGTATCAGTGCCCATCAGTGAAAGAGAAAACTTACTTATTTACAAATTTTTTTAACAGAAACAAAAGCAAAACTTTTATTTTTTTCAAAATTTTCGGTCAAAATTTTGTTTAGCAAAAAATAAAAACCGCAGAGGTGATCAAATACCACCAAAAGAAATCTCCATTTGTGGGAACAAAATGATAAAATTTTGTTTGGGTACAGTGATGGATGACCGTGCAATCGTCATTCAAACTGCGACAGCGCTGAAAGCTGAAAATTGGTCTGGGCAGGAAGGTGTATAAGTGCCTGTATTGAAGTGGTTAAAATAAAAATGAAAGAGTCATAAAAATTTTAAGTGATTCTATTATGGGTTCTTGCCCTTTCGATTGTACACAGGCCAGCTAAACCAAAAGCAACAAATCAGGGTTTCGCTTCTCTTTCCTTGAAAAAAAAAAAAAAAAATCTGTTATCTGACAGTTTATAGGCATCACATACATATTTGCTGACCTAGTACTTATGAATTGGCTCCATATTTTTCATAATGTGCCAGATACAATATACAGTACTTTCAGCACCCCCTCACTTTGTTAAAGAGTAACCGAAGGAAAACTCTAATCTATCGATGATTACAGTCAGCAGATTTCAGTGACTCATTCACCTACTAACCCTCTGCACACATTTAAGATAAATAAACAGTATGTGACAGCTGATGGCTGCATCTTGCATGATAAGCGGGTCTAAATGTCACTATGACGTAACATATAAAAACTGAACCAAAGAAAAACACAAAACTTTCCTGGAGCAACCAATTTATTTTTATATTACAAATTAAATACGGTAACTGGATTTGTTGCTAGGTGGAAGTGCTCCGTTCTTTGTACATCAACACGCAATGTAAACAATGAAATCCTGATGTCTGTCAAATGTTAGAATAGTTTATTGTACTACACAGAATGCATTATATACGCAGCATGTTTTTGTAATATAGTGTATGACTATTTTATGCATTTGAATAGAATGGCACAGAGACACAGGGCCGTTCCCATCTATTCCTGACACCACAAACAACATCTATCCCTGACATTATAAAGATAGAATGCCTTTTAAAAATCTGAAGTCAGGACTCCAGCATTGGCAGGTTGCAATGCAAAATGCAAACCACTCTCTTCCCATTATAATGAAACTTTTTTTTTTTTTTTTTTAACTTAAAACATCTAACTTTATTCATATCTGCAACCCATGTATCTTGTGCGATAATCGTTAAAAAAAATTGTTTCCTTTTTCTTGTGAAATTTGTTGCCGATTTCTGACTTTTGTCAGCCTTTTGTTGCAGACCGTGACTTTCTGTGCCTCTGACTACTTTAGGGAAGGACAGAAAGTGAGTGTAAATCAGACTGCAATAAAATCCTGACAGTGATCCCAATTCTTCCATGTTCTATTCAAAACAAAAGTTTTTGGGCAAAGTCGGTTTTTAACGTTGGCAGTTATTTGTTACATTTGTTTTAACTTTTTAAGGGGGAGCATTCTTGTCCATAAAGTGGACCTTCCATGGCAAATGGAAGGTCTTATTTTTGTAGCAGCCCCTTACGCTCCAACACAGGGGCGGAGAGAGGTACTTACTACATTACAAAGCAATCATGAGTAATATTTAAGCTGTTAGGAGCTTATTGTAATAATACCAAAGAAACACTATTGCTAATTAGTTGCTGTGGGTTCCGGCATTTAGCAAATTGTTCTTTGACTTAAAGCGGAGTTCCACACAAAAATAGAACTTCCGCTTTTCGGAACCCTCCCCCCCTCCGGTGTCACATTTGGCACCTTTCAGGGGGGAGGGGGGTGCAGATACCTGTCTAAGACAGGTATTTGCATCCACTTCCGGCATAGACTCCCACGGGAGTCTATGCCTCTTCCTGTCCCTCCGCGCTGTCTCCTGGGAAACACACAGGTCCCGGGAGATAGCAGGGACCAGTTACGACTCGCGCATGCGCAGTAGGGAACCGGGAAGTGAAGGCGCAACGCTTCAATTCCTGATTCCCTCACCTAGGATGGCAGGGGCAGCTGCCGAGAACCGAGCGGGTTCTCGGCGTCGGCTGCCGACATCGCTGGACCCTGGGACAGGTAAGTGGCCATTTATTAAAAGTCAGCAGCTGCAGTATTTGTAGCTGCTGGCTTTTAATATTTTTTTATTTAGGTGGACTCCCTCTTTAATATATATGATTCTGCTATTAAAGGCATGATTTTTTATTCTATTTATTGAGTTTTAAATAACTATTCTATTACATCTTATTGATAAATACTGAAAAAAAAATAAACATAAAAAAACTGCTTTCTTTTTGCAGATATCTGAATTCTGCACTGAAAATACTCACAACATGGAAGCTCCGACAATGCAGAATCGGATGTGTGACTGTCATAGTACATGGGACATTATCAAGAATTCCAGTGATATCTACCTGTCACCTCCAAAAAATGATTCCAGCCTTCCTGAGCCGGTTTTCTCTCTTCTACACTATAGAGAAAGAGCGATCACTCTCCTGATAGATGTCTCTGGCAGTATGGCCACCGTACGTGTTAAAACCTACGTTGTTTTAAAAAAAAATTGGTAGTTGATCAACTAGTAAAAGTTGTTGTAAAGCAGAACTGTTGGTGACAACTTTTTTAAATAACTTCCAGCAATCTTTTGCTTCTTTAGAAAATGATAAGGCCTTTTACAAACCATATGAGTAGTGTGCAGAGGAGATTGATCCTAAAGAATATATCTAAGTGTGTTTCAAGGGGCACAATACCCAAAACAAAATTAGGTAATACTTATATAAATAGATTACACTTTACATACATATGAACTGCATATGTAAAAGTTTCCTCTTCACTTCTAAAACGGAAATGTTTGCCATTGATGCCACTTAGCCGTGAACAGTGGCGACTGGTGGGTTGATTGTTCGGGGGGGGGGGGGGGGGGCGGCAAACAACCCAGCCCCCTCTACCAGGCGGCGCAGAACTAACCCCCCCTCCGCATCTGACGATTGGTCTGGCATTTACCTGGCTCCAGGCTAGCGGGGGCGGGGTCTGGGCAGCGGCTCCAGGCTAGCGGGTGCGGGGTCCGGGCAGCAGCTCCAGGCTAGTGGGTGCGAGGTCCGGGCAGCAGCTCCAGGCTAGTGGGTGCGGGGTCCAGACAGCAGCTCTAGGCTAGAGGGTGCAGGGTCTGGGCAGCGGCTCCAGCAGCAGCTCCAGGGTGGTGGGCTTCCTCTCTGGCTCCACGTCAGGCATCCAATAGGATCGCCTGATGCTTTGGCCAATCAGGAAACAGGTCTCACACCTGCTTCCTGATTGGCGGGGATAAGATTTATGCCCTGTACACACGGTCGGATTTTCCGATGGAAAATGTCCGATCGGAGCATGTTGTCGGAAATTCCGACCGTGTGTGGGCTCCATCGGACATTTTCCATCGGATTTTCCGACACACAAAGTTTGAGAGCAGGATATAAAATTTTCCGACAACAAAATCCGTTGTCGGAAATTCCGATCGTGTGTACACAAATCCGACGGACAAAGTGCCACGCATGCTCAGAATAAATAAAGAGATGAAAGCTATTGGCCACTGCCCCGTTTATAGTCCCAACGTACGTGTTTTACGTCACCGCGTTCAGAATGATCGGATTTTCCGACAACTTTGTGTGACCGTGTGTATGCAAGACAAGTTTGAGCCAACATCCGTCGGAAAAAATCCTAGGATTTTGTTATCGGAATGCCCGAACAAAGTCCGACCGTGTGTACGGGGCATTAGTGTGAAAATAGCGAAAAATCATTCGCTATAGTTACACAACTGGGTGGGTTCAGGAAGCAGTGCTCTGCGCCCCGAGCCCACCCCTTTTTGAAGCTTCTTAGAGCCTCTGGCTCTAATCACGTGCTTCAAAAAACAACCCCCCCCCCTCCCCGTCATAGGTTTCATGCTAGGGAGAGCGGCGGTAGTGCTGGGGGGGGGGGGGGGGCGGCGCTCCTGCACCTACAAAGCACAGGCTACCATTGGTGGTGAATGAAGCCTGTTCCTGCTCCTACAGTGTGTAAGTTACCTTTGGCTGCAAAGAGAAGCAAGAAAATGCTAGAAAATAGTTCCCTTTTACAAAAGATAGAAAGCCAACTTTGCTTTTAGAAAATATGCATAGGGAATGGTTATAACTTTTTTTTTTAATTGCTGCCCCTGGCTCATTTGGGAATTTCTTCTCACTTCCTGCCACGGTGACACCTGTCAGTAGGTGTCACCAAAACAAAAGATACAGACTTGAACACAAACATGACAGGTTCTGATCTTTCCCCACCCAGAGGTCAGCATGCAGATTAGGAGATAGCAGGAAAGTCAATCTGCATGCTTGTTCCAGGTCAATGGCTCCAAATACTGAAGCCGAAGGGGCAGTGTGTTGGCCAGGCAGCTACCATTTTCAGAAGGAGCCAACAGCAATAACAGCCAGTATGTTGTTCTTATAACAGCTTTCCTATTGGGAAAATTCTAGCTAGAGGAATTTCACATAGAGGGCATATTGCCTCAGAGTCCAGACCCCATGTGCAAGGCTGGGCACTTGCCAGAATAGACCTGGCAATACTGGAATTTAGCTCTGGTTATCGAGTCATTACATCTTACATCCCTGGAATTTCTATTCTGAGTGAGAGGCAGTTGCTCTCAGGGTAGAAACAAGTGTCAATGGAATTGGTATGCATGCACATAGGGGGTGCTATATATGAGTGTGGGAATGAAAAGAATCACAGCAGGGAGTGCTGTGTGCTGAGCTGTATATACTTAAACTATCTTAAACTATTTACAATACACACACCGGTCCCCCACACAATATAGGTTACCCAGCCCAGACCCCTGCACATTGCATACTTCTGACTCCTGCACTCTGTACATAGGCTTAAAGTAGAAGTCCACCCTCAAAGTAAAATCCCTGCATCTATAGACACCCATGATCTAACACTAACCTATCTAGCCCTGTAAAGAAAAAAATCAGTATACATACCTTTTTTTTAAGCCGATCAGACCTGATCTCCAGCAGCGGAAGCTCTGCAGAGGACACAGCTGACAACAGCTGTGAAATGAATGGGGAGTGACATCACCCATAGACTTACTATGGGGCTTCCGTTGTTGGACGTGTCCTCTACGTGTCCGAGGCTTTGCCTCCACAGCGAAGCCCCAGCTGACAGCTCAGCGTGGGATTGGGTCGAAGCGGCTTCAGAAAATGTATGTATACTGATTTTTTCTTTACAGGGCTAGATAGGTTAGTGTTAGATCGTGGGTGTCTATAGATGCAGGGATTTTAGTTTTAGGGTGGACTTCTAAGTCTTAAGCTCCTCCCACTGGTAGCACAATTCTTCCACACCTACTATTTGCAGTGCTGTTATTAGCTCCGCCCCCCTTCTCTGGAACTTTAAAAGCTCAAAAGTTCCCAGGTATGCCTATGTTACTTGTTCAGTTAAATTCCACTTATTTTCTGTCTGCAGAACAATCGTTTGTGGAGAGTTCACCAAGCAGTAGACATATTTCTCACTGAGGCAATTGCTCTTGGAACTTACGTTGGCCTTGTTGAATTTTCACTTTACCCATTCACCCAGTCTGAGCTCAGACAAATCAAAAATGACACAGACCGTGAGACACTAAAATCAAGTTTTCCAACTACAGCCTCAACCTATGGATCAGACTTCTGCATTGCCATTCAAAAGGCTTTTGAGGTAAAATGGAATTTTGTTTTTTGCTTTATACGTCAGTATACTGTTTATTGCATTACTTTTCACAAGCTGGTGCACAGTCCTATTCACATTACCTATAAGGGCTAAACTATTGAGCAATGTAAATGATAAATGGGCTTCTAGGGCTTGTTCCCACCAGGAGCGCAGGGTTTCAGTGCCCAGAGCAGTCCCAATGCAAGAAGAAAGCAAATAGCTATAGGTCCTATGGTTTTAGATTACACCAATGCGCTACGTTTGTGTAAACTGAGGAAGAAATATTGCAATTTTACGCAGCAAATTTCCACACACAGTAACATGCTGCAAGGCATTAAAGCCCACAATCATAACATAGAAGTCCAAAAAAAGAAAAAAAGGCTTTGTAATGCATGTTAAAATCACAGCAGATAAAAGGAGCATCTCAGAACCCTATTACTTTGTGGCATCCTACTTTCATATAAAATAAATAGGTGTAAAAGATGCTTTTTTTTTTTTTTTTTTTGCATAGTGGCATTGGTCCAGTTTAGGCAAACGTAAGTATGCATATGTCATACCTGTGTGATCCCTCTGGAAGCAGAGAATCACTGCAGTAATCACCGTTACTACATCGATCGCCACTATCTTCTGGTTCCCGTGCTGGGGATGCTTGCTCAGCATGGGCATCATTCACAGAATACCTTGCATTTTTCTCAATGAATGCAAAGCATTCTTTGATTGGATGAGATGGTGATAGTGATAAAACTGCCTGCTCTTTCCACCTTGTCCAATCAGAAACTGCACAGGACCTGGAAGACAGTGGCGATTGCTGTATTAGCGATGACTGCTACAGTGAATCTCTGCTTCCACAGGGGTAACACAGATATGGATATACAGTATCTCACAAAAGTGAGTACACCCCTCACATTTTTGTAAATATTTTATCAAATCTGTTCATGTGACAACACTGAAGACATTACACTTTGCTACAATGTAATGTAGTGAGTGTACAGCTTGTATAAAAGTGTAAATTTGCTGTCCGCTCAAAATAACTCAACACACAGACATTAATGTCTAAACCACTGGCAACAAAAGTGAGTACACCCCTAAGTGAAAATGTCCAAATTGGGCCCAATTAGCCATTTTCCCTCCCCGATGTTATGTGACTCGTTAGTGTTACAAGGTCTCAGGTGTGAATGGGGAGCAGTGTGCTAAATTTGGTGTTATCACTCTCACTCTCTCATACTGGTCACTGGAAGTTCAACATGGCATCTCATGGCAAAGAACTTTCTGAGGATCTGAAAAAAAAACCCCATAAAGATGGCCTAGGCTATAAGAAGATTGTCAAGACCCTGAAACTGATGGCACGGTGGCCCAGACCATACAGTGGTTTAACAGGACAGGTTCCACTCAGAACAGGCCTCACCATGGTCAACCAAAGAAGTGGAGTGCATGTGCTTAGCGTCCTATCCAGAGGTTGTCTTTGGGAAATAGACGTATGAGTGCTGCCAGTATTGCTCCAGAGGGTGAAGGGGTGGGGGGTCAGCCTCTCAGTGCTCAGACCATACGTCGCACACTGCATCAAATTGGCATGCATGGCTGTCATCCCAGAAGGAAGCCTCTTCTAAAGATGATGCACAAGAAAGCCTGCAAACAGTTTGCTGAAGACAAGCAGACTAAGGACATGGATTACCGTGTCCTGTGGTCTGATGAGACTAAGATAAACTTATTTGGGTCAGCTGGTGTCAAGCGTGTGTGGCGGCAACCAGGTGAGGAGTACAAAGACAAGTGTGTCTTGCCTATAGTCAAGCATGGTGGTGGGCATGAGTGCTGCCGGCACTGGGAGCTACAGTTCATTGAGGGAACCATGAATGCCAACATGTACTGTGACATACTGAAGCAGAGCATGATCCCACTCCCTTCGGAGACTGGGCCCCAGGGCAGTATTCCAACATGATAACGACCCCAAATACACCTCCAAGATGACCACTGCCTTGCTAAAGAAGCTGAGGGTAAAGGTGATGGACTGGCCAAGCATGTCTCCAAACCTAAACCCTACTGAGCATCTGTGGGGCATCCTCAAACGGAAGGTGGAGGAGAGCAAGGTCTCTAATATCCACCAGCTCTTTGATGTCGTCATGGAGGAGGACTCCAGTGGCAACCTGTGAAGCTCTGGTGAACTCCATGGCCACACAAAATATTGACACTTTGGGCCCAATTTGGACATTTTCACTTAGGGGTGTGCTTTTGTTGCCAGCGGTTGAGACATTAATTGCTGTGTGTTGAGTTATTTTGAGGGGACAGCAAATTGACACTGTTATACAAGCTGTACACTCACTACTTTACATTGTAACAAAGTGTCATTTCTTTAGTGTTGTGACATGAAAAGATTTAATAAAATATTTACAAAAATGTGAGGGGTGTACTCACTTTTGTGAGATACTGTATATATAGATAGATATATATATATATTCTGGAATTCAACTTTAAGCAGAACTCCAGTCAGATAAAAAAACAAACAAACACCAATCTACGTAGTTACATATTAATTAAATAATTATTCAATGTAACTTTAAATCTTACTAGTCTAAGTTCCTGAATTTGATTTGGTATCAGCCTTTAGTACAATCCTGTGAAAGGAAGAGGCATAACCGGGAACCAATCCAGTGCTTGATGCACAAGCTGACAAAGAACATTGCCGATAGGAGGAGAAACCTAGAAGATGAGCTCATCAGTCTGCTTCTTCTTTTATGGTCCAGTCACAGGTTGAAGGCAGGGAGGTGACCGCACTATATTGCTTAACTGAACTGGAGAAAAGTCAGATCACCAGGCTTGGCTGTGTGATTTGCCAGGGCTCTAAATCTCAGGACTGGATGGTACGAAATCCAGATCATTTGGCAGGGAAAACATCTACTGCACATGTATCTCAACAGTGTATTTAGCTATTTGCCTGGATTTCAGTTTTCGTTTTATGTCTGGGGAATGTTTGTAGTATGAAGGAAATAAAATCAACTCCTCTCATCACCCAGGTGAACAAGAAACTTTATGAATCATTAGATGGAACTGAAATCGTATTTCTGGCAGATGGATATGATCTTCAGGTCTCCAGCACGTGTTTTCCTGCCATTAAAAGCAGTGGAGCCATTATTCATACAATTTCTTTGAGCTCTGGTGCACCAAAGGATTTGGAAGAGATCGCTGATATGACAGGTGAGAGGTGGATCAGAAATCTTGTACTGAGATGAGATTGGAGGGAAATATATACTGTATATGTTATTAACAGTGACTGATACCAGAGAGGGATGATTTACAGAAACTAGAGTAAAAATAGGACAAATTACCTACATCAACCAATAGGACTCTTCATTTGTTTTTTTAAAAAGAAATGCGATTGCCTTGGCACTTTGTGTCTTTTTTGTTATGGTGCCATGGTGGACAGACTACATATCCTCTAAGAAGTCAAAAGGTACCCCTACACATTGCTGGCCACATTTACTGCTTAATTTCAGATTCCCTTAGGTCTTTTTTACATGGGCCTAGCTGCTGATTTGGATTCTGGGGGCCAGTAGCGATTGCCCTGCGATTAGCAGGCAATTGCAATGGAATATGCCGCCTCCCACACTGAAATCCCTGTTCACCATGCTGCATCCATGTCCACTGGACAAAGTGACAGTGCAGCCCCCATTCACCTCTATGGGGCGTGATGGCAGGCAGTATTGCCTGGGGAATGCAATATATCCTATCTTTGCCACGCTGTGAAGCACAGTTTTGCAACCACAGCAATGTGTATGGGTATGTCTGGTGGCTATTGACTGGTTTTGACAGGTGGCTGAGGCAGGTTTAAAATGTGCCTTAACCAACAGGTTTCGCCACCTTTCAATGCCCATATGAAAGCGGCTTAAGAATGGCAACAAAATTTGTTGCTGAATTCTTTTCATAAATGAAGCCTGTGATTTTTTTTTTCTATTGTTGGAGACCGATGTGACAGGTGTGATACTAGACCACAAAGTAGTGTGAGCAACAAGATAGTGAGACAAGAAACATAATTACTAGTAACAGTAATTTTATTCCTTATTCAGGTGGTTTGAAATATTTTGCAACAGATAATCTTCAGTCCAATGATCTCATTAATGCTTTTATTGGAATCTCAAATGAAAATGTGGATTTCACTCAGAGGGTTCATCAGGTAATGTCAATTGTTAACTACAGTTTACTAATGTGCAATCTATAGTACACGTACAAAAGACAAATAAAAATGCAGGTCACATCTAAAAAGGTAAAGTAAATGAGAGCCTCTGCTCTCATGCACATAGTTGGATCGAGAACAGGCTCAGGTAAGTATTTAGGGAGGGGCTGCTTGCAGAAGTTTTTTTTTTCTTTTTTTTTACCTTAATGCATAGAATGCATTAGGGTAAAAAAGCTTCTGCCTTTACAACCACTTTAAAGCTCAACTCTAGGTTGGGTAGACCCCCCTCACCCCTGCATTGTTTTTACGGTACATCTTTTTGTGTACGTACTTTCTTTGGAGCGGTTTTCGCTCTGGTCACATGACATCTCAGGGTTCTCTTCATCTTCTTCCTGCTTAGGCTTGTTAATAATACCTCAGGGGTCACTCACAGGAATTGGGTGGCAACCCAGTAGAACAGCAGCAGGGTGGAGAAGGTGAATAATAGATCTGTCCTATCTCCGAACAGTCAAATGGTAAAAACAGGAGGGTGGATTACAGCTTAAAGCAGAGTTCAAACAACATCTAGCCATTTTTTTTTTTTAAATCCATCTATTATAAGTATACTATTATTATTATACAGGATTTATATAGCGCCAACAGTTTGCGCAGTGCTTTACAACATGAGGGCAGACATTACAGTTACATTACAATTTGATACAAGAGGAATCAGAGGGCCCTGCTCGTTAGTGCTTACAATCTAAAAAGGAAGGGTTAATTGATACAAAAGATAATAGCTGTGGGGAATGATCTGATGGAGGAAGTAAAACAGAGTTAGTTAGAAGCAGGATAGGCTTCATTGAAGAGAAGGGTTTTCAGGGATCGCCTAAAGATGGATAGTTTAGGGGACATTCGGACAGATTGGGGTAGGGAGTTCCAAAGTATGGGAGAAGCTCTGGAGAAATCCTGGAGGCGAGCATGGGAGGAGGTGACAAGGGAGCTAGAGAGTAGGAGGTCTTGGGATGACCGAAGAGAGCGGCTTGGTTGGTATTTTGGGACTAGGTTAGTGATGTAGCTATGGGGTAGAGTTATGGATGGCTTTGTAAATTACTGTTAGTACTTTGAATTTTATTCGTTGGGAGAGTGGAAGCCAGTGGAGGGATTGGCAGAGAGGGGTGGAGGACACTGAATGGTTGGTAAGGTGGATGAGTCTTGCAGCGGCATTCATTATGGACTGAAGGGGGGATAGTCTATGTAAAGGTAATCGAATGGGAGAGAGTTGCAGTAATCGAGGCGAGAGATGACCAGGGAGTGAATTAGAAGCTTGGTGGTGTCATTAGTTAAAAAGGGGCGTATTCTGGAAATGTTGCGGAGACTAAGGCGACATGATTTGGACAGGGATTGTATGTGGGCCTGAAAGGACAGTTCAGAGTCTAAGGTTACCCCTAGCACCCTGGCATGTGGGGACGGACTGATAGATGTGCCATTGATCTTGACAGAGAAGTCGGGGGAAGGGGCACGTGGGGGAGGAAATATTAAGAGCTCCGTTTTAGATAGATTCAGTTTAAGGAAGTGGTTTGACATCCAGGTTGATATGTCTGTTAGTAGATCAATGATGCGTGAGGAGATTGATGGGGTGAGCTGAGGGGCAGAGAGATAGATTTGGGTGTCATCAGCATATAAATGGTAGTGAAAGCCATGGGAGGCTATCAGCTGACCCAGGGAGGATGTGTAGATCGAGAATAGTAGAGGTCCAAGGACAGAACCTTGGGGGACCCCAACGGTAAGAGGAGTTGGAGAAGAGGAGGTGGAGTTGTAAGTGACACTGAAGGTGCAATGAGATAGGTAAAATTCGAACCAACTGAGAGTGCAGCCATGGAGACCAAGCAAATTGAGTTTTTTTGAGCAGGAGGGGGTGGTCAACTGTATCAAAGGCAGCAGAAAGGTCCAAGAGTAAGAGTATGGAATAATGACCGTTGTTTTTGGCTGTTAGTAAGTCGTTTGTGAGTTTTAGGAGGGCAGTTTCTGTGGAGTGCTGTGGGCGAAATCCAGACTGAAGGGGATCAAGAAGGTTATTCACAATGAGGTGGTCACTCAGTCGGTTGTAGACTAAACGTTCAAGGAGTTTGGATATATAATGTGACACACATTACTCTTCTATATTACGCTGCTTTAGTTTGTATTTTATATAAAAATAAACCTTATATTTCTTCTTCTTCTTGTGCGTTCCCATCTTGCTTATGGGCAGGGGAAGCCCACAAGGATGATCTTCCGGGATATGGTGCTGCTGAATTAACCAGCATGCACCGCCCAATCTCGCACATACGCATTATGCACACATATTGGTGGAAATTTCTCTGGTTGCCATCACAATGGGCGTCATCATTGGAAGTGCCCGCCCCGTTGTTATGGCAACCCAGGCCCTGCCCACTGACTCCTGGTAAAGAATCTCACACATCTCCCAGGAGCACTAGCACTGAGGGAATGTGAAGCGCTGCAGAGAGAAGTGGAAGAATACAAGGGACCCCATAGCAACAGAGCTGAAGGAGGGGTTAAAATTTTTTTTTTTTTTTTAAATGTTGATGCTGATGGATAATGCTGTTGATTTCTTTAAAGTAAATTTTTTGGGTGGAACTCCGCTTTAACAGCTTGCTCTGTAATGTGAACCAGAAGAAAACAACTTCTAGAGGGTGTAGAAAGTGTTACCTGACCACCCTCTCTTTACCGACGTACCTCTCCCCCTTACCGACTTATCCCTCCATGGTTCTCGGGTTCACTTACTTCTTTGGTAGGTAAAGCAAGTCTTTAGCTTTTTAGAAAAATCAAATGGCTTTACAATGCAAGAATCAAAATTTGCTGTCTTCAAGCTCTACAGCCTTTGGCAGATTCTTCACCTCTGGCAGAGTGTGACTTCAGAGTGTGTTAGATGTCTGGTTCCCCACAGTGCCCAATGGTTCCACCAGATAGAATCACTGTGCCGTGGTGGTGATCATGGGTAGTTATCTCTTCCAGAATAGTCAAATGATAGAGATTCTCTAGGAGGCTGTAACACCTAAACACAGTAGAGTTGGAGTCTTTCTCTTTTAAAGGAACCATTTTGAAGGTTTCACTGCCGGTTTCCCTAACTTAAAATGCTGGCACACACACCCAAAGGCAATTGAAGAATCGGCTCGGGTGGGGACATTGCTGGATCCCTGGACAAGTAAGTGTCCTTATATTAAAAGTCAGCAGATACCGTATTTGTAGTTTCTGACTTTATATTTTTTGGGGGGAGCCTGGAGCACCTCATTAAACTATTGCAGCACTGAAAAGCAAAGGGATTGTATGTGGGCCTGATATGAATGTTTTGCTCTGACATAGATATTGGACCCTTTTAAATAAATGTTTTTCTTTCTTGTTACAGCTAGAAAGCATCAGTTTAAATGTAAATCCAGGCCACTGCTTTAATGGCACTGTCCTAGTAGACAGTACAGTGGGTGCGGAGACTTTCTTCACCATTACCTGGCCGTCTGCTGCACCAGATATCCAGTTGACAGATCCAGCAGGAAAATTGTATTCTACAGACAACTTCACTATCCACCACACTTCCCACCTAAGCAGACTGAAGATTCTTGGTTCAGCCAGGGTAATATACTTTCTCCCTGCTTTATTAGCTGCAAATGTTAGTTATTAAGAAATAACTTATTTGCAACTTTATGTTTGACAACAAAACCTGGAAGCTACACACCTGTCTATATATGACCTTACAGCTCACAGTGCATGTCAGAGCAGATGAGAATCATGAGGTCAAAGGAATTGCCTGAAGAGCTCAGAGACAGAATTGTGGCAAGGCACAGATCTCGCCAAGGTTACAAAAAAATTTCTGCTGCACTTAAGGTTCCTAAAAGCACAGTGGCCTCCATAATCCTTAAATGGAAGACGTTTGAGATGACCAGAACCCTTCCTAGAGCTGGGCGTCCGGCCAAACTGAGCTATCGGGGGAGAATAGCCTTGGTAAGAGAGGTAAAAAAGAACCCAAAGATCACTGTGGATGAGCTCCAGAGATGCAGTCGGGAGATGGGAGAAAGTTGTAGAAAGTCAACCATCACTGCAGCCCTCCACCAGTCGGGGCTTTATGGCAGAGTGGCCCGACGGAAGCCTCTCCTCAGTGCAAGACACATGAAAGCCCGCATGGAGTTTGTTAAAAAAAAACACCTGAAGGACTCCAAGATGGTGAGAAATAAGATTCTCTGGTCTGATGAGACCATGATAGAACTTTTTGGCCTTAATTCTAAGCGGTATGTGTGGAGAAAACCAGGCACTGCTCATCACCTGTCCAATACAGTCCCAACAGTGAAGCATGGTGGTGGCAGCATCATGCTGTGGGGGTGTTTTTCAGCTGCAGGGACAGGACGACTGGTTGCAATCGAGGGAAAGATGAATGCGGCCAATTACATGGATATCCTGGACGAAAACCTTCTCCAGAGTGCTCAGGACCTCAGACTGGGCCGAAGGTTTACCTTCCAACAAGACAATGACCCTAAGCACACAGCTAAAATAACGAAGGAGTGGCTTCACAACAACTCCGTGACTGTTCTTGAATGGCCCAGCCAGAGCCCTGACTTAAACCCAATTGAGCAACTCTGGAGAGACCTAAAAATGGCTGTCCACCAACGTTTACCATCCAACCTGACAGAACTGGAGAGGATCTGCAAGGAGGAATGGCAGAGGATCCCCAAATCCAGGTGTGAAAAACTTGTTGCATCTTTCCCAAAAAGACTCATGGCTGTATTAGATCAAAAGGTTGTGTCTACTAAATACTGAGCAAAGGGTCTGAACACTTAGGACCATGTGACATTTCAGTTCTTTTTTAATAAAGACATATAAAAATAGTGAATACTACCAAAAAATGTATGATCATAAAATGGATAGTGTCAAATAATTAATCAGTGTTGATCACATATAAAGTAAATACACAATAATGCTTAATCATCAAATGTGCTAGTGATTAGTAGAAACCCATGCTGGTTCCATGAGCCAGACAACAAACATAATAAAACTTTAAAAGTACATAAAAAATGTGTAAAAAAATAGTGAAGAAAACATCAGAGTTCAAAGGGGGTGATGCATGGCCAGATGGTATTCACAGAATTTTAGTCGCACCAAATCTGGCGAGTGGGCAGAAGTCGCACCAAAGTCGCACCAAAACTGGTGAGCGGGCAGAAGGGAAACCACAAGTGTGCATAGATTGTATGTCAGTGCCAGGGCCAACACCAGGAGTAGAGGAGGCTTACCGGAGAAAATTGACCTGAAATGGCATACGCCAGACAAGTCAAAAAAGCATAATAACCACTGGTTCTGGGAAATGCGTCTTGTCAGATGTCATCAACAGATGGTGGAAAGAAAAAGGGGGGGGGGGTCCGCACGGCTTCCTCTCCCATAGGTAATCCAGCATAAGCCAAACGTCTAGTTTCATATGCCATGCAAGGAGCAAACAAAACTCACATAGCGTAATAACGTTTTAAAACACTAGTTTATTAAAATAATAAAAAACAAACTCACATTTGGAAGAACGAAACAGAGCTCAAATAGCAAATAGCGGCGATCGTGAGGGGTCCACCCGACATGTTTCAGCTAAGGAGCCGTCATCTGGGGCTGACCCCAGATGACGGCTCCTTAGCTGAAACATGTCGGGTGGACCCCTCACGATCGCCGCTATTTGCTATTTGAGCTCTGTTTCGTTCTTCCAAATGTGAGTTTGTTTTTTATTATTTTAATAAACTAGTGTTTTAAAACGTTATTACGCTATGTGAGTTTTGTTTGCTCCTTGCATGGCATATGAAACTACACGTTTGGCTTATGCTGGATTACCTATGGGAGAGGAAGCCGTGCGGACCCCCCCCTTTTTCTTTCCACCATCTGTTGATGACATCTGACAAGACGCATTTCCCAGAACCAGTGGTTATTATGCTTTTTTGACTTGTCTGGCGTATGCCATTTCAGGTCAATTTTCTCCGGTAAGCCTCCTCTACTCCTGGTGTTGGCCCTGGCACTGACGTACAATCTATGCACACTTGTGGTTTCCCTTCTGCCTGCTCACCAGTTTTGGTGCGACTTTGGTGCGACTTCTGCCCACTCGCCAGATTTGGTGCGACTAAAATTCTGTGAATACCATCTGGCCATGCATCACCCCCTTTGAACTCTGATGTTTTCTTCACTATTTTTCTACACATTTTTTATGGACTTTTAAAGTTTTATTATGTTTGGTGTCTGGCTCATGGAACCAGCACGGGTTTCTACTAATCACTAGCACATTTGATGATTAAGCATTATTGTGTATTTACTTTATATGTGATCAACACTGATTAATTATTTGACACTATCCATTTTATGATCATACATTTTTTGGTAGTATTCACTATTTTTATATGTCTTTATTGTAATACACACGGCTGTGGATGTGATATATAGCGCCACACTTTTGTTTCTTTTGTTTTTTTCTGCCTTGAGTCTATAGGTGTGTTGGCTGCTTTTCACTTTCTTTCTAAACGTAGCGCTGTACTTAAATTTTATTTTTGCAGTTCTTTTTTAATAAATCTGCAAAAATGTCAACAATTCTGTGTTTTTCTGTCAATATGGGGTGTTGTGTGTACATTAATAAGGAAAAAAATGAACTTAAATGATTTCAGCAAATGGCTGCAATATAACAAAGAATGAAAAAATGCTGACTATGACCCAAAAAACACAATCCCTACAGTCAAGCATGGAGGTGGAAACATTGTGCTTTGGTGGTGTTTCTCTGCTAAAGGTACAGGCCAACTTTGTCGCATTGAGGGGCCAATGGTCAGGGCCATGTATTGTAAAATCTTGGATGAGAACTTTCTTCCCACAGCCAGAACACTGAAGATGGGTCATGGATGGGTCTTCCAGCATGACAATGACCAAAAAAGCACCGCCAAGGCAACAAAAGAGTGGCTCAAGCAGAAGCACATTAAGGTCCTGGAGAGGCCTAGTCAGTCTGCAGAACCTAATCCTATAGAAAACCTATGGAGGGAACTCAAACTTCGAGTTGCCAAGTGACAGCCAAGAAACCTTAAGGATTTAGAGAAGATCTGTAAAGAAGAGTGGACCAAAAGCCCTTCTGAGATGTGTGCAAACCTTGTAACCAACTACAAGAAATGTTTTACCTCTGTGCTTGCCAACAAGGGTTTCTCCACCAAGTACAATGTCATGTTTTGCTTGGGGATCATATATATACACTTATAAATATTGATATATACTGTATTTTATTATTATTTGTTTTTGGGTAAAGTACATTGGTTCTTTAACAAATCCCTATTATCTGTTTCTAGACTGGAGTCTGGTCCTATGCCCTATGCAATAACTATGAATCCAGCCAAGCCTTAGGTCTGGTAGTGACATCCAAAGCTGCAAATGCTAATAAGCCACCAATCTCTGTAGATGTTCACATGAACAAGGAAACAAATAATTACCCTACTCCAATGATTGTGTATGCATCAGTAAGCCAAGGTCTACTGCCAGTGAAGGGGGCAAATGTCACTGCCATCATCACATCAGAAAAAGGCAACCTGTATTTGCTTGAACTTCTGGACAATGGAGCAGGTAATTTCTATACCTTTATACCTTTAGCCAAAGCCATACCAGCATACAGGCTAATTTCAAGACACTAGTGGACCCAGGACATTTTGCTATGGAATACCTCACCTTGTTCCCATTTTGTGAACTATGTGCTTTTTTTCTCATTCAATCTATTTATTTATTTTCCTGCATTTAATAATCTTTTTAATTTTTTTCATCCTTCACATTGCTTTGCAATTCTAGCCCAGGCCACTTTTCATATTTTACTGGATGCAATGCGTGATCTCTATACAAAAGGATCCTAGAAAATGGTCACTAAAGACCCATTCACACCTGTGCATTGCAGCAATGTGCATGTTATCACAACATATGGCAACACACCTGCTCTATGTGCAGTGTATTGTGATGCCATTCATTGTACACTACAGCACAAAATGCAAAAAAATAAGAAGAGATATACCGTATATACTCGAGTATAAGTCAAATTTTTCAGCACTTTTTTGTGCTGAAAGTGCCCCCCTCGACTTATACTGGAGTCAAGCACTTTTCTGCAGCAAAAAATGTCATTTTCCGAACCGAATTTGGGGCCCTGTATCTCAGGGCCACTTGATGCTAGGAACCCCAAATTTGGTGTGCAAACCCAGTGGAACCGGTACCACATATCCAAAGCTGAAGTTCCTAGCACTAAGTGGCCCTGAGATACAGGGCCCCAAATCCGGTTCGGAAAATGTCATTCTCCTGCAGAAAAGTGCTTGACATTTTCTGAACTGATATTTGGGGCCCTGTATCTCGGGGCCACTTGGTGCTAAAAACCCCAGCTTTGGAAATTTCATGCTGCTAGTTTCACTGGGTTTGCACACCAAATTTGGGGTTCTTAGCACTAAGTGGCCCCGAGATACGGGGCCCCAAATTTGGTCAACTGTGTCCATCTGCAGCTATGTCATTTCGGGACCCTTTGGGTTCAGAGACCCCACATTTTTGCTGCAGCTAGGGGGCATCCAGGAACCCTTAACTACCGAGTTTGAAGTTCAGGGGACCTATGGCTGCAAATGGGCACAGTGAGGCATGCAAATGGGCACAGTGATGCTGCAAATGGGCATTGTTGACCCTCTTTTCCACTTACAGTAGCTGTGCATTTCTCACCCTCGTCTTATACTCGGGTCAATAAGTTTTTCCCATTTTTTCTGTGGTAAATTAGGGCCTCGACTTATACTCGGAACGACTTATACTCGAGTATATACGGTATATATACACACACACACACACATTGAACAGATCTCGTCTTACTTTCTGCTGTATCTATAGGGCAGGAAGTGAAAAAAAATTAGGGCCTTAACCCTTGCCTACTCTATCCAAAACTGATAAAAAATGTTTTGACTTTAGATATGGTATATTTACTTCAAGGCTTGGTTCACATATATGCGGTGAGGCACACAGAATGTGATTCGCACAGGAATCGCACTGCATTCCTGTGTAAATCACATGCAAATGTCTATGCATTTATTTGAATGGCTCAAATCACACCGCATCTGCATAAAAAAGGTGCAGGACCCTTATTTTCCCCGCACTGGAATCAGATTACATGGGTGTTCACACCTATGCGATCCGATATTGTCAATCGTACTGCGTTTTGTGAAGTCATTAACTTAACAGTGACACCTGCTGCGGTTCGCATGAACGCTGTGTGATTTCAATGCAGTGCACAGTATTCAACGCGTTTCCCAGACTGCATATATGTGAACCAAGCCTAAATTAGCATGAGCAGAGAACAGTACTTAATAGTGGACTCTGTGCTACCAAGGCAGGAATTTTAATTTAAAATGGCTGACGGGTTTGCTTTAAGAGTTGTACAGCTAAACCACTGCTTCTAGCAAGCTTCTAAACTCAAATATACTACTTATCAATGGCAAGTTGCTGTTCTTATCATGCAAATATTGTCATGTTCAGCACTGATGACATAGCCGATGTGTTTTTGGGTAGACTAGCGTTGTATGCCAGATTTCCATAATTTCTCTTTATTGTTCCTTTCTGCATTTCCAGTGCATTGTTGCCTTATGCTTTTGTAATTTTTTATTGCAAAGGGGCTGATATAGCAAAGGATGACGGCATCTACTCCAAGTATTTCTTTATATTCCCTGTGAATGGGAGATACAATGTGAAAGTATGGGTGGAAGGGGAAGATGGTGGATGCAGACTGACATATCCCAGAGGCCGTGCTCTCTACTTACAAGGCTTCGTGGAAAGTGGTGAGACATTTGTGGCAATTAGAAAGTAAGACAGAAAAAAAAAAAAAAAAAAAGATTCTTCATTTATTTATACTTGTGTCTTTTTTTATTATTATTTGAAATAAAAATATAATAGTACAAACTCCAAGAGGCCTCTTGCTATAAAAAAATAAATTTAAATAAACTTTATATAGGTAATCTGGTTCATGCACAGTGAATGTGTACAGCAAGTATGACAGAAGTGCAACAGTCACTCCAGTCTTCATTAGTCCCATTAAAGAAAAGTTTTTACTTCGCAAAAAATAAAAAGGATATTCTTTTGAATGTCTAACAGAGTCTGCTTAGCCACACTCTGAAAAGTGATCCACTATAGATCGTTTTAGAAGAATGAACAAGTTTAAACTTAGCCTTACGGTAAGTAAGTAATAGTCCCAATGTAGTGTAGTTTTAAAGTGCTTGCAAACCTGTACATTGCAAAACAAACAAAGCATATCCCCGTATAGTGTGTACTGTATACCTGCCTCAATCATCAGTATCTAGTATGAATCCATGTCCTTCTCTCCGTCTTCTGCAAACTGAATCTGTCGCTTCCGGCAGTTTTTTCAATCACCAGACATTTCATGGTTCTCGCTGATCTCCCCCTGGTAAATAAACGCATACGTGATTTGTATTATGATGGGCTCGACTGTCACTTTCCCCAGCTGCTGTGGCTGCGAAAGAAGTTGATGGAGCATGATCTGTGCTCTATTAGCTTCAGTGGAAGGCAGGGGAGACATCAGGGGTCTAATAGAAATAGAGACTCTGTTATTACAGTTTGCTATCACATAGGGGGCTACTAGCACCCTATGTGTTAGCAATAAAGTTAAGTGTAAAACAAAAAAATAAAATAAAAGTAGCATAAAAAGTGTTTTAAAAACCCTTGCCTCCAGGTACATGATGCATGCGGCAGGTTTGCCTACTTACAAAAATGATTGGGCTAAACATATTACCTATCACCAAGAACATCAGAGTGAGAGCAATAATTCTAGGGCCATTCTGTGCTATTAACCACTTGCTGACCACGCTATAGCCGAATGACGGTCACAGCGAGGCCAGCCAGTTCTGGGAAGGCTTTACATGACGTCCTCCTGTGATCGCGTCCACTGGACACAGCTGATCACAGATCCGCAGCTCTTTAACACGTGATCAGCTGTGGCCAATTACAACTGATCGCACTGTAAACACAAACTGGTTATTGGCATTCCTTTCCTGACGCTGACAGGGTGAGGAGAGGAGAGCCAATAACCGGCTTGTGTAAAAGGGACATTGACACTGGTTATCAGGGCACTGATGATCAGTGTGCTGATTATCAGTGCAGTCCCAACAGTGCCCACCAGTGCCGCCTACCAATGCCCACCAGTGCTGCCAATCAGTGCCCACCAGTGCTGCCAATCAGTGCCGCCTCATCAGTACCCATCAGTGCAGCCTCATCAATGCACATCGGTGAGGGAGAAAAATTACCTGTTTGCAAAATTTTATAGCAGACTATGAAAAAAAATGTTTTCAATATTTTCAGACAGTTTTTTGTTTATTTAGCGAAGAATATAAAAAACAAAACAAAACAGTGGTGATTAAATACCACCAAAACCAAGCTCTATTTATGTGCAAAAAAAGTGATAAAAACTTCATATGGGTAAAGTGTTGTATGACCGTGCAATTGTCATTCAAAGTGCAAAAAGCTGAAAGCTGAAAATTGGCCTGGGCAGGAAGTGGGTGAAAGTGCCCAGTAGGCAAGTGGTAATGCAGCTACCTATTATCTTATGACCTGTGTTCCGCATGCCTCTTCACATCTACTGTGGCTGATATTTTATTTAACAGTTCTATTGTAGGGATTTTTTTTATTTCAGTGCAATTGGGATTCACGTGATTTCAGGTGTCTAATAATTGTAAGAACATCTGACATTTTCACAAATTTGTGGTTTTCAGCTTTTGGTATGTTCTTATAGGTAAAGTTGTTATGAAACCATCAGATTCTCTAGGCGATGAGGTTCTACCTGCACTGGGAAGATTCAAACAAGCTGTCAGTGGCTGCTTTTTCACAGTGTCTGGTGTAGCTGATGTAGCTGATGTAGGTGATATCCATCCACCGGCAAAAATTACAGACTTGAAAACTCAGATTAAAGGCAACAGAGTTATCTTATCATGGACTGCAACCGGAGATGATATGGACCAGGGAACTGGTATGTTACTTTCTTTATGGATTATTTACTATGGAAAATCATGAAATCGTCTTTTGTTTATGTGCTGATAGCGAATTAAGCTGCAGGTACTATGTATGGTGACTGATAACTACTTAACTGATGTGAAAATTCAGCAGTATAAGAAGCACCTTTTCTTTCAGTGCTCAGTTTTGGATTATCCATTAGAGGATTAGTCTTCATTTCTTTTTTCCTCTCAGAAAAGTTGAATTTGGTGTGAGATTCAAGTCTGGTAGTATCGAGCACAGGACAGGTTCCAGTGCTGCTAGGGTTTAAAGGCCACAGATATACTTTAAAGTCGCACTAAACTCTGCTTTTAAAAAATCTATTTCTCAAAATCTCCATTTTTTATTTTTTTTTCCTGCTGTGATTCAACTTCCTGTTAAAGGATGGCTATGTTCATTCGCCATGGTCCCACTGTATGTAGGAACATAGGTCACCCTCTCTTGTTCACTCCTGAGATGGACTTGGGACTATGGAGAATAGGATTTGCAGTGTGCATAGAGCAGCACACATGATTGCAACCCTACGTGCACTGCTCATTCCAAACAAACAACAGTAAGGGGCAAAAGGAGAGATAACAGGGGCCAATAAGTACTGGATGTGTATGGGTTATTTATTTTATTTTTTTTAAATCAGAAAAAGTTTATGTAAGAACAAAACAGAAACACATTCATCCAGATATTATGTGCAGCAATAAATCAAATTACAGCTGATGACATATTGTATATAAATCACGAATGATTAAAAGTTACCATCATGTTGTGTCTTTACTGATACTTGATTAACTGATGGCACATAGTGTTACATAGTCAGTGTGCAACTATACTGATCTGTATGTCCTTAACTTTACTGCATACAGGGGAAATAGAAAAGGGAAAGGGGAAGAACAAACAAAGATTCTATACCAAAGTATAGTAGAAACGTCTATTAATATTCTAAATTAGCTACCATGGCTCAGTAGTCTATTCCTAAAATGGGAACCGCCTTGCCACTCCTTAAGGTAAAGTTTTGCCCCAACATCCACTAATTCACATTTGTAGTAGTCTGTCCTTCACCAACTGGATTGGACCTAGTCCAGCCATGGTTGCCACAAGGAGTAGAATTTTATAAGAACATTCCTATGTTGGTAAGTGAGTTTTTCGCATACCAATCTGCTGTTTACCACGTCTACCCATTGCTTCCCCATTGGTACCTTTGGAGTTATCCAGTGCAGTGCGATCATTTTGCATGCTATGTACAATAGACGCAATACTGCAGTATGGCAGTTCGGCAAAAGTGAGGGTATCTCCAAGGCACCGAGCAAGCAAACAACTGGATCATGTGGCAGTGGAAATTTAAATACTTATGAGATAGTACAGAGGACATAGTGCCAGTAACAAAATAATTTTGGCCATTTCCACAGCATATGCAACAAATCACCATTATGTCTGCTACATTTTGGGCATAGTGGCCAGGGCCGGGACAAGGGGTGGGCAGGAGGGGAAGCTGCCCTGGGCGCAATGGTTTATTGCAGGGATGGGGGCGTCATGACCTTAACTTGTTATCTTTGCCCTGGGTGCTGGATGACCTTGTCCCAGCACTGATAGTGGCATATCTCTGAGTCCCCACTTATGAAGTAGAGATGGCGTCCTGTATACCCTGTGTATTGAGAATAGGTGTGGTAATCTATGTAATGCTGAAACTGACACCAAGGAGGCGGAGGTCAGGCATAGGTCCCATGTTTCCCCGTCTATAGATCCCATATCTTTTTCCCACCCTCTTCTGTAGGGAAGTTTGGAAGCATCATGTGTGGATTGTAATAATCTATAATAAACTATCGAAGATCATTTGTTTCCTATCCTCCATCAGCACATCAGTCGTCAGGGGATGTGTCGTTGATGCGAGCAAAGATATTCTATTCTCACTCTGAATGGCGTGCCTAAGCTGCAGATACTTATAAAATTGGGTTCTAGGGAGGGCGAACTCCTCTTGTAGTTCTATAAAGGATTTAAAATGTGGTGCCGTTGAACAGCTGGGAGATATATCGAACGCCAGCCCTCTCCCAGAACTGAAAGTCCTTAAGTTTGAGTAGTTCTTTGTATTATTTGTTCCTCCATATGAGGGTAAATGAACAAACTCCCCTGATATTCAGAATGGCTCTAGTATATTTCGATAAGGTGTTTAATAGGAGTATTGTGGGGAGTGTTTGTGATAGATGTGAGAATCCTGCCTCTAAGTGGGACAGTGCCGGAATTAAGGAACCGTCTGGTACCAATAAAGACCTGATGGGGTCTGTTACATCTTCACAACCCCAGTTACCTAAGTGTTGGATTTGGGAGGCCATAAAGTAGAATCTAGCGTGCAGAACTGCCAATCGACCTTGATCTTTGGCGAATTGCAATGTGTATAAGCTGATACGTTCTATTTTATTACCCCATATTACAGCTCTGGCAAACCAAATTATGTGGTATCCATATGGGAGCGTTATGGAATATATATAAAAGTTGCGGAGCCCATACCATTTTAATTAGATTGGCCCTCCCAGTGGCTGACAGTGGAAGTTTGGTCCATGCCGAACATTTGGTTCTGAATTTGCGGAGCAAAGGAACCGGATTCAGTGTAATGTATTGACTTGGGTCTTGAGTCACTTGTATATTCCAAGGTATAGGAATTCAGTGACCGTTTGTACATCCACTGCACAGTTGGGTAAGGATCATGACAATGGATCTAGGGGCATGAGCACGGATTTATTCCAATTAATGTTTAACCCTGACAAATCTCTGAAGTCAGCTATTAGTCGCATCACATTCCTCAAAGAACTGTCAGTGTCCCCCAGATAAATCAGAGTGTCATCCACATATAAAGAGATGGCGTCTTTTTGGGTAGGCTCTGACATGGATGGCCAAGGGCTCCAGGGCCATGGCAAACAGCAGGGGTGAAAGTGGACACCCTACCGTGTGCCCCTAAAAAGCCTAAAGGGTTGCGATATGGCGATATTTTCATTCTTGCTGTAGGAGTGGTATATAGCAGTTGTACCCATCTGAGGAAGGAGGGGCCTACCCCAAATCTTGTCAATACTTCCCATAAATAGGGCTATTCAATGCTGTTGAGCGCTTTAGCCGCGTCTAAAGAGAAGATGACCCTATTACCAGGGTTGTCAGTAGGTAATTGTAAGTTTAAAGATAGTCTGCATAGGTTTTGGGATGTGGATCTCGTCGGTATGAAACCAGACTGGTCTTTATGGATAACTTTTTGGATGCATTTGGTTAACCTATTAGCCAGTACCCTAGCCAGAAGTTTGACGTCAAACGTAAGTAGCAAGATAGGTCTGTACGAGTGAGAGGGCCTCCTTTCCTGGTTTTAAGAGGACAGCTATAAGCGCTTCACTGATAGAGGGGGGAAGTTTCCCTGTTTCAAATGCCTTATTGTAGACTTGAAGGAGAGTCGGAATTAATTGTGCGGTATATCGCTTGTAGACTTTGGACGACAAGCCATCGGCTACAGGCGCCCGTCCATTTTGTGTATGCGCCAAAGCTACGAGGAGCTCATCCTCAGTCAATGGGGCATTGAGCAGGCATGCGTCCAAAGTGGACAAACGTGGTATAGGGTATTTAAGAAGGAATAGAGGTCATCAGATGAAGGTTGAACTTTGGATGCATAGACATCCTGAAAAAAATCCTTAAATATGTTCATAATATCTTGAGTGGAATAGCAAGGTGTGCCCTGTGCATCTGCCACCGCCACTATATGGGAGGGGGGTTGTTGTGTTTTAGCAAGTAGGGCTAGCATATGGCCCATATTTTCTCCCTATTCAAAGTGCTTCTGCTGTAGAAAGAACCTTTTTATTTTCTGCTAGATGTAGTGATAGTTACCTGAGCATTGATTGCGATGCTAACCATGCTCCCTTGAAATCATCAGTGGGATCAGCCACATATGTTGCTTCAGTTCTTTGTGCCTCTGATATAACCAACATTTCCCACTCCTTGGTCTTTGTCTTACTGTGAGATATCAATCTAATAAGCTGTCCACGTAAGTAGGCCTTAGCTGTATCCCATACATTGGCCATATCCGTAGTTCCTATGTTATATCTAAAAAAAGGAGGTCAATAGATCTGGGATCAGATCAGGGTCCGGTAGGAATGACAACCAGAAAGGGTTTAACCTCAATAGCATTTTGCTCCGATCTGCTCCCGCACGTATCTCTATCAAAAGTGGGGAATGGCCAGAGACCTGTCTGGTGGAGTACTGTGAGGAGACTACCTTAGGCAACATGAGTTCATTCCCCAGGCCAAGTCAATCCGGGACAGTCCCCCTATCGAGGCAGATTGACATGAGTACACCTGGGTGTCTGGGTTGTGCATCCTCCAAATGTCTGTACAGCCCATCTCCAGGAGAAGGTAGGCAAAAGGTGTAGGCCCCTGTTTTTGTAAACCATCACTGACATGAGCAGAGAGTTTGTCTTTCCCATAGTCTATGTAATTGTTAAAGTCCCCTAGGACCAAGACCGGTATGCCAGGAAAGCGGGTTACAAAGTCAGCCAGTAATGTAAGGAGACGGGCCGAAAACGGTGGAGGAAGGTACAAGTCTGCTAATATATTTTTGTCCCATAAAGGGAGCACAATATAAATACATAGCGACCATCCGCGTCAGTTTTAACTTCCATGCAGGAAAATTGTGTACCCCTTCAAATCAGGACACTCACTCCCCTCGAATACACCAAGTATGTGGCGTGGAATTGGTGACAAAACTGTCTTTGGGCAAATAGAGGAGTAGAAGTCGGGGGAGATCAGTCTCCTGTACACAAATCACATCTGCATTTAAACACTTGAAAAAATAGATCCTATAAGTGGTGAACAGCCCAATTCCAGAGCAAGGGGATAGCAGACAGTCAGGCGAATATACCCACGAGAAGAAGCGAGTATAGTACCTTTCACGATGGGGCAGGACGCCTGTTGCGTGCCTCACGGAGCGATTGTTCTTCCCGTTCCAGCCATTGTGTAGCTGCAAACAGTGTATCAAAGAATTGGACCGAGCCCAGCGCCTCGACCCGCAGGCGAGCCGGGTATAACATAGCATACTTTAATTTCAGATCTCTGAGGCGTCGTTTTATATCTATGAATTTAGCTCTTTGTTTCGGCAGGTCTGCTGAGAAATCTGAAAAAGAGATATCTTGGCATTATCAATCTTCAGAGCTGCAGGTCTGGTTCTGGCATTGTAAAGGATCACATTTCTATCCTTATAATGAAGGACAGGAACAGGACTGGTCGTGGTGGGGCTCCTGGCTGTGGAGGCCTAGCCGGGACCCTGTGCGCCCTCTCCACCGAAAACATTGAGGAGAACACCTCTTTGCCGAAGATTGTAGTAAGTCATTTTTCAATAAATTCAACAGGATTCTTGCCTTCCACTCTCTCAGGTAGACCTACGGCTCTCACATTATTATGTCTCATCCTGTTCTCTAAATCTTCTAAACGAGAGGCGTGCTGTGAGGTGAGTATTGTAAGTGAGATCCCATTGCATGGGCGCCATGTCATCCTCTATGGAACTCACTCTCCCCTCTAGAGCTGATGTTCTCTCCCTCAGCTTTTGGGTGTCTTGCTGCAAAAAAGTAATCTCCGTTTCGACCCCCTTTATCTCAGTGGTAAGGGTAGCTATGGATAGGTTACAGGTATTCACTGCTGTGAAAATGTACCGTAGTGTGGGTTTACCCACAGCATCCGGAGCGGTGGGGTCAGGGGGCCTAAAAAAGATATCCCCTGGAGTACTCACTGTGTCCCAGTCGAATCCTGTGCCGTTGTTATTCTCCAGCGGTACCGTGTCATCTGTTTCGGATAAGCCCCCTGACGATTCTTTCGGATTCCCAGCAGATGCTGTGGGGTCTGTGGATAGCCGCATGGAGAACAGCTTTTCAGCTGCCTCTCTGTGTCTGTCCTTAGCAGACCGTTGAAAGAGGGCGCCATTTTGGACCATGAGGTCTTCGGACCTGGCAGCATTCTGTCACTTTGTGGATGCCATCGAGCGTGTGTCGGCCAGACAAGGATAGTACCGTAGTCTGCTGATCGTCCGATAGCCGGTATGTTGTATAGCATATCCTCAGGATAACAGAGCGGATTCTCGGTGAAGAGAACTGAAGATGCGTCCGGCTACATCCACTGCCTGGCCACGCCCCCGGGTTATTTTTGTTTAGTGACACTTTAAATACCCATTCCCCCAGCAAGTCCCCAAAGTCTAACATTCTTCTATTCTCATTCCTGCAAAGTATTCTCTGTGTGTTCAGCAGGGAGATAGAGGCAGCAATGAAATTCTAACAGGAGAGCTAATATTCTCTTAAAGCTAGAATGTTTGCTCCCTGTGTCCCCACTGGGGGCATCTATGCTCATTGGCTATTCTGTCTGACAACCATCAAGTAAACAGGAAGTGGAAAGATTTTCCCTTAATTTCTGTTCTGTCAAATAGGCAAGCAGGGGCAGCAATACAAAGTTAGAAGAGGTCCTAACCCTTCCACACTATTAAAAGTCTGAGCTGGAGTTAGATATTATATTATTAAATTTATAATAATAATAATAATAATATGCACTTCAAATAAGTTAAACATACACATGGCCATTCTAAAGTTGATGCTGGGTAAGTGGAATAACTTTTTTATTTTCACATAACTGTAGAACATTTACTAGTAAATAAACAAATAAGTCAATTTTAGGCCAATAAGTATTCAAATCTAATTTAATTTAAAACAGTTGTAACTAGGGCTGAAACAACTAATCGATTAATCGACAACCAATTGATAATGAAATTAATCGATTACTATTTTCATAATCGAATAATCGCCCAGTAACATAATGGGGTTAGAAAAAGCTAAAATTAGTCCTTTATAGTGCAAAAAGAGCAAATCGCTACTGTAAATATTACTTTCGCAGTTCTACAGTAAAAAAAAATGAACCCCTTACATTAGCGATTATCTGCTTTTTTTTTTTTTTGTACTATAAAGGGCTAATTTTAGTTTTTTAACCCCATTATATTACTAAACATCTTAGACCTGGTTCACATCTATGTGTTTTTTGGTGCTTTTTGCAGAAACGCACTACAGTTCATTTACATGGTTTGCTATGGGACACGTTCACATCTATGCTTTTTTTTTTTTGCTGCAGAAGAGCATGTAATGTGTTTTTGCAGCAATTTGTGTTTTTTTTTAATCTTTAAACGACAAATTGGGCAAAAAAAAAAGCAAAAACGCAAATTGCAGCAAAATCACTTGTGCAAAAATCACAACGCACAGCAAAGAGCACTGCAGAAACAGATCAAAAGCAAACTGCATAGGTATGTACCGAGCCTTATGCTGGCCACACCGATCAGTACAGGGGGGTCCTTATCCCGCGGGGGAACTTTCTCTGCAAGACACCGGCTATAAAAATTAATACCAAGCACATGGTTACAGCAGCAGCCATGAGCTTGTCATAACCCCTTATATATAAGGACATTTAGAAATAAACCTTGGTAGACAAGGGGTTAATTGTAATTTGAGTATTTTGGCAGTTCAAAGGCTATTACCAGGCTTGGTTGGGATTATTTGATTATTTTTTTTCCCTTTTTTTCCAGTTCAGAGTTATGAATTAAGAATGAACAAGAACATTAAAGAACTCAGGGACAACTTTGAAGGCTCTACCGTGTTGAACATTTCAAGTATTACCCCGAGCCCAGCAGGAACAAGAGAAGAATTTCAATTCAGTCCAGACCTTCATAGAGAAAACAGGACAGTCTTATATTTTGCTCTAATTGCAGTTGATAAAAACCTCCTAAAATCAGCCATATCCAACATAGCACAAGCGGCTTTCCTACCCCCCGCAAAGCCAAGATCCACTGCTCTGCCAGTCACTAAATGTTCCACTCTCAAACCTAAATCTTGCACCACTATCAAATTTATCGAGGAATGTGACCCAACAACCAAGCCAAAACAGCCCATCACATGTCCACCTAAACTCTCCCCAAAGTGTCCCACTCCAGGACAAACAACAGACTGAGCCAACGCCAAACCCATCCCCTATACAACACTTCCATGAGTTAAAGCCTCATTCCAGAAAAAAAAAATACTTTAATTTTTACTTCTGGATAGAGTAGAAGTGTTAGTATGTTATACAATACAAGGTCCAACTAGAGTGCCAAACTTGTTAGATTTCAAAAAAGTTTCTTTATAAATTAAAATTGAGGTGACTATAGAAAGGGCACTATGTGGGTCCATAGACACACAGAGCATGACTCATCTCCACCCCCCGCTCCCTCCTCCCTGGCCTTGATTGACAGCAGCTGGAGCCAATGGCTCCCACTGCTGTCTCTGAGCCTGAAGAGGGAGAGAGCTGGGAGAGCAGCTGTTCTCGTGCACTGCACTGGATCGAGTTGGGGCTCAGGTAAGTTTAGGGGGTGGGGGGCTTGGGGGGTAGCTGGACTCAGAAGGTTTTTTACCGTAATTCAGAGAATGCATTAGGGTAAAAAACCTTCGGCCTTTAGAAACATTTTAAGACAACTTTGATTTTCTGGAAATTTTCTGGAATTCTATATGTAAAAAACGTGCTATCCATTGTACCACTTTTGTTGTGTGGCCACTGTGGTCGAGCAGTCGATCTACCAATTGACTTCTGTTCAAGCACCCTGAACAAAAAAAAACAAAAAAAACTTAAGCATATATAGCCAGCTTAAGTATCATTTGCTTTGCAGTGAGCTCTTTATTTTATCTGTTGAAAACAACACAGTCTTCTAGCTCTTCTCTTTAGATAAGTCTCTACCTTCCCTCTGAAAAGCGATCCATGGTGAATCGCTGTTCAGAGTGTGGTTTGTAGGCATTCAGGAGGCTATACTGCCACCTCTTAAACAAATTTTTTTTTTTTTTTTTCACCAAACTAGGGTCTTGAACCGCACCACAACTGCAGGCTGAGCGCTTGGCTCGTAGTTGCAGCCCGCTCCCATTGAGTTCAAAACCATAAATTTGCCGTAGCTGTGAAACAAGCATCACAGTTGCAGCATTTGTATAGCTTCCTCCGGATGTATGTTATCTTTTAGTTTGGTAGTCGGCCACTCGTATAAACGAAACCTAACTTCTTTATCCAGTGCCCTCTTGAATCTCTCAATTAAAAGAGAAGAATGCGGTCTCCTGCCACATTTAGGTTCTCTTGCATTCTCTTTCACTGAAAGAAACTACCTTAACTTGCTTCCATTTTATCTAAATAATGGCTGGCATATCATAAAGAATGTTCTTTCACAGTTCCTGTTAGTTATGGGTTTGTGATCTCTTTAAGAACTGCTTTTTATTATTACAGAGAAACATATTCTAATGCTTCCAGATAAAGTAGCGGTAAATGAGGCATTGCAAATGTAGTGATAAAGACGCAGATCGCAAATGGGTCCCTGGGACATTAGTCATTCCTAATTATAAGTTCAGGTCTTTATCAACATGTGCATTTCAATGGTAAAATACTAATGTATTGGAAAAAAATCATCATGATAATAGCTGGAGTTTCTTTTTAACCTCCCTGGCGGTATTATGATTATTTCAGTTTTTTGGTGCTGAAAGCAGTACAATTATTTTGCATGGAAATTTGGTGTTTTATATTGTAGGCCTGTAATTCTTAGGAATAACTTACTTAAATCTGTCCAAACAAGAGTCTAGTAGACATCCCGGGTATGATGAAGTTTGAAACACTAAATCATAAATTATAATATAATAAATGACTATAAATAATTATACGAAATAATAATAATAAAAATGATTCAATAATGTAAACAAATCAAAAACACTGAAATTTGTTCAGTTGCAGAATTGTTGCTGTCATTACTTTCAGTGTTTGATGACGGATTTGCCCACAAATCACTATCACTCAATTCTGCGAGTGATTCTAATTTATTATCGCTGTTTTCTAGCTGGTCTAAACCTGCTTTTGATGTAAAAGGAACGGTTTTGGTTCCTATGGACAATCTCCAGTTTCCAGGAAAAAAGAACAGTTTTTAGAATATAAAACTGCATGCAGGGCACTGGAGAAACCACTAGGGACAAAAGGGAGGTGAAATAATGTGATACAGTAATGTAATCTGTAAGATTACAGTGTACTGTATATGCATTGTGTGTTTTACTTTTTGGATTTGTCGCCGTTCTCCGTCCCCGTGCGTCACAACGCTCGCAGGGAATGGAGCCCGGGCACAGTGATAGATCGAGCGGAGGACGAGCCGCTCACACTGCGGGGAGACATCGCAGGATCCAGGGGACAAGGTAAGTAAGCTCTTCCTGGATCCTGCGATGCGATCCCGAGTGTGGCTCGGGGTTACCGCTTTTGGTACTGTAAATCCACCCCGAGCCACACTCGGGAATACCGCCAGGGAGGTTAAAGCGCCCTGAACTGAAATTTTACTGATGTGAGTTTGGCAAGATGAATCACCCATTAGCTTCTTATATCTCTTGGAGACAGTGGCCTCTAGATCTATGCCTGTCTCCCTCTTCCTGTTGATTTCTCAGTTTTTTTGTTTTGCATTACATTAAGCCTGGGTTCACACTATTGCGAACACAGACATCACACATGATTCACACTGCATTGCTGTGCAGATCACATACGATGTCTGTGCAATGCGAATTCAGCCGTACAGTTTGTAATGCTAAACTTGCATTGGATGTGCAAGAAAATGGTGCAGGAACCTTTTTTTTCCCCTACACTTGAATTGGATTGCATGGGTATTCACACCCATGTGATCCAATTAATGTCCGAATTCACAGTTCGCACTGCGATTGGTTAACCAATCTGGGAGTGTCATTACCTTTGTATTCCTTTGAGAGATATGAAACCGATGGCTGATTGACTGATATGACCGTTTAGGTGGGCTGACCTTAAACTTCACTTTAAATCTTTAAGTACAGTTTGTGTAGACATTGTGATTTTCATCAAAATCAGCATAAATCTCATTTTTGTTACCTCTTTTTTATTACCATAGATCTGCTGTCTATAATTTCCCACACTGATTGGAAAAATAAATCTAAAGTTAAGCTGGTAAACTTAGTTATGCTGAAATGTGTCTGTTATTTCTTTACAGAATAAGTGCACCTTCATGTTACAAGTTAAAACTATTCAGCTCCTTATGTCTTATAAGTTTATTTCTACAACCCTAAAATCATCGGTTATGTATGCAACATGTCTTCTATGTAGTGTCACAAGACATATTATCTAAGGGTCCTTTCACAAAGGGGCGGGCGTCGGCGGTAAAGCGCCGCTATTGTAAGCTGCGCTTTACCGTCGGTATGCGGCTGCTAGCGGGGCGGTTTTACCCCCTGCTAGCGGCCGAGAAATGGTTAAAAACCACCGCAAAGCGCCTCTGCAGAGGCGCTTTGCCGACGGTATAGCCGTGCCGTCCCATTGATTTCAATGGGCAGGAGCGGTGAAGGAGCAGTATACACTCCGCTCCTTCACCGCTCCGAAGATGCTGCTAGCAGGACTTTTTTTACCGTCCTGCCAGCGCATCGCTCCAGTGTGAAAGCCCTCGGGGCTTTCACACTGGAATGCAAGGAGCGGCACTTTCGGGTCAGTTTGCAGGCGCTATTATTAGCGCAATAGCGCCTGCAAACTGCCCCCAGTGTAAAAGGACCCTAAGAGAAGCCATCCTTGATATTCCTCTCTGACATCAAATCAGGTCCCCGTGGAACCTACACATTTAAAGTATGCCTACTTTACATAACTTAATATACAGATGAGAAAACAGAAGAAAGTCTGAACTGACAAAGACTTTTATGACTACAGCAGTCTTTTATGACTCTTAAAGTGGTTGTAAAGTCAGAAGGTTTATTACCTTTTTTTTTTTTTGTAATCTGTATTTTATTATTATTATGCTAAAAGCATACAGTATCCAATATCTCACAAAAGTGAGTACACCCCTCGCATTTTTGTAAATATTTTATTCTATCTTTTCATGAGACAACACTGAAGAAATGACACTTTGCTACAATGTAAAGTAGTGAGTGTACAGTTTGTATAACAGTGTACATTTGCTGTCCCCTCAAAATAACTCAACACACAGCCATTAATGTCTAAACTGCTGGCAACAAAAGTGAGTACATCCCTAAGTGAAAATGTCCAAATTGGGCCAAAAGTGTCAATATTTTGTGTGGCCACCATTATTTTCCAGCACTGCCTTAACCCTCTTGGGCATGGAGTTCACCAGAGCTTCATAGGTTGCCACTGGAGACCTCTTCCACTCCTCCATGACAACATCACGGAACTTGTGGATGTTAGAGACCTTGCTCTCCTCCACCTTTCGTTTGAGTATGCTCCACAGATGCTCAATAGGGTTTAGGTCTGGAGACATGCCTGGCCAGTTCATCACCTTTACCCTCAGCTTCTTTAGCAAGGCAGTGGTTGTCTTGGAGGTGTGTTTGGGGTCCTTATGTTGGAATACTGCCCTGTGGCCCAGTCTCTGAAGGGAGGGGATCATGCTCAGCTTCAGTATGTCACAGTACATGTCGGCATTCATCGTTCCCTCAATGATCTGTAGCTCCCCCGTGCCTACAGGACACATGCAACCCCAGTCCATGACACTCCCACCACCATGCTTGACTGTAGGCAAGACACACTTGTCTTTGTACTCCTCACCTGGTTGCCACCACACACGCTTGAAACCATCTGAACCAAATAAGTTTATCTTGGTCTCATCAGACAACAGGACATGGTTCCAGTAATCCATGTCCTTAGTCTGCTTGTCTTCAAACTGTTTGCGGGCTTTCTTGTGTATCATCTTTAGAAGAGACGTCCTTCTGGGACGACAGCCACGCAGACCAATTTGATGCAGCGCGCAGTGTATGGTCTGAGCACTGACAGGCTGACCCCCCACCCCTTCAACCTCTGAAGCAATGCTGGCAGCACTCATACGTCTATTTCCCAAAGACAAGCTCTGGATATGATGCCGAGGCCTGTTCTGAGTGCAACCTGTACTGTATGGTCTTGGCCACCGTGCTGCAGCTCAGTTTCAGGGTCTTGGCAATCTTCTTATAGCCTAGGCCATCTTTATGTAGAGCAACAATTCTTTTTTCCCAATTCTTTTTTCAGATCCTCAGAGAGTTCCTCCGCCTCCATGATATTGTTAACCATTTTTGTCCACTCGGCCTGACCAGGCACCTGGGATTTTTTCCATTAGATCGGGATGAGGCAGTGAGCAGCGTTAAGAAGGTGCAGCAGTATACTTTTCCTGTAGTGACTAATTTGAAAGGATGGCACATTTAGCAAGAACCGCATGGGGGAATCTGGGACATCAATATCAAAAATCAACTTAGTTTGGGTCCAAATGTCCTGCCAGAAGGGTTGTATCTTGGGGCACTCCCACCACACATGGAGGTAAGTACAACGCTGGTCACAGTCCCTCCAATACAGATCAGATATATTGGCGTAAATCTTAGCCAGCCTAGTGGGGACCCTATACCAGCGGGTCAACAGCTTAAAGCTGTTCCCTTGCATTTTTGTGTCCACAATGCTGGTATGGGTCAGGCGGAACAAGTTGGGTTTCTGAAAAATTGTGCTGCAGGTCTCTCTCCCACTCTCGAATATAGAAGGGCTTCACAACAGGTTCCCTAGACTGAAGGACTTTACACAGCATCGAGATAAAATGAGGTATCGGGTCTTTCCCCCCATAGAAAACGTCTCAAACTCAGTCAGTGTAGATGGTGGGCGAATCCTAGGGGACTGGAGATGCACGAAATGGTGAATCTGCCAATAATTCCAAGTGTCCAGTGGGAAACGCCCAAACTGCTCTCTCAGGGCACCGAGAGAGGGAGATCCTTGCTCCTGGATAAACCTACCAGGGCGCACCTCCCTGTCAGCCATCCATGCCCTAAAAAAGGATAAACATTCTCCTGGTTCAAACCAAGGGAATCCTCTCAAGGGGGCTAAAGGGGAAATTGGTGGCAAAAACAAACCCTGAAGGTTTTTTTTTTATCTTAATGCATTCCAATGCATTCCTCATTGGTTGAGAAAGCAGCGCGGCACCATGGGCTCCCGCTGCTGTCAATTGCAGTCAGTCAGCAAATGAGGGAAGAAAGGGGGCAGGGCCAGGCCATGGCTCTGTGTCTGAATGGACACGCGGAGCTGCAGCTCGGCTCAGGTGCCCCCATAGCAAGCTGCTTGCTGTGGGACCAATCAACAGGAGGGAGGGGCCAGGAGCACCGAAGAGGGACCCGAGGAGAGGAGGGTCTGGGCTGCTCTGTGCAAAACCACTGCACAGGACAGGTAAGTATAACAAGTTTGTTATTTTTAACTAAGAAAAAACAAAAAAACAAGACTTTAGTATCAGGCTAAAGTGGCTTAGTAGTTAGCACTTTTGCCTTACAGCACTGGGGACCTCGGTTTGTTTCCCTGTCAGGACACTAACTGCATGGTGTTCTCCCTGTGCTTGCATGGGTTTCCTCCCACTCTCTAAAGCTCTGTTACCCAACATAAGGCCCGGTGTGTCTCCCCTTTTAGCCTGCGAGCTATTTGGCGCCAGTTAGATAGCAGAGTGAGCAGAATGGGGTTCTAGGTGCTGGAGTTTACACTGCTCCAAAAAATTAAAGGAACACATTTTAATCAGAGTATAGCATCAAGTCAATTAAACTCCTGGGATACTGATCTGGTCAGTTAAGTAGCAGAGGGGGTTGTTAATCAGTTTCAGCTGCTTTGGTCTTATTAAAATAAACAACAGGTGCACTAGATGAGCAACAATGAGACTATCTCCAAAACAAGAATGGTTTTACAGGTGGAGGCCACTGAAATTTTTTTCCCTACTCATGTTTTCTGACTGTTTTTCACTAGTTTTGCATTTGGCTAGGGTCAGTGTCACTACTGGTAGCACGAGGCAATACCTGGACCCTATAGAGGTTGCACAGGCAGTCCAACTCCTCCAGGATGGCATATCAATACGTGCCATTGTCAGGTTTGCTGTGTCTACCAGCACAGTCTCAAGAGCATGGAGGAAATTCCAGGAGACAGGCAGTTACTCTAGGAGAGCTGGACAGTGCCGTAGAAAGTCCTTAATTCATCAGCCCGACCAGTATCTGTTCCTTTGTGCAAGGAGGAACAGGATGAGCACTGCCGGAGCCCTACAAAATGACCTGCCACTGGTGCCATGTGCTTTTCACAGATGAGAGTAGGTTCTCCCTGTGCACATGTGACAGACGTGAAAGGGTCTTCTGCCTCTAACATCATACAGCATGACAGGTTTGGTGGTGGGTCAGTGATGGTGTTGGGAGGCACATCCATGGAGAGACGCACAGACCTCTACAGGCTAGACAATGGCACCCCGACTGCCATTAGGTATCGGGATGAAACCCTTGGACCCATTGTCATACCCTACTCTGGTGCTGTTGGTCCTAGGTTCCTCCTGGTACATGACAATGCCTGGCCTCATGTGGCAAGAGTATGCAGCCAGTTCCTGGAGGATGAAGGCATTGATACCATTGAATGGCCCCCAGGCTCGCCTGACCTAAATCCAATAGAACACCTCTGGGACATTATGTTTCGGTCAATCTGAAGCCGTCAGGTTGCACCTCAGGTCTGTTCAGGAGCTCAGTGATGCCCTGTTCCAGATCTGGGAAGCAAGACCCCAGGACACCATCCCTGGTCTCATTAGGAGCTTGCCCCGACTTTGTCAGGGATGCGTACAAGCACGTGGGGGCCATACAAACTACTGAGTATCATTCTGAGTTGCTGCAATGAAATTTCATCAAAATGGACTAGCCTGCTGCATCATTTTTTACTTTAATTTTCAGGGTGTCTTTGAATTCAGCCCTCTGTAGGGTTGATAATTTTCATCTCCATCAAACGATGTGGGATCCTTTCATTTCCAGTACATTACCCGATCCATATCAGTATAGATATCCAGCATAATATTTTTCCCCATTGAGATCTTATGTGTTTTCAAAGTGTTCCTTTAATTTTTTTGAGCAGTGTGTGTAATATACCACAAAGTGCACAAATACGGCCCAAACGCACCGCTCAGCGCTAAGAATGAATGATCCTCTAAGGTGATGAATATCAAGGTTATAGCTTATAATCTCAGATCTTAAAAATTGGCTGCTACTGAAAAATAAAACAAATATAAAACAAATGGCGATTAAAACAGTCCAAAATATCATGCGACTTTAAACCCCCATAGCAGCGCTCACGTCAATCTATATGCTTATGACACGCTCTTATACAATTCCTCATAAAAGTAAAAAAAAAAGTCCCATGAAGTGGTTTCAGGTGAGTGAATCAGATTTTTTAGGTGATGAAAGTTCATAAATTCATACACCACACACCCAGGCTTGTCATTACGTGAGAAGAAACTCGCCCCTTTGGGGTTAAACTCACCAGAAATCTGATAAAATCAAGCATCACAAGTATATCTTTTTGTTGCCACTTTTCGGGAATATCCACTGACTCTGTTAGTATTCCTAATAGGTATGGGCAGCTCCAATAAACCAGGATCATGTGAGAAAATTAAAAAAAAATTAAAAAAACACATAGCGTAATCCCGTTTTGATTTACTTTATTGAAGCCAAATAGACCCCCTTACAGGTTAAACGTACAAGATAAAGAAATTAATGAAGCATTAAAAGCAAACCGTAGCGTTGCCACCGATCGCCAGTTACAGGGAGACATCAGCGTCAAAAGGACCGCCAAGCTCGGCTGCTTCCTGGTGTTCCCAGCTGTCGGTGACCTGCAAACATCACTTCCGGCTATCGTGGAGATCACGCACCTCAGCCCCAATGTGATAGTCATAAAAAAAGCTTAATACAATAAAAAAGTAAAGAACCTCAAACCCCTGTACAAGCACCTAGGACATGTTCTCGGGTAAAGCAACGTTTGGATAACACATATTTGATATCACCATGCTTGCTGGCATGAAAGAAACAATTCTAGGGCCCTTATTCACTCCAAACCAATATGCTACACTTATTAGGATTATGAAAACAAAAGCTTTCATATTCACACTCTGGCCACAAGTTCGGTGTATTTCTTCTCTATTTTGCTCACCTCCTTTCTGTGGATGCACATACAAGCACTATACATGCAAGAATTTTTAAGCTGTTTTAACCATTTAAAATGTTTCTATTGTAAAAAAAAACGGCCATACATCAGTATCAGTTTCTATCAGCACTGTGAAACAACTAAAACAGAGGAAGATTGCTTTGATCCATACAGTCATTTTCAGCTAAAAGTAACTGAAGATGCCTATACATTGCCATGTGTATGATCAGCATTGGGGCCGCAATATCAGGACTCCTCCATTGCCATGCATCTGTATGCGTCTCTGTGCAAAAATAAATATGGGAAAAAAACTGATGTAGGAGCTAAATTAGAGGTGGAAGGAGAGAACCACAAGCTAATCCAATTACTACCACACATAGTGGGTTTTTTTTTTATAATGGACAATGCCTGCACTTTACAAATAATGCATAAAATGTGGGCCGCAATGAGGAGCTTGCAATGTCCTACAGAGTTTTCTAGCAGAAGAGGCCTGACACGTGACTTTAGAAGGTCTCTGCTTTTTCCAATACTTCCCCCTTTCCACATTCATGAAAATGAAAAGGGGCTCCATTTGTTTTAAAGTCCTGTGGCAACGGGCTCCGCTCATCTATAGAACACACCATCGGATATTTATAAATGTATACTTTAAGCAGTGGTAAGGCCATACTGCTGCTTTATAAATTGACCTTTTAGGCTGGCCAAACATGGGGAGGATTTTTTCAGCCAATGTGAGGTGGATGAAGAAATCCCCCACAAGGACACTGTATTCTGATACGGCACCCACCCTGTCAGAAAACACGGATTGGTGGCTACAGCCGCTGACCGTTCAAACATTTTCTGGCAAGTCTCTTGGATAGAAGTCGATTTAGAGGTCACACACACTGATCGAAATGTGGCCGGTCCAGCAGGGATTATTTCAATCCGTGTATGGCCAGCTTCAGTCTGGTTTCAATTCACTCGTGAAAGCCACTAGATGGCACTGCCACACAGCAAAATTAAAGTGATTGTAAAGGCTCGTTTTTTTATTTTTTCAAAATAACAAACATATCATACTTACTTCCACTGTGCAGCTCGTTTTGCACAGTGTGGCCCCCGAACATCCTCTTCTGGGGTTTTCTTGTCAGAGGACAAGTTAGGCCGGCCATACACGGAGCAGATTTCTTTCCTGAAACCACAGGTTGCGAGGAAGAAATATGCTTGATTCCCCCATCAACATAGACAGTGTTAATGCAGTGTATCCCTTACGCCGGGCCATTGTCTTCTATATATTTTCTATTATATTTCAGAAGCCATTTAACAATAGCCCCTGGATAAGCGGTTATTTGTCCCACATCAGTGTAAGTTGGCATCCAGTTTCAGTGACTGCAGCAGGTCCTGACTGGGATGAGAGATGGTCCTGCTGGCTATCAGTGACAGCAGCATTACAGCACAGAGTGCCTGCTAGCATGTTTCTGAACTGTGCTTAAAGGGAGAGTACCATGGTGTAATTTGTAATGTCATCGCCACTTCCTCTACTGCTCGCTGCCAATACTGAGCAACAGATCACTATTAGAAGTGATTTATTACTACAGAGGTGCATGGGAAAGGAGGGGAGCTGGATCAGTCCTTCCCTGACCTGATTCAGGCTTTCCATAACAGAAATATAAAATAATAGCAAAAACAGTTAAAATTGTAATTTTATAAATCCTCTTTCTCCATGAATCTGCAGGCCTCAACAAATGGATCAGATGCTCTGGATGACATATGCTTTTATTGCACGAATATCAAACAACAAGTGTTCACAACATCAATAGGAATTTTAGTAATCGCTACGGAAATGTCACCACCATGCTAATCAGAGTCCATGCAAACCCCAACTTATTCTTCTTTTGATGTTACTAGCAATTTACACAAACATTCTTTTTAACGTGTCTCAATGTAATGCGGAGAGAGGAGAAAACACATATGTGAAATCCCTTTCTTGCCAAAAGGTTTTATCGGTTATATTTTGGGGTAAATATCTGTAACATTACATAAACATTGCATTGGGAGAAATAACAGGAAAGTGCCTTGTCTGTGGGGGTTATTTACTAAAGGAAAATCCACTTTGCACTGCAAGTGCACTTGGAAGTGCAGTCGCTGTAGATCCGAGAGGGGGACATGCAAGGAAGATAAAAAAACAGCAGTTTAGCTTGTACATGATTGGATGATAAAATCAGCAGAGCTTCCCCTCATTTCAGATCTACCCCTCAGATTTAGAGCGACTGCACTTCCAAGTGCACTTGCAGTGCAAAGTGGATTTGCCTTTCGTAAATAACCCTGTGTGTGTGCGTGTGTATATATGTATGCATGTATGTGTATATTATATATATATAAATTTCCCTTGCCCCTCCCCTTCTCCTTCCAACCATTTCCCATCTTCTCCTCTCTCTTTTTTTTCCTCCCCCTCCTTTGTCATCTTTAGTAACTTTTGCGTCTATCTACACAGGCAACAAGAGTTTTTGGTACTGTTTTGGTACTGTTTGTCATTTTGAGCACTGTCGCTCACACCTGTATGTTTCAATATTATATGTAAATAACAATATGTAAATCAATATTATATACCGAATGTTTTGTGGTATGTGTTTACCACTGCGCCTCATCCCCCCCCCCCCCTTTTTTCTTTATTTTATACCCCCTATTGCTTTACCTGAAAACAATAAAAATATATTCAACCATAAATATTATAAAGATGCAGAACCAACACATTACAGAAATGAAAAAAAAAAAGTTCTGAGACTTTAAGTAATTCTGCTCTTTGTCCATGTGTTTGTCTCTAAGACCTGAGTGGTTAAATTAAAGTGGAACTTTAGTAAGAAAATTAAGTTCTGCTAGATCACTTCAGGCTGGCCCCTTTTGCAAGTATAGCTCATACTCCATTAAAAATAAGTGCTTATACTGTTTAAAATCCAGAAAATACACTGCCTCACCCTGCTCTGCACATGCTCAGTTACTCTCTATTTTTAGGCCAGTGCCAAAGACTGCCTAAAGCAGGGGTAGGCAACCTCGGCCCTCCAGCTGTGGTGAAACTACAAATCCCATCATGCATCTGCCTCTAGGAGTCATGCCTGTGATTTTTAGGGTCTTACAATGTTTAATGCGACTTGTAGTTTCAAAACAGTGGGAGGGCCAAGGTTGCCTACCCCTGGCCTAAAGACTTACTGCTGGTCAGGGTCTCTGGGCTTCAGCAAAATGGCCGCCTCCAGCAAGAAGAAACAGGAACAATGCTGGAGGCAATTTACAGCACACACTAATGTTGGTAGCATAATTATTAATGTGGAATGTATGTTCATTGCTAATGAGCATTGTTTTTTTCAAGTTGATCTAGGTAAAGTTCCACTTTAACCCAAATGTAACTTTATCACAAAAACATTTGTTTTCTTTTTTAAAATGACCTTTGCATTTCAGTATGTGATGCCAATACTTTTTTAGTGGAAATCTCTTTTTTAAGTGTAGCTACTGCTACAAAGAAGCACTTCTAGAAGAGACTTTGGGTTTGATTTATTAAGGTTGGGATCACACTAATGCGATGGCAGACATTGCATATGATTCGCACCACATTCCTGTGCACATCACATGCATTGTCTCTGCGATGTGAATTCAGCCAGACAGTTTGTGGCTGAAATCGCATTGCATTCACACCAAAATGATGCAGGACCCTTTTTTTTGGTCCTCACTGGAATCTTATCTCAGACCCATGCAATCCAATTCCACAGTTCGCACTGCGCTCTGCAAACCGATTTGGGGGTGTCATTAACTTTATATTGACCCCACAGTGGTTCGCTGAGAGCAGTGTGAACTGCCTGCGATCCAGGTGCGATGCGGGAACCCACACAGGAATCGCTGGGTTCCCGCATCGCACCAGTGTGAACCAAGCCTAAAGGCAAATATGCTGTTCAATTTGCAAAGGAAGTTGCGCTTTGCAAGGGAATGTTCCTCAGAGCTGAGTGAATGAGGAGAAACTCAGCCAACTAAAGAAACAGATTAATCCAGATGAATGTGTGCACCATCTGCCCCTCCGGACATCAACGGCCCAATCGGTGATCGCAGCATCAGGTTAAAGGAAAAAAGGTTGACCACACTCCAACGATGCACCAGATAAAACATCTTTAGTTTATTGAAATCTTCACGTTAAAAAAATGTATGAATCACAACTCCAACACATGGTAAAGGACACTTAACATGTTTCACACAATGAAATGTGCTTAATTATACAGTGTCTTGAAAAAGTATTCATACTCATAGAAATTTTCCACATTTTGTCATGATACAACCAAAAACATAATTTTTTTTTATTGGGATATTATGTGATAGAGATAGACCAACACAAAGTGACACGTAATTGTGAAGTGGAAGGAAAATGATAAATGGTTTTCAACATTTTTTACAAATAAATATGTGAAAAGTGTGGCGTGCATTTGTATTCATCCCCCTTTACTCTGATACCCCTAACTAAAATCTAGTGGAACTCATTTCTTTCAGAAGTCACCTAATTAGTAAATAGAGTCCACCTGTGTGTAATTTAATCTCAGTATAAATTCAGCTGTTCTGTGAAGCCCTCAGAGGTTTGTTAGAGAACCTTAGTGAACAAACAGCATCATGAAGGCCAAGGAACACACCAGACAGGTCAGGGATAAAGTTGTGGAGAAGTTTAAAGCAGGGTTAGGTTATAAAAAAATATCCCAAGCTTTGAACATCTCACAGAAAACTTCAATCCATCTTCCGAAAATGGAAAGAGTACGGCACAGCTGCAAACCTACCAAGACATGGCCGTCCACCTAAACTGACAGGCCGGGCAAGGAGAGCATTAATCAGAGAAGCAGCCAAGAGGTCCATGGTAACTCTGGAGGAGCTGCAGAGATCCACAGCTCAGGTGGGAGAATCTGTCCACAGGACAACTATTAGTCGTGCACTCCACAAATCTGCCCTTTATGGAAGAGTGGCAAGAAGAAAGTCATTGTTGAAAGAAAGCCATAAGAAATCCCATTTGCAGTTTGTGAGAAGCCATGTGGGGGACACAGCAAACATGTGGAAGAAGGTGCTCTGGTCAGATGAGACCAAAATTTAACTTTGTGGCCTAAAAGCAAAACGCTATGTGTGGCAGAAAACTAACACTGCACTTCACCCTGAACACACCATCCCCACCGTGAAACATGGTGGTGGCAGCATCATGTTGTGGGGATGCTTTTCTTCAACAGGGACAAGGAAGCTGGTCAGAGTTGATGGTGAAGATGGATGGAGCCAAATATAGGGCAATCTGTAAAAGTCTTGAGACTGGGGCGGAGGTTCACCTTCCAGCAGGACAATGACCCTAAACATACAGCCAGAGCTACAATGGAATAGTTTAGATCTTACATGCATGCATACACATACTAGGACCACTTTAGACCCCAAGGAAATCCACACAAGTGTAGGAAGAACATGCAAACTTCATGCAGATAGCATACTGTCCAGCCTTAGAACCATGGACCCAAGTGCTGCAAGGCAGAAGGTTCTCTTTATTTGCCAGGAAGAACCCCTAATAGACACAACAAGGTCCTCATCCATTATTAACTAATCTATATTTCATACACAGCATTCTTATCACATCTGAAAAATATAAATTCCAGTTCATGCTTCCTGCAAAGGATGCCAAAATCCAAGAGGCCCCTATCCTAAACACAGGCAGTGCCCTCTACAAAGACCTGACATAATAACAGTTAAAAGTATCATTTGGTTTATTTTAAAGCCTTGGCTTGATTTCAATTGGACTGATTTACACAGATCCTTATCTGATAAAATCCATTGATCCTGCTCAATAATACACTGTCTAACTCAGTTATAGGGAAATTCACTTAGCAGTTAAAGTTTATATGCTGTGGTTAAAATCTACTTCTTCATTAAAGCAAGTTTCTCAGCACTACATGTAGATAAGGATCAAGCAGCTTGTGTAAATTGAAGGTACAAAAGAAAATCAATCTTCTTAAAGCGGAGGTTTGCTGAAAAAAAAATATTAAAAGCCAGCAGCTACAAATACTGCAGCTGCTGACTTTTAATATATGGACACTCACCTGTCCAGGGAGCCCGCGATGTCGGCAGCCGAAGCCGATCCGTCCTTCGGCTCTCGGCTGCTGCCGCCGCCATCCTCGGTCAGGGAATAAGGAAGTGAAGCCGTGCGGCTTCACTTCCTGGTTCCCTACTGCGCATGCGCAAGTCGCGCTGCGCGTCCTCTCAGGTCCCTGCTGTATTCTGTGTCTCACAGAATACAGCGGGGGAGGACGGGGTAGGCGGCGGAAGTGGCGTAGGTCACCGCAATCACCGCGGTGATCTATGCCAGGAAGTGGGAGCAAATACCTGTATTAGACAGGTATCTGCTCCCTCCTCCCCCCTGAAAGGTGCCAAATGTGACACCGGAGGGGGGAGAAATCCAAAAAGTGGAAGTTCCATTTTTGGGTTAAGTACAGCCAAAACTTGTTTGGCTGTGCTTCTCCTGTGAATTACAGGAGTGCAGTTTATTCTGCACAGGACTGAAGCCCACTATCGGCTGAGGTCACAGAGCCAGGCTGAGGAAAGATCACGACAATATGGTCGGGATCTGCCCATGACACTAAACCAGCACCCAGTTCAGCGTCTCAGGGAGCCGCTGAGAGCCGAGCCAGCCGCTCCCGCCCTCTCCACAGCCCAGTGCTCAAGTGAGCGCGGGGGAGCAGAGCAGAGAGCCAGTGACTGACAGTCGCCAGCTCTCTGCTCATGGAGCAGGCCTTCGATTGCTCAGTTCTCAGTCTTAGAGCTGGCGGGGGACTGATGCTGCATTCAACTAGGCAAGTATGATTCTTGGAAAAAATTAAAAAGCCGAACTTCTCTTTTAAAGGATGGTAAAAAGTTTGTCTCCCGCTTTGTTATTCACAAATGTTTAAAGGTTTTATCTTTTAGGCATTTGCACTTAGGCTATTAAAGTGATTGTAAACCCTATTTTATTTTTTATTTTTATATAACAAACATGTTACACTTACCTGTTCTGCGCAATGATCTTTCTCAAAGCAGCCCTGATCCTCCACTTCTCGAGTTGGCGCTCCTGGTCTATAGATACACAGAGCGCGACTCAGCCCCGCCCCCCCCCCCACTCTCTCCTCACTGGCTATTATAGTAATAGAAGCCAATGGCTGTCTCTGAGCCTATAAGGGGGGAGAGCCACTGCTCTCGTGCAAATTGCTGGATCGATATTGGGCTCAGGTAAGTATAAGAGGGGGCTGTGGGGGATATAGCTGCACTCGAAAGGTTTTTTACCTTAATGCATTACAGTAAAAAACCTTCAGCCCTTAGAAGCACTTTAATAACATTATACTGCATTGCCAGAGAGATGTTTGTAGCACAGAGCTCCCTATGCAGAAATCCATGTCATATTCTACCTACTACTATATCTCCCTGTAACCCTAACACTGATCCTTACACCACCCCTTCCAGTGACCCTGTCCATGTGCACATCATCTATCAGAATGCAATCCTGCTTGAAGCAGATCAAATGTAAGTCAGTGGCAGGTCACCTGCAGGTCAAATGCACCTATTGATTAATTCTGAATGATTTCAGAATCATCTCAAACTGATTCTAATGACACAGGCCCAAAGCTCGCTGACAGTCATAACACTAGTCATAACACTCACCTTCCCTTTTAAACTGTAATGTGGATTCAGATGGTTGCAGTGCATTACGTCTCATTCACAAGGGTGCTGTGGCCCATACAATGCGATTTGGCTGTTTGTTTATGGGGTTGATTTACTAAAACTGGTGCATTCTGAATCTGGTGCAGCTGTTAATGGTAGCCAATCAGCTTCTAAATTCAGCTTGTTCAATTAGGCTTAGGCAATAAAACCTGGAAGCCGATTGGTTTATATGCAGAAGTGTACCAGATTTTGCACTCTCCAGCTCTAGTAAATAAACCCCTATTTGTCTAGAGCCGCAAGGAGCTGCATGCAGGCAGTCTATGCAACTCTAGCATGCTGTCTGCATTTGGGGCCACTCACTCACCCTGTACGCCTGTCAAATTAGAACGAGCTGCTATGTCCATACAGCCACTTCATCTCCTTTACATAGGTTGCCTGCACACAGCTCCTGGTGGCTCCAGCCATTTAAGTAAATAGCTGATTCAAACTGTACGGCCAAAGCACCTGTGTGGATGAGGACTAATTGCACACAATTATTGTGAGTCACTCCATAAGTTAACATAACACCCCAATATGTATTTATGACTTTTTCTTTTATTATGTTTCAGATGTCTTCAGGTTGATCACGTGACTCTGCACGGTCCTCTTCACTACTTTCCTGCACTGGACCGTCCTGAATGTTGCATTAATATGTTGCACATCCTAATCATGGCTCTCTGCATTACATTACTGTCATGGCACCATTGTGAACCCGACCTAAGGGCAGTGGCGAGGATCACAGAGTATCTGAATTTGCTGAGGACAGTGCTGAAGAAGAGGGGAAAAAAAAGCCAGAACTGCTTTTTTCATTTAGTGAGATCTTGTTGATGCTGTTATTTAATTTTGTTTTATTTAACTGGATAGTTTATATCCTGCAAAATACTTTCTTGGCAGCGTATTGATACAATAAAGTGTTTGCATCCAGGCAAATAATATCTATTGGCAACCTGTCTGGTACCTGTAAACGTCTGTATGTGTATGCAGCTTTTAAGCATGTAATATTTAGATAAGAAACTTGCTGCAGGCAGCCACCTGTGCTGTCTCTTTGCACCTACATATTACATAAAGCAAACTTAGTTTTGAGTTCTTACATGCCCCTATGTAGCCGGAGGCACAGCAGCAATATAGTCATGTTCAGCTCTGCTCACTACTGCGGTTATGGTCTAAATTAGTACCATTGGCTAGCTTAGATTTGGGTATTGTTGGTGGTATAGGAAGGAAAATTATTTTAGGTACCGAGACAGGTATGAGGTATGAGGTAGCGCCTTGTACCTGGACTCTGTGAGAACAGAAAAGATATCCCACCTGGGAATCTGTCACATTCAGATTTAAGATTCCCATGAGCTGAAAGTTCACATTGACCAAATAACTCTGGGCGGCTCAAACATTAAAGCCCAACAACAGTCAAAACTCTGTCCCCCCCCCCCCCCCCCCCCCCCTTACCTCCCCTTACCTCCTGTATGGTAAGTTGTAAGAATCTCTCCAAAGGACAGAAATAAGAGTGTTTTGAAGTTGGGAAGAGGAATAGCAATTATTCCATACTGTCTATATCCCCAGAACTAATAGGAAATCAAACTAATCATACAATGCCAGGGGTTGTCAACCCAAAATGTACTCAGTTCAGCTCCTAGGCTTACTTCTGGACCACCGATGTCATTAACAGCTGATAATTCCAGCATCAAACTCCACCACCACCAACCACTGCCAACTGGGTGGCATTTTAAAACAGCACTGGGAAAAATAAATGCTAAACCAGCACCATTTTCAAGCCACTTGGTCTTAAAGCGGTAGTAAACCCGCTGACTTTTTTTTTTCCCCTACACCTGTAAGGGAAAAGGCATAATGAGCTAGTATGCACCACATACTAGCTCATTGTGAGATACTTACCTTAGAACGAGGCGCCGGCATCTCACCCGGTCCACGCCGAGGGAGCTGACATTTCCCCTCGGCGTGCCTTCCGGGTATCGCGGCTCCGGCGCTGTAAGTGGCCGGAGCCATGATGTCGTCACTCCCGGGAGACTTTTTTTCCGGCAAAGTCCGGCGGCTCCCGGTGTCTTGCCGAGAAAGTTCCCCCGGCGGATAAGGACCCCCCTGTACTGCGCAGGCGCATCGCTTGCGCAGTACGAAAGACTAGGAGCCGCCGAAAATAGCAGAAGCTGAAAAACTTCAATCAGCTGTACACGGCGCCTGCGCCCTGGGTCCAGGTTCAAGCCCCACCATCGAAGTGGACCTAGAGGGAGAATAAAAAAGTGCCGAGCGAAGCGAGGCTTTGCCCTAAGCGTGGCGAGCGAAGCGAACCCGCGAGGGGCCCTCTTATAGGCGCCGTGTACAGCTGATTTCTATTCTATTCGGCTTTGGCTATTTCCGCCGGCTCCTACTGTGCAAGCGCTGCGCCTGCGCAGTAGAGGGGGGCCCTTATCCGCCAAGGGGAACTTTCTCGGCAGAACACCGGGCTTTCAGCCGAGAATCCCCTGTGCGCATGCGCCGCTGCAGCGGCTCATTGCGAGGGGAATATCTCCTAAACCGTACAGGTTTAGGAGATATTTTTTTTTACCTACAGGTAAGCCTTATTATAGGCTTACCTGTAGGTAAAAGTTTAAAAAATAGCTATACAACCGCTTTAAGTAATTAACACTGAAAACAATGTAGCATTGCTTGATTCTTTGCAATGTGTTAAACTGAGTAACAATTTCCCAGAAATCTATTACTAGAAGAGTTTTTTGCTTTTGCTAACCTACCTTCTAAGGCTTAAAGGCTAAAGTGATGCAGATGGTAGTCAATTTGTTATTGCAAAATGGAGATTGCTTGGGGATAATGAAAGCAGAAATTTCTACTCGCCTGTTGGTTTGAGAAACATAAAAGGACAAATCAATTTGCTCAGAAAAGAGAAAACGGTAAAACTCTAAACAAAGCCTACAAAAGACCTTGCAAAGTATACCATTCACCTGGAGGGGGATAATTTCTCCTAAAATTTAAGGGCCTATTTACTTCTTTTCTGGTGCACTACTAGCATTATGTCACGTGTTTAATGTGCGTTTTTGTTCTGGCAGCCTATTTAAAAAAAAAAAAGGAAAAGGCCGCCAACACACCCTAAATATACCTAAAATTGCACATAACCATTTTTTTTTAAACTACTGCATGTTGTAGCATATAACGCAGGTGCATTGCCTTAGTGCATTTAAAATGCATAGTCCAATATGAATGGCAGCACAACGCACGTTAAGTGCATTACTGCATGTTGAAGCAACAAAGAAGTGTAAATCCGGCCTAAGATGGATGTAGATAACTAAAGCCTAGAAGACACGGGTTGAATGTCGGGCGGCATGGGCCGGTTTAATGAAAACTGGCTGACATTTGGCCCCTGTGTACGACAGCTGGTCCAATAGAAACCATTCGTTCGGACAGGTCTGCCGATCGGAGCGCTGACCAGTGTGTTTTGGCGGGGGGGGGGGGGGGCTGTCCCCCTGTCAGAACACAAAAGCTCAGAAGGGAAGATCGCTGTACATTGGATAGTTAGTACAGCGGCTCCTCCCAAGCGCTTTGTTTTTGTTTTTTTTTAGCCTGCTGGTTTGAACAAAAAAAAAAAAAATACCTTGTACGAGGCTTAAGGGGTTGCCTTTTACACTGCATGCACTCTAATGACCCGCACACACGATCCAAAAATCGGACGAAACAATACCGCTCTCAAAACGATCGTATGATAAACGGATCGTTAGTACAGAGCTTTCGAGAGCGGATCACGACAGTTCATCCGATATTATTTGATCGGCCAGACACGAAAAATGTACTCATACGATACCAGATTGTACAATTTTCGTTTAATCAGTACAGTTGTCATCCGAAAATACAATAGAAACACAATACAAACACGTGACATCACTTCCGATTTTTTATTCTGTCATACGAGAATTTTTTTCCCTTTAGTAACTTCTCCATTTCGATATGCGACTAGCATGCAAAAAATAACGAACGATCTGTCGTCTGATTTTCAGATCGTGTGTATGGGCCATTAGATGCTGGGACACTTTATTCTGAAATACTGCTGTGTGTAGAAATCTTTAAGCCTCATGCACACTGGATGTTTTTAATGTGGCTGTTAGGGGAGTCTGGTATTTTTTTTCTACCTGTAAACACCCCTGCATGTTAGCCTATATATGCATACACACATAGGCATTTAGAGGAGATTAGAGGCAGAAAAAAACCCACAGCCAGTCAGTCCAGGAGCAGCGGCGTTTTGGCAGAAAAAAAAATGCTTGCCGCTTGCAAATACGTTTAGCGCTTGAAGTTGTTGTAAAGGCACAAGGTTTTTTACCTTTATGCATTCTATGCATGAAGGCAAAAAACCTGTGTGTAGAAGCCTCCCCAGCACCCCCTAATACTTAGCAGAACCCCCTCTTGATCCAGTGATGTGCACGAGAGCCTTGCGTCTCCAGGGACTCTGGGGGCACCCGACAGGAGGGAGGAGCCAAGAGTGCTGGCGTGGAACCCAAGAAGAGGAGGATCGGACTGCTCCGTGCAAAACCATTACACAGAGCAGGTAAGTATAGCATGTTTGTTATTTTAAAAAGGAAAAAAAAAAACACAACAAGGCTTTAACTGCTTGCTGCCCGCTCACTGTCAAATGACGGCGGGGTGGTGCAGCTCTCAATCTGGGACGCCATCATATGACGGCGTCCCAGAATGGCTGCTCTCGCGCACCCGCAGCGCGGAGGTCGCGGCCGCACCATGTTGCAAGGACACGGCGCGACCCCGATCTCTGTAAAGAGCTGCGTCCACGGCTCTTTAACCATGTGATCGGCTGTGTCCAATCACAGGCGGTCACATGTAAACAAGGAAGTGCCGGTAATCGGCTCTCCTCGCCTCACACTGACAGAGTATGAGGAGAGGAGAGCCGATCAGCGGCATCTCCTCACAGGGGGACATGTAGGAATGTAATCAGGGCACTGATCATCAGTGCCCTGATTACAATAGTGCAATATGGTGTCACAAAACAGTGCCCACCATTGCCAGCTATCAGTGCCCACCGGTGGCAGCAATTAGTGCCCAGCACTGCCCACAAGTGCCACCAATCAGTGCCCATTAGTGATGCCAGTCAGTGCTGGCAATCAGTGCCACCTATCAGTGCTGCCCATCAATGCCCATCACTGGTGTCGATCAATACCCAGTGTCGCCCATCAGTGCCACCCATCAATGCCCATCAGTACCATCTATCCGTGCCGCCTATCAGTGCCCACCAGTGCCGCCTATCAGTGCCCACCAGTGCCACCTATCAGTGCCCACCAGTGCCTCCTCATCAGTGCCACCTAATCAGGGCCCATAAGTGACACCTCATCAATGCCCACCAGTTCAGCCTATCAGTGCCCATCAGCGCCCCCTTATCAGCGCATATCAGTGAAGGCAAAAAATGACTTTGTTACAAAATTTACTGACAGAAAAAAGTAAAAAACATTTTTTTTTTCAGAAGACTTTTTGGTCTTTTTTTTTGTAAAAAATAAAAAACCCAGCAGAGATTAAATACCACCAAAAGAAAGCTCTATTTGTGTGAAGAAAATGATAAAAAAAATTAGTTTGGGTACAGTGTAGCATGACTGCGCAATTGTCATTCAAAGTGCGACAGCGCTGAAAGCTGAAAAATGGCCTGGGCAGGAAGGGGGTGTAAGTGCCTGGTAGGCCAAGCGTTTGACACAGCTAAATGCGTTATACGCGTTTGCAAGCGTCAAGTGTTTTTTTTTTCTGCCAAAACGCTCCTGGCCGGAGGAAAATGCTTCTAGAAGAAATTAGAAACACATCCAGTGTGTATGAGGCCTTAGAGTTCAGAGTGACTTTTGACCCATGAAACTCAACCTGAAGTGACAGGCTCAGAGCAAGCAAAGCTAAGGCCAGCCATACACAGAACGAAGAAATGTTCTCAACACAGACAGTGTTGATAGGGGAAACCCTCCTGCTGGGCCATTGTCTTCACCCAGTGGGGGGGGGGGGGGGGGGGCAGTGATTAATGCTAGAGGCTATAGCAGCCGCTAGTGATAACCGCAGGGAAATCCCAGCGTGCTGGTATCACCCAACTGACCAATCGATCAACTTGGTACATTCCGCCTGTCCATAGATGGTTGGGATCTCGTCCAGCTAAGATTCCAAACGTGTATGGACTAAATGGAGTGGAGAAGTAAATCTTTCCTAGGTAAGCCTGCAGAGTGATGATACATTTAAGACTGAATATTCAGATTCTTCCATACATTGGTTCTCTTTAATTACACACTTGATTAATAGAACGGACTTGTTTAAAAAAAACAAAAAACAAACACTGTAACGGCACACAGACTTCACAGAGGATGGTAAACATTCCAGTTAAACACATTTAATTCCAAGATTAAAAAGCAGGATAATGATTTGCAGATGCTTGGAGAAGTATATTGGTCTTGCACTTGGGTTGAAGAGGTAAGTGAATTTACAAGGACTTTTATTTGTACTGTTTGTTGGTATTGGGGGGCCTTGCGTCTCATTCATTCACTATTGTGGTCCCCCCAGCTCTAGTTCTCATCTTCCTGGTGTAGAGACACAAAAGATCCAACCTCCCTAACTGTGCTGCTATTGTTCATGGTATAGATCGCATTACCACTGTGAGGGGGGGATCACACACACACCATCCCTTACAAATGCTAGGAAAAAGCATGGCAACCCAATGCTATATGTCACAGCCTAAATAGCTCCTCTTACAAAACTAGGACCTAAAAAACAGAGAGTAAAGTTCATTAACCGATAACTATAAAGCCAACTAAAGCAGTCTATATAGTATTAAAAGTATAACTAAAGGCAAAACCTTTTTTTTTCCCATTTTGGATAGAGTAGGGGAAGGTTATAACCCCTTTTTTACCATCTGTGTCCCATTTGGGAGATTCGTCCTTACTTCCTGTCCCATGGCCAAAACAGGAAGTGATAGGAAATTCCATCAAAATGAGGGACTTTTTTTTCACCAGAACTACTATACCTACTGGAAGATGCTACCCCTAGTCCTGTTCTGGGGACAACCCAAAGTTAGGGATGTTCTTTCACTTTAACTCTTGATGATAAAGGAAAACAGGACAACGAGAGGGGGGGAAATCTCTCCAATGGGGACACAGACAGCAATAAAAGCAATAATCTAAAACAAAAACAAAAAAAAAAAACTTTTGCCTTTAGTTACACTTTAACTTTATCTTGCATGTCAGCTCATTTCTGAATGCTTCAGGCAGTAACGCATTTTACATACAGGGCATGTTTCACTTACACTCAGCCGTGTACTTTGTATATATGAACTTTCCTATTTAGTTATCAAGCAAATACCATATTACATTATTTACACGTACAGATGCAAAGACAGTGAGATGGTCCCTGTATGCAATTACACTTTTAAGACACAAGGGGTAACCTCAACATAAGATTGCTTTCAGGTTATTCACTGCTATATACAGTAAGTGCCCAGTGAAGCTTCTCTTATAGATCAGTGTAGGGAGCACACAGTACTGAGGGGACTTGATGTTGATATGTGTATATATATTTACAATTGTATTGAAACCTCAGTTTGCTGAACTCCATGCAAATTGCTAAATACATAAATGAAATACTGTACATAAAATGGGATCTGTTTTAGGTGCCAAATGGTTTGTATATAAAAGTCTATCCTGTCCTGAGATTTTTATAGCTCTGCTGCACACATCTCCCTGGTCTAGCAGGGGAGGAGACCTGATATTTTCCTGCTGTAGCTGTTGAAAACTTACAGGTCTTGTCTCTCCTGCTTGTGACTAGACAATGAAAAGAGGAGCAGCACACTGACTAGTGCATCCCTGTCAGGCCTCATTTACATGTGTTTGGGGGACAGTAAAAAATGCGTATTTGCTCCACATTTTTACCACCCCCCCAATTGCTCCCTCTTATGCTGCTTTTAAGGCAGCGGAGGGGGGAGTAGATATGTCATAGCCACAATGCTCTGCTTTGCGATGCTCCAAAAGAGATCCCCACTGTTGCGTTTAGCAGGCAGTAACATCCGCTGAACGTGACCCATTCAACTGAATGCAAGCGCTCTGTAACTGCATGCAATGCATGCAGTTGCAGTGTGCTAGTGCAGGATTCAGGGGGTTAAAGCAGGCACTGAGGGGGTACCTCCTGACTGCCTTTGAAATGCTTTCTGCAGAGCGACCTGAACGCTGACCGCTCTTCAGAGAACAATGCTAGTATAAACTATCCCTCACTCTGCTCTCTCCTTAGTGTTCATTGTTAGCACATCAGCAACAAGCCAGTGAAGCACAGCTGATTGCTGTGCAAGAGGCCATTACCAAGTCTAATTCAGGTACTTACATTGCTTACATTAAAACAAAATAATAATAATAATAATAATAATGTATTAAATAGAGAGCAGCATTAAAGTGGTTGTCCAGGCATCTGTTCAAAAATTTTAAGTCAGCACTACAAAAACTGTAACTGACTTTTAATAATAGGACACTTACCTGCCCCAAGATCCAGTGATGTCCTCACCCGGCCGGTTTCTTCATTGGGCTTCAGTCCCGGCGCATATTAATTGAGGGCAGCCGGCTGTGACTGCTTGCAGCTTCACAGCCAGCTGCTCACTGCGCATGCGCAAAACAAGTTTTCAAAGTGCAGTTGCTCCAGAGCTTAGTAAATGAGGCAAAGCTTCACTTTGTAAAGAATACCCAATCACATGCAAAGGAAAATAAAAAAAAATGCATTTTTCTTGCACATGATAGGATGATGGAAGTCAGCAGGTCTTTTGCTCATTTACAAAGCTGTGGAGCAACTGCACTTGCAGAGGGCAACTGCACTTTACAAAGTGCACAGTTTATTTGTCTTTAGTAAATGAACCCCAATATGTCACTAATGGGCCCTCCCTCTATCTCCAACTTTTCAGCTAGTTATATACTGACTTCGATTTAACAGTTTGTCTTTTTTCTTACAAACAACATGCACAACTGTGTTTTATACAGTATGCAGTAGCTGTTACAGACAATTATGTAAGGTTTGCCCAGCTGAAGGTTGTTATTCCATTGTGAATAGACATCTATGCGTGGTTTTTTAATTCTGTCGGAAATATAATTATGCGAGGCCCTTTCCTAAATCCACGTCTGAAAAACTCATTATGACTCTGCAATGGAAACAGACTTCTTTACAGAAGCAAACTGCTGACTTAGCCACTTACAACCCAACCTGTAGCAACCCAGTGACAGTAGGAAATACTATAAAAATGTTCATGTGGTTTGATCCTACCTCTCTCTCAACATACCGAGACGGGTGGAATGTCTGCAGAAACCATCAGGAAGAAAAGGCCATTCACAGGACTGCAAGTTTTTTTAGAACTGAAAACAAAAAACATCAATATTACATTATTTTTTTTTACAACAAAAATGAGAAAATATTATTTTATTTATTATACTCTTTAAAGCGGAGTTCCACCCATTTTCTGCACTTTCTCTCTATGGTATCCCCTTAGCTCATCCTTTTCCCAATGCAATTTTTTTTTTTTCTAATTGGAAATACCTTTAAGCGCCCTTTCACACTGGGGCTGTGGGGGGCGGTAGCGGTAAAGCGCCACTAGTTTTAGCGGGGCTTTACCGCTGTTATAGCAGCGCTTTGGCCCGTGTAAGGTCACTGCCGAAGCGCTTTGCAGGTGCTTCGGCAGTGCTGCCCATGCATTCCAATATTCAGGGGCGGTGGAGGAGCGGTGTATACACCGCTCGCAAACCGACCCAAAGATGCCGCCTGCAGGACTTTTTCTAATGCCGCGTACACACGGTCGGACTTTTCGTCTACAAAAGTCAGACAGCCTGTCCGACAGACTTCCGGCAGACTTTCGGCGGACTTTCGACGGACTTGCGGCGGACTTTCTAACGAACAGACTTGCCTACACACGATCACACAAAAGTCCATCGAATTCTTACGTGATGACGTACACCGGACTAAAATAAGGAAGTTCATAGCCAGTAGCCAATAGGTGCCCTAGCGTGGCTTTTTGTCCGTCGGACTAGCACACAGACGAGCGGATTTCGGGGTCCGTCGTAGTTACGAAGTAAAGATTTGAAGCATGTTTCAAATCTAAAGTACGTCGGATTTGAGGCTAAAAAAGTATGTTGAAAGTCCGGAGAAGCCCACACACGATCGGATTACCAGCCAGCTTTAGTCCGTCAGCGTCCGTTGGACTTTTGTAGACGAAAAGTCCGACCGTGTGTACGCGGCATAACACCTTGCAAGCACGCCGCGCCAGTGTGAAAGCACTCAGGCTTTCACACTGGGACTGCAGATGAGGCATTTTTCAGGCGCTAGTTTTAGCACTAAAGTGCCTGGAAAAACGTCCCAGTGTAAAAGTGGTCTTACAGTGTCATTTCTCCTGTACTTCCAGCTCTCTCCGCCTAGGCGATTACATCACTAGGCGATTCGTAAAGGTTCCTGGGATAGCAGTGACATGTATAGCAGGAGTCCTTGCGAATCACCCACTGCCGAAATCTCACGTTATTTGCAGACAGGAAATGACACGAACAGGAGATCTGACTTCTGTTACCTTCCTCTTCTCTCCTCTGATTGACAGCTAGCTATAGCAATGGGGCTGTAACTTACGCCGACATTGCTATGGCAACCTGTTAGAAACAAGAACTGCCGTGCAGAGGCATTACTGCGGATGTGCGAGATCGGGAAGTCCATGCTGGGTAGCCAGCTGCATGGAAATTCCGGAAATGCTGACAGGAGGGCTTCAGCTGCCCACAGCTAAAATGGAACCTGCCTGCTTCCGAGATCCGTAAGTAATAAACTATTTTAAAAGAAAGTAAAAGTGCAACACGTATGACATGTTGAAAATGTTCATGTACATGTTTGTAGAAATACAGAGCAGTCTTTAAAAAAAAAAAGTGTTTGGGGACTGGAACTCCGCTTTAAGCCCTGCTGCAAGCACCTCGCAAGAAACGGAGGGAGAGAATTCCCCGTCCCTTTTTTTAAAATTGCACCATGGGTGCCTATGCCTGGGGGTGCCATGTCTGATAAAGTGCAGTGCTGGATGTCTGATAAAGTGCAGTGCTGGATGTCTGATAAAGTGCAGTGCTGGATGTCTGATAAAGTGCAGTGCTGGATGTCTGATAAAGTGCAGTGCTGGATGTCTGATAAAGTGCAGTGCTGGATGTCTGATAAAGTGCAGTGCGTTTCTGTGCGGGTTGGGAACGCACGCGATTATGCAGGACCTGCACTAGTATGAACCTAGGCTAAGGGCTGGTTCACACCGATGTGGACAGCTGTCTGTGTTGAGGTCCAGCAGAGTGCTGGTTTCAGTGTATTGCCTGTTTACTTTTTTTTAACTTCATTTCACCCAGTTACCTTCGTGTCACCCAGTGCACTGTGGAAAAAAGACAGCATGCCTGCATTTTTTTCACACTGCAACACACATCAAACCACTATTATGAACAGGGCACAAACAAAACAATCACTGCATGAGAGATTATGTGCAAGTGGCCACCATTAGCTGCAGGAGCCAGCAGCCACCCATTGCTTTCAACAGGGCTGCTTCCCGCAGTTAACCGCCAGGAACCCCCGCTGCATTTAAAGCGGACCTTCAGTCATTTTTTCATCTTTCCATCTATTAAATCTTCTGCCCTTGTTGTTTTAACTTTGGATAGTAAAACATTTTTTTTTTCTGCCAGTAAATACCTTATACAGCCCACTTCCTGTTTCTTGTCTGGTAAAAAGCCTAGGCTTATGACATCATCAGGGGCGGACTGATAACTCATGGGGCCCCCGGGCAATAGGAGATTATGGGGCCCCAGGCAATCAGAGAATATGAGGCCATACAGTATACACACACACAGTATACAATCACACAGTATACACATACATGTACACACAGTATACACAGACAGATGTAAAAAAAACAGATTTATACATACTGTCCCTGGTTTTACTGAGGCTGGCAACCCTGATGGGGCCCCCTAGTGGCCCAGGGCCCTCGGGCAGTGCCCGAGTGGCTCAATGGTCAGTCCGCCCCTGGACATCATGCACATCTCTCTCTCACTCTTGTGAGCGTTTTCCAAGAAGGGGGGGGGGGGGGTTGAGTCATAAGAGGGCCAATGAGAGCTGCAGAGCTGGAGGTGTGCCTCTGTGTAAATCTAGGAAATTTACACAGAGGCTTCCCACAGTTAAAATGGATGCAGCTAGACTCAGTGGAGGGAGATTTCTGCAGCATATTTGGCAAGTACAGAATCATAGCATATATAAAATAATATGCAAAGTGGTTTGAGGGAAGCTTCAGAATGGCAAAAGATGTTTTTCAGAATGAGGGTGCATTCGCAGGTGGCAATACAACCCTGAGAAACCTTCTCCTCTTCTAGTCTCCATACCATAGAGGGGAGGGGTCCTGTAGTCCTTAGATACAACTAAAAATAATGTAACCAACAAGACTACAGAACAGGCATAGAGCTTGGAAAATTATCAGCTGACATTTCTGACAGGATCAACTGGTATTTCTTTGCATTTATCAAATAGGTGTATTAAAACACTTTTTAATAGTACAGTCTATTTAACAAACCAAAAGAGAATAAGCAAGAGACGTTCATTGCTGGTGTTTACAAACCCTTTAACACATACACTAAATTAACAAACTCATCTTCCTAAAACGCACAGGGGTTGATTTACTAAAGGCAAATAGACTGTGCACTTTGCAGTTGCTCCAGAGATTAGTAAATGCGGTAAAGCTTCACTTTGCAAAGAATACCCAATCACATGCAAAGGAAATTAAAAAATGCATTTTTTTCTTGCACATGATTGGATGATGGGAGTCAGCAGAGCATTGCCTCATTTACTAAGTTCTGGAGCGACTGCACCTGAAGTGTGAAACTGCATTTGCAAAGCAATCGGTCTATTTCGCCTTTAGTAAATAAACCCCAAAGTGTTCTCCTAAACACTTCAATGGGATTCTTGTCATGTATAAACTAGAGGAATGTTTGAACTTGATTAAAATCCCCTCAGTCTTTTTTGAGTAAGATTCCTTTTAAAAGATTACAAACCAACAAAATATGATGTCATGACATAGTTTCATCTTTATTTTTGGAAACTCTGGCAACAGAATTTAAACTTGATCAATTATTATAAAATATGTTTTCACTTTTTTCCTCTGCCTTACTGCCCGAGGCCTCTTCCTTTACCTACATTAACCCCGTGTGATTTGGATACAATTCCATATGTGCTGTGTACGTGCTTAACTGAGAGATTCTGGGAAATAATGACATATGATCCAGTCAACCCCCTACACCTCAGGGTGACATTTTGACTAAACATCCCTTGTTCAGTAATAAGAAAACCTAGGACTGATCAGTCACAAATGAGTCCTGACTTTACCTTTTCAATACAGGCAGCTTATTATTTAAAGATGAACTCCAGGAATGGTTTTTATTGCTTAGTCACATTGGTCCAGTTTGGACAAATGTAATCATTTATATTCCATACATGTGGGACTGCTGTAGATGCAGATAATCGACAATAGTCGGCGCTACTACAGTGATTGCCACGGTCTTTCAGGCCTTGGAAACATAGAAAAGTGATGGCAGAAAAAGACTGGAGTAATCCATCGAGTCCATTTTTCGTTCACTTTATTTATCTGACTAAATATTTGTCCAAAGCATGTTTGAAGGCATTTACTGTTGACTGTCTCACTACCTCTGCTGGTTGTTTATTCCAATCATCATCTATCCTTTCAGGAAAATTCAGCTGCCCTTCTGCATAGTAAACACAGGGAGGGGGGGGGGGGGTCGCTCACTCGGGACGGCTGCCTTTCAAAGAACGCCGTATTTTTTTTCAATGAATGCAAGGCACTCTCTGATTGCACAGGACCCAGAAGACTGTGGCAATCACTGTAGTAGCGCTGACTACACAGCGGTCCCACGGGTATAGAATATGTATATTTTAGTTAGTTTAACATTAGTTCAAGCTGCTCCAATGTAAGTATGCAACACCCTGAGTTCGGCTTTAACCGGTTCCCGACCAGCCGCCGCAGTTTTACTGCTGCAGAATGCCACGGGTGGGCGAAACGACGTTACCTTACGCAATGATCGGATTTGCTTCAGAACCGATAAGTCTCCAGGCCCAGGCCAATGATTTCTGGCCTGGACCTGCTGGTCCTGACGAATGAAATCCTCCCCTGTCTGTGTTTACACAAGTGATGTCATCTCCCTCTCTGGAATTCTTTTCCATTCCAGAGAGAGGAGAGAGGACATCCAAACGTGAGTTGCACCAACACTACACTGACACAGTACACATAGGCACACATTTCACCCCCCGATCGCCCCCCCAGTTAACCCCTTTACTCCCTGTCACTGTGTCACCCAGTGCAGTGTTCATATTTTTCTTTGATCACTGTACTGGTGTCATTTGTGACACTAGTCAGCCTAATGCCGCGTACACACGGTCGGATTTTCTGACGGGAAATGTTCGATGGGAGCTTGTTGTCAGAAATTCTGACCGTGTCTAGCACTAGACCTCTTCTGTAACTCTAAACAGGTATCCTGTAAAAAAAAATTAAAGCGTTGTCTATGGAGATTTTTTAAGTACCGTAGTTTGTCGCCATTCCACGAGTGTGCATAATTTTAGAGCATGACATGTTAGGTATCAATTTACTCGGCGTAACATTGTCGCATTATATAAAAAAAATTGGGCTAACTTTACTGTTTTGTTATTTTAAAATTTAAAAAAAAAATTTTCCCCAAAAATTGCATTTGTAAGACCGCTGCGCAAATACGGTGTGACAAAGTATTGCAACGCTCTCCATTTTATTCTCTAGGGTCTCTGCTAAAAAAAAATATATATATATAATATATATATATATATAATGTTTGGGGGTTCCAAGTAATTTTCTAGCAAAAAATACTTATTTTAACTTGTAAACAATAAATGACAGAAATAGGCTTGGTCCTGTGGAGGGAAACCCTCCAAGGAACAGGATGTTTAGTTTTATTTTTTGGGGGGTTAACAAATGCTTTTTGCTTGTGCTGTGTCATTTGGCCCTCTGTAACACCTAAAATACCTGGCTGATCCTGACAGTTCCTACCCTCCCCTCTCTGCGCTGCCTCCCTTGTGTCAGGGCTGCAGAGTCCTGACACCAGAGTCAGTATGTGCCTCATGCGCAGCTATCTGCAGCTCTCCCTGTGTCTCCTCTGTCCTTTTCTTCCTCCTCCTCCTCCCCCTTCCCTGCCTCTCAGCTCTCACTATCACTGATCTGCTCCTCTCCCCACTGCTTTAAAACGAACTGATCTGTATATCATCCCCTCTGTCACATAAAAAGCTGCATCCTAGTGCCTGTGCTTTATATAAAAAAAAAAACCCGATTTCTACCTGTTTTTACAGTGTCTTTCAGTGTCTTTCAGCGATCACGACTCCAGGCTCTCTGCTCCTCCCTGGCTGACATCGGCATCGGAATCTCCGCCCCCTGGAGCTATCACGCGAGGAGAGCAGACAGCCTCGAGTCATCTTATCGCTGCAAAACACTGTTTTGTTTTTGCTTTTTTTTTATAAAGCACAGGCACTAGGATGCAGCTTTTTATCTGACAGAGGAGATGATATAAAGATGAGATAGTGGCTTAACAATCACTTTAACCCCTTCCCACCGAGCGTACGCAGATATGCGTACTCGGCTTTTGGGGGGTTATACCGGGATGATGCCCGCAGCTGCAGGCATCATCCCAGTACCATTTTGTAGATCGGGCAATCGGCTATCCAAGTATAACAACTGATGCAGCTAAAAGCAGCTCGGTTGTTATACTGAAGGAGCGGGAGGGGACGTCCCCCCCTCCCGCCGCTCTTACCGGGCCTCCCGATCCACCGGGTGGCCCGGTCACCAATCCGCTGCCTCCGGCGGCTGATAACAGTCTGGAACGAAGCCGTGAGTGGCTTCGTTCCAGCCTCCTAATTGTAAACGCGGAAGCGACGTCATGACGTCACTTCCCGTGTACTTGGCTGCCAATGGCGCCAGTTTTAAAAAATATATACAGTATTCAGAATCGCCAAAAACGGCGATCTGAATACTGTGAAGTGCAAAGGAGGGATCGGGGGTCCCTCCATAAAGAGTACCTGTCACCACCTATTACTGTCACAAGGGATGTTTACATTCCTTGTGACAGCAATAAAAGTGATCAAAATTTTTTTTTTTTAAACACAATTTATAAATATAAAAATAAATAAAATAAATAAGAAAAAAAAATTTTTAAAGTGCCCCCGTCCCCGCGAGCTCGCGCAGCAAAGAAAACGCATACGGAAGTCGCGTCCACATATCGAAACGGTGTTCAAATTACACATGTGAAGTATCGCCGCGATCGTCAGAGCGAGATCAATAATTCTAGCACTGGACCTCCTCTGTAACTCTAACCTGGTAACCTAAAAAAAATTTAAAGCATTACCTATGGAGATTTTTAGGTACCGTAGTTTGTCGCCATTCCACGAGTGCGTGCAATTAAAAGCGTGACATGTTTGGTACCTATTTACTCGGCATAACATCATCTTTCACATTATACAAAAAAATTGGGCTAACTTTACTGTTTGATTTTTTTTAAATTCATGAAAGTGTCCCTTTTCCCAAAAAGTTGCGTATAAAACACCGCTGCACAAATACCGTGTGATAAAAAATATTGCAACAATCACCATTTTATTCTCTAGATTCTCTGCTAAAAATATATAATGTTTAAGGGCTCTAAGTGATTTTCTAGCAAAAAAATATGGATTTTAACTTGTAAACACCAAATGTCAAAAATAGGCTTAGTCATGAAAGGGTTAACTGCCATGATGCTGCATATATGATCAGTGATGACACCAGCCATTGGATGGCTTGACAGTTTGGTTGAGAGCACAAACAATGTGACAGTTACAATCCTGGCATGTGCTGGAAATGTAACTGTTTTTTGAAACTGTTAAATTGATGGGTTTACTTCCACTTAAAGTGGTTAAATAAAAAAAAATAATAATAATGAAAGAAATCCCCGCATTCCAGGAATGGAACTTTTTTTAAACTGTTAAAAATCGATGGGTTTGGTTTCCGCTTCCTAATTTCCTTCTGTTCAGGGGCTCTGGGCTTCAGCAAAATGCCAGCCTCCAGCAAGAAGAAACAGGAGTAATTCCGGAGGCAGTTTACAGCACACACACATTTTGGTAGCATATTTAATAATGTGGAATGTTTGTTCCTTGCTAAAAACACATCAAGTTATTCATATGTTTTACCAAGCTGTAGATACTTAATCCCAGATACATTATCCTATATTACAAACCAGTCTGGGTATTTGTTGTTCAAAGGCTTTTGGTAAATAAAGTTTGAAAAAAAAAAAAAAAAACAATCTCTGCCCAGTCACTATGACAACACAGTGGGAGGAGCCTGTCTTCCTATATCAGAGCACACACACAGCTTGCAGCCTCATTCTACAGTTGTAGAGATTAGAGGAAGCACACAGATTAATCAGCTCCACGTTGTATTGAGTTGAACGACTTTATTTTCACTTCAAATCATATTTGCATTTAAAAATGAACAGATTGGTTATTCTACCAATTATTTGGGCCATTTTGGTCACTGTGGGATTAATAACAACATTTGTCCTCACAGTTGAATATCATCATTTTGATACCTATGTATTGTATATCAGCAATACTGGGTGCTTTGAACCGGAGAAGTCTATTTTCTTTGGTGTTCTAGCATTGGCGGCTGTTCTTGATGCCATCATCAAGTACTATATGTATGAACACCTCTCCATACGCTCAGAGAATCGCCACCCCTGGGCGCGGAACGCCATCTTAGCGATCGGATTGATCAGCTGCGTTGGAACAATTTTGGTTGGCGCAAACCCAGTGAATTCCAGTCCATTACCACATAGGATCGGGACAGTCCTGTCCTTTGGAGGAGCGACAATACACAACATCTGTCTGGCTACATTGCAGTATAAGCTCAATATCATCAGCCGGGCCATGTTCTACACTAGAATGGTTAACGCCATCATGACCATTATATTCGCCGCAATCTTTTGTTTGTTACTTAACCGTGAATTGTGGGCCCCTGAATGGCGGGAAATATTGTTTGACATCGATGTCCTCTCTGAGTGGATTGCAGCCGCCACCCTCCTGATAAATAATCTCAGCTACTGTGTGGATCTTAATAGTCTGCAATTGACAAGCCAGCACAGTGTTGGCCTATACTGGAATATAGAGTATACTGACACAGGCTGTATAAGAGTCAGTTATTCCTGGCAGAGAGAAGAAGAAATGCCCACCATGGACCAAAGTTCAGAGCATGCCAATGCTCATTCCTGGCAGAGAGAAGAAATTCTGCCCAACCTGCTCTATGTCCAGACAGCAGGCTTTGGCACTGATTGGCGCCCGTCTTTACCTTCGTCTGCATAACGGATCATGCCACCAGTAGGGCACGAAGATAGAGAGGGCAGGGAGCTAGGAGATTGGGGGGGGGGTAGGGAGATAGAGGAGGGGACAAGGAGATAGAGAGGGAAGAAAGATAGGAGTTAAGGAGATGGGGGGGATAAAGGAGGGGACAAGGAGATCAATAGGGGGGGTAGAGGAGAGAGGGAAGAGAGATGGGGGTTAAGGAGATGTGGGGGGTGTTTAGGGAGATAGAGGAGGGGAAAAGGAGATAGAGAGGGAAGAGAAATAGGGGTTAGGGAGGTGGGGTTTGGGAGATAAAGGAGGGGACAAGGAGATAGTTGGGGGGTAGAAGAGGAGAGAGGGAAGAGAGATGGGGGTTAAGGAGATGGGGGGGTGGGGAGATAAAGGAGGGGACAGGGGGATAGAGAGGGAAGAGAGATAGGGGTTAAGGAGATGGGGGGTGGGGTGGGTTTTGGGAGATAAAGGAGGGGACAAGGAGATAGTTGGGGGGGTAGAGGAGAGAGGGAAGAGAGATAGGGGTTAGGGAGGTGGGGGGGGGATAAAGGAGGGGACAAGGAGATAGATGGGGGGGTAGTGGACAGGGGTAGGTGGGTCAGAGGTAGGTGGGTGGGTGGGTTGGTGCAGTGGTGTTCGGGGTGGGGGGGGCTGGAGCCTTGAGTGTGCCCCCAAAAAGCCCCGGGTCTCAAAATCCCTAAATACATTATTAGCCCCGAGCCACGGCAACAAGGAAGGATCTCCCACCAGCGCGGCTGAGTGATGTACAAAAAAACACGCCTCTGGACCCGACTCCTATGGCGGACATCACACTGTCCAATGCCGAGACCGCGGGCGACTCTTCTATCCTGATTTCTGGTTGTCTGGTGAATGCCGGGCCCTGGATGAGAGCATCCAATACAGGTAAGACTGAGCAGCAACAATCTGTGTATGTCAGTCAGGTCAGTGTATATATGTCAGTTATGTATGTCAGTCAGGTCAGTGTATATATGTCAGTTATGTATGTCAGTCAGGTCAGTCATGTATGTCAGTCAGGTCAGTGTTAAGCAAGTGAGCCTATCACTCTCCGGGGTGAAGTCTTTTTCCCACCTAGCAACACCCCTGGGTGGGTGGTTTAGAGGTAAGTGGGTCGGGGGGGTAAAGGTGCACCTCAGCCGCCCGTGTGAAGACGGCCTTACTGATATCATCTCCTGTCTCCTCACAGTAACTCACTTACACCACTCTCGCCATGTTCGTGCTGTGCTGCTATGTCATTGGTCAGTCTTGGACATGTGACGCGGCTCCGTTCTCTGACTGGGACACGCTTTTCCCGCTCCCTCAGATTTCGATGGGTTTTAGAATTTGACAGAACGTCGGCACTGGAGGGGGAGGAGTCTTCTCCCTACACGTCGCATGCAAATATGGGAAAACGTGTAGCGATATTTGCATACTAGCGACCCGCCCACCGGGCGTGATGGTTTCTGGGCCGGCGACGTCACGTCCGCCCCTGTCCTTCCTTAGGAAACCCCGTGGCCGAGTTCCTGTCTCTTTTTCACCCGGCAGGCCAAGATGGCGGATATCCAGGTGAGGGCTCTGGCTGTGAGGCGGAGAGAACGGCGCTGTCAGCGGGGCGGCGAGGCCCTGAGCGGAGAGAACGCTACACGGGGTGCTGGGGAGAGCTCCGGGCGGTGTGCGGAGGAGGGGAAACGTGATGTCTGAGCGATAGAGACACACGTGGAGGCCGGAGATGAGGCCTGGAGGGTGTGCGGGGCTCTCCTGATCTCCTCCCTCCGTGTGTGTATGGGGACCGTACCATGTTCTGTCTGATCCTCCATCTACCTCCTGTGACTGTGTGAAGAGCGCTGATCCCCCCCCCCCCCGATCTCTCTATGGGAGCGCCCAGTACTATGCGTGTGTGTGTATGGGAGCCCCCCAGTACTGTGTGTGTGTATGGGAGCCCCCCAGTACTGTGTGTGTGTATGGGAGCCCCCCAGTACTGTGTGTGTGTATGGGAGCCCCCCAGTACTGTGTGTGTGTATGGGAGCCCCCCAGTACTGTGTGTGTGTATGGGAGCCCCCCAGTACTGTGTGTGTGTATGGGAGCCCCCCAGTACTGTGTGTGTGTGTGGGAGCCCCCCAGTACTGTGTGTGTGTATGGGAGCCCCCCAGTACTGTGTGTGTGTGTGGGAGCCCCCCAGTACTGTGTGTGTGTGTGGGAGCCCCCCAGTACTGTGTGTGTGTGTGGGAGCCCCCCAGTACTGTGTGTGTGTGTGGGAGCCCCCCAGTACTGTGTGTGTGTGTGGGAGCCCCCCAGTACTGTGTGTGTGTGTATGGGAGCCCCCCAGTACTGTGTGTGTGTATGGGAGCCCCCCAGTACTGTGTGTGTGTATGGGAGCCCCCCAGTACTGTGTGTGTGTGGGAGCCCCCCAGTACTGTGTGTGTGTGTATGGGAGCCCCCCAGTACTGTGTGTGTGTATGGGAGCCCCCCAGTACTGTGTGTGTGTATGGGAGCCCCCCAGTACTGTGTGTGTGTGTGTATGGGAGCCCCCCAGTACTGTGTGTGTGTGTGGGGGAGCCCCCCAGTACTGTGTGTGTGTGTGGGGGGGAGCCCCCCAGTACTGTGTGTGTGTGGGAGCCCCCCAGTACTGTGTGTGTGTGGGAGCCCCCCAGTACTGTGTGTGTGTGGGAGCCCCCCAGTACTGTGTGTGTGTGTGGGGGAGCCCCCCAGTACTGTGTGTGTGTGTGGGGGAGCCCCCCAGTACTGTGTGTGTGTGTGGGGGAGCCCCCCAGTACTGTGTGTGTGGGGGAGCCCCCCAGTACTGTGTGTGTGTGTGGGGGAGCCCCCCAGTACTGTGTGTGTGTGTGGGGGAGCCCCCCAGTACTGTGTGTGTGTGGGGGAGCCCCCCAGTACTGTGTGTGTGGGGGAGCCCCCCAGTACTGTGTGTGTGGGGGAGCCCCCCAGTACTGTGTGTGTGTGGGGGAGCCCCCCAGTACTGTGTGTGTGTGGGGGAGCCCCCCAGTACTGTGTGTGTGTGTGTGGGAGCCCCCCAGTACTGTGTGTGTGTGTGTGGGAGCCCCCCAGTACTGTGTATGGGAGCCCCCCAGTACTGTGTGTGTGTATGGGAGCCCCCCAGTACTGTGTGTGTGTATGGGAGCCCCCCAGTACTGTGTGTGTGTATGGGAGCCCCCCAGTACTGTGTGTGTGTATGGGAGCCCCCCAGTACTGTGTGTGTGTATGGGAGCCCCCCAGTACTGTGTATGGGAGCCCCCCAGTACTGTGTATGGGAGCCCCCCAGTACTGTGTGTGTATGGGAGCCCCCCAGTACTGTGTGTGTGTGGGAGCCCCCCAGTACTGTGTGTGTGGGAGCCCCCCAGTACTGTGTGTGTGGGAGCCCCCCAGTACTGTGTGTGTGGGAGCCCCCCAGTACTGTGTGTGTGGGAGCCCCCCAGTACTGTGTGTGGGGGAGCCCCCCAGTACTGTGTGTGTGGGAGCCCCCCAGTACTGTGTGTGTGGGAGCCCCCCAGTACTGTGTGTGTGTGTGGGAGCCCCCCAGTACTGTGTGTGTGTGGGAGCCCCCCAGTACTGTGTGTGTGTGTGGGAGCCCCCAGTACTGTGTGTGTGGGAGCCCCCAGTACTGTGTGTGGGAGCCCCCAGTACTGTGTGTGTGGGAGCCCCCAGTACTGTGTGTGTGGGAGCCCCCAGTACTGTGTGTGTGGGAGCCCCCAGTACTGTGTGTGTGTGTGGGAGCCCCCCAGTACTGTGTGTGTGTGTGGGAGCCCCCCAGTACTGTGTGTGTGTGGGAGCCCCCCAGTACTGTGTGTGTGTGTGGGAGCCCCCCAGTACTGTGTGTGTGTGTGGGAGCCCCCCAGTACTGTGTGTGTGTGTGTGGGAGCCCCCCAGTACTGTGTGTGTGTGTGGGAGCCCCCCAGTACTGTGTGTGTGTGTGGGAGCCCCCCAGTACTGTGTGTGTGTGTGGGAGCCCCCCAGTACTGTGTGTGTGTGTGGGAGCCCCCCAGTACTGTGTGTGTGTGTGGGAGCCCCCCAGTACTGTGTGTGTGTGTGGGAGCCCCCCAGTACTGTGTGTGTGTGTGGGAGCCCCCCAGTACTGTGTGTGTGGGAGCCCCCCAGTACTGTGTGTGTGGGAGCCCCCCAGTACTGTGTGTGTGTGGAGCCCCCCAGTACTGTGTGTGTGTGTGGGAGCCCCCCAGTACTGTGTGTGTGTGTGGGAGCCCCCCAGTACTGTGTGTGTGTGTGTGGGAGCCCCCCAGTACTGTGTGTGTGTGTGGGAGCCCCCCAGTACTGTGTGTGTGTGTGGGAGCCCCCCAGTACTGTGTGTGTGTGTGGGAGCCCCCCAGTACTGTGTGTGTGTGTGGGAGCCCCCCAGTACTGTGTGTGTGTGTGGGAGCCCCCCAGTACTGTGTGTGTGTGTGGGAGCCCCCCAGTACTGTGTGTGTGTGTGGGAGCCCCCCAGTACTGTGTGTGTGTGTGGGAGCCCCCCAGTACTGTGTGTGTGTGTGGGAGCCCCCCAGTACTGTGTGTGTGTGTGGGAGCCCCCCAGTACTGTGTGTGTGTGTGGAGCCCCCCAGTACTGTGTGTGTGGGAGCCCCCCAGTACTGTGTGTGTGGGAGCCCCCCAGTACTGTGTGTGTGGGAGCCCCCCAGTACTGTGTGTGTGGGAGCCCCCCAGTACTGTGTGTGTGTGTGTGTGTGTGTGTATGGGAGCGCTGGGCTCTCTCCTCTTCATTCATATTGATGAACAAAATCCTCGGGGTCACCGATCACTTATCATAGGAGACTATATAGAAGTCGGATGTGTGATTCCTGGTCTCCTGTCCTCTGCTTCCTGTACAGGAATGTCATCACCTCTGCCATGTATTTATTATTTTACCTCTATAGGATCTGACTGATCACTGTCATGTCTGTTCTGTCCCCCCCCCTGTATAGGAGTGTGACCACCTCTGCCATGTGTTTGCAGTTCTCTGCCTCTATAGGATGGATGATCCCTCTGTCTGTGCTCCTGTCCTCTGTGTAGAAGCTCTGATAGGTGCTGCTGTCCTCTATAGGAACACTGATCCCTGAAATCTGCTTATCCCCTTTTCCTGTACAGGAGTGTGACACCCCCTGCCGTGTGTTGACTGTTGCACTCTGTCTCTATAGGAGCTCTGATCCAGAGACATGTATGTTCTTTGCTTGTATTATAATCATTGATCCCGCTGTCCTCTTTATAGATGTACGGATATCTGTGCCCATGTTCTGTATCTCTATAGGAAGTCTGATCACCTCTCTTCCTGTACAGGATTGTATCAGTCTGTCATGTCTGTGCTGCTGTCCTCTGTATCCGATCACTGATACACTTTGTTGTCTTTTACTCCTGTCTGTTGCCTCATTTTTACCCCATTTTGCTTCCCCCCCCCCCCCCCCCAGATTTAATAGATGGGGTCCCTTGATTGATTGGGGTTGCTGTTGAGAAAATCATTTTGGAAATGTGTTCTTAGTTGTGGGATGTTCATTTTGTTAGCCCAGATCACATGATAATGAGCTTGTGGCTGGCCACGGTACCACTTAAAGCAGAGTTCCACCCACTTTTGTAAGGTGGTCTTAAACTAAAGACCACCTCTCGTTTTTGGGTATTTAAAATAAAAAAAATGTGGTTTTTTTTTCTTTAGTACCTTTTTTTTGAAGTACTAAGTGTACTTGCGTTCCAGCTAGGCTCTTCCTCTTGTTCAGGGACCCCCCCCCCCCCCCCGCGGGACCTGTGTGTGTCCCAGAAGACAAGCAATGCTTCATATTCCCATCGCACACGTTCCTGGTATAAGCTCTTAAAGGTCGGGTGCTGCAGCAACAACCAGCTGGATACTGGTTCAAGTCACAATGTAGATATTTGCCAGCACACCAAGGATCGGCACACGGTGGCGTCCAAACTGTTTAGTTTATTACATGATCACAACACAAAAGGTGCAACGTTTCGGAGTTACGCAGGACCCCTTCGTCAGGCATGTGATGAATAAAACAAGCAGGCCATTCACAAAGCGTTGCAAGACTCGCATGTGCAGTAGGAAACCGGCAGTGACGCCGCAAGGCTCCACTACCGGTTTCTCTTGGTTACAATGGCAGCGCCTGTACCCAATCCGATGGACTGATTGGCCTCAGGGGTGGGGGGGGGCGCGACATTGTGTGCTCTGGACAGGCAAGTGTCCTTATTAAGTCAGTAGCTACCGTGTTTGTAGCACTGACTTAAAAAAAAAGTTTGGCTGGAACGTCACTTTAACTTCTCAAACTCAGTAAAAGGTCAGCATGGTAAATAAATCCTGTATTGTGTTACTGCTCAATAGGGCTGAGACAACTAATCGATTATGAAAATAGCTGTCAACTATTTTCATCGATTAATTGGCCAGCCGATTAGTTGGCCTGCGCACAGAATGCATTATTTGTTTACATGTCATTAAATGCAGTGCAGCACACATACAGCTCAGTGCACCTTCCATACATGTCAGTAATGCCCGGTACACACGATCCGATTATCGGACGAATGATCATCCGTGTTTTTTTTTTCTTTTTGTTTTTTTTGCATGCTGATCTCACGTCGAATCTGATGAGTTTACTAAAGTCACAAATTCCTGTACGACAGCATAAAAAATTCGGAAGTGATGTCATGTGGTGTAATGCATTTGTATTGCATTTTCGAACGATAGGTGTACCGATTAAACGAAAATCGCACGATCTGGCATCATACAAAAAAAATTTCTGTGCATGTCCGATAGAATAATATCGGATGAACTGTCCTGATCGGCTCTCGAACACTCTGTACTAACGTTCCGATTATCATACAATCGTTTCAAATGCTGCATTTTTCGTACGATTTTCAGATCGTGTGTACGGGGCTTTAGTGCCTGAACTTGTGAATGTGTGAGGAGCAATGCCTCATGGGACATGTAGTTCTGGGCTGGAAGTTAGTGGGTCTAAAGGCAGAAGTTTTTTACATTGCTTTAGGGGCACACTATACTATACTATAATTTGCAGGTTGCTATAGGGGCACTCTGAAGGCAGGAGGAGCCAGAAGCATCGGTGGGAGACCCCAGAAGAGTAGTACGTGGGGGCAGGGCACAGTATATGCGCCCCATGTACTGAGTGTCCAAATGTGATAAAGTCTGATATTTACCAGATTCAACCTCCAATAGTATATACAGTATATCTCTTCTGTCTGTTCTCAGAGTGGATTAGAGATATTGCTCCCTAACCATATAGTTGGTTATATTTACCACTGCATAGAGTTTTTTAAGAATAAATTGCCTTTTTTAAACATTACCTATTATACACTGCACTTTTTTCGCACTTTTTTAAGGTTATTATCCGATTAATCAAAACAATAATCGGCCAACTAATCGATTATGAAAAACAATCGTTAGTTGCAGCCCTACTGTTCAAGTCCGGCCTTTTACTTCAATGCCAAATGAGCGGAAGTTCCGCTTTTGGGTGGAACTCTGTTTTACTTATGAATGGGGGAGGTCTTTGTAGTCCAATTCAGGAGAGAGTTGTTTAGGATGATAGAACTGCTTCTCCATAGATACAGTACAGTCAGTTTTCACTTAGGGACAGGAGTTATTACTGGCAGTGTCACCAAGTGAGGAGCCTGAGCTTGCGGCTGTGAACTGCTAATCATGGTTGCAATGCTTTACAGGCTCCAAAAATTAACTTTTTTTTTTTTTCTTAAGGTGAACTTGTCTTTTAAAGCAAAACAAAAATGAAACTTGGAGCAGTCACTTTACTGCTGTAGACAAGATGTCTCTCTGGCAATATAACAAATGTTAATGTACCTGTCCAAACTTTAGAATGTACACTGCGATGAATGTTCACAGCTTGGTGTACAGTCTCAGTGCACATGGGTTCTGGGATAAACAAACTCTTATGCAGGAGTTTTCTTTCCCTGAAAGCCTAAGACCCGGCACTCCGAACATTCTGGCAGGGGAGCTCACCCGCATAACACTGTTGGAGCAGAAGTGAGGATTTGTAGACCTTAGCATTAAGCATTAGGTGTGTGAGGAGTCATTCAATAGTGAAGTGTTCCCAGTATTCTTCATGATTAAATGTACAAAAAAAAATGTTGCATTTTCAGGTTATCTCCCCCCCCCCCCCCCGGTCATACTGTCACAGGAATGATTGGCACTGATGTAAACTTTGCGTTGGCTTTTTACCTATGCCACAGGGAGTGTCCTTGAAGTCCCAAAATTACCCAATCCCTATTATCCCCAAAATGGAAAAACATTTCTAAGTGCAGAAATGATTGGGCTTCTCCTGTCACCTGGTAATCAGACTGACAGTTGAGTTTTGTCGATGATGCCCTGTGTATTCTGTGGAACTTTTAGGTAATTTCACTGGCAAAAATGAGCAATAAAGTCTAGGTTTGAATAGCTGATGTACACAACAGATAAACTTTGCATACTAACATGTTTGTTTTGCTCCTGCAGACCGAGAGGGCTTATCAGAAGCAGCCAACTATCTTCCAGAACAAGAAGCGAGTGCTTCTTGGGGAGACCAGCAAAGAGAAGCTCCCACGATACTACAGAAGCGTTGGTTTGGGATTCAAGACTCCCAGAGAGGTACTGCTGTTGCTTTCAAAAAATGTAGTAACCATTTTCTTTTTTCTAATTGCTGTCTAGCTTACTGCATGTCTTGGTGGGCAGAAAGTCAGACGCACTTAGGTCACACTGACATTCAGCCCTGAGAGGGTGAGTCTAGTCCCCCTGAAACATGTTGGCCGTGTCTGATGTATTTCTGTTTAAAATAAACAATCGAAATGTACCAACAAGCAAGATGACTGGGTTATATATTTTTTTTGCTAGCACTCCTAATGGCATCTCCACATCTTGGGCATTACTGCAAGCTGAACTTACTGTTTCCCCTTTGCAGTGTGCATTCTGTTCGGAAATGGAGAGAACTGCATTTTTCTCACAGCAGTGACCTGGCATAAGCTGAACAGAAAGTGAGAGGATTAGTCTAATTGGGGGCATGGCAAGTAAACCTTGCCATGCTATGAAAAAACACTAGTTCACTTTAAAGTGATACTAAAGTCTTGTGTAGGTTTTCACCAAAAGAAAAATTCTACTTGCCTGCCTTGTGTAGTAGAATTGCACAAAGCAGCCCAGATTTTCCTCTTCTTGAGTCCCTCTGTGCTCCTGGCCCCCCTCCCTCCTTTTGAGTGTCCTGACAGCAAGTAGCTTGCTATGGGGGCAGCTCCTGCCCAGCCCCGTCCCTTTCTCTCCTCATTGGCTGGCTGACTTTGACAGCAGTGGGAGCTGCTGCTGTCTCAGCTCCCCTCACTGGCTGCTGCTGTCTCGGCCAGTGAGGGGAGTCCCGGGCAGCCGAGATTGAGTGGTAACATATGCATTATTACCCTTTTGTGTTGGAGTCCGCAGAACATTGCAGCCGAGATCAGTGGCTCACAAGTGCAGTGCACAGGCCCTTGCAGACCTCCAGCCTCCAAGGCAATGCAGTGGTGTGGACCTCCCTACAATTTAGTTAAGTGGAGGGTACTAAGGAATGTGACAGTCTTGCACCCTAAATATGGGTGTAATGTGAAATATGATCACAAAGGTGGACTTGGCCTTTAAATAATGGCCATAGCCATATCAAACTTTTAGTAAACTATTGGCTCACTGAAGGGCTCAGTTCACACTGCTGCGACTGCAATGGAACAGTTCTAACCGGTGCTACTCAGAAAAAGGTTCCTCCACTGCTTTGGGGTGACTTCATCAAGACTTAAATTGGTTACTGTTAAGTCGCAAGGAAGTCACGGCAGTGTGAACCGAGCCTAACTGCAGACAAATGAGTCTCCAAATTTCTTTCCAGGAAAAACGTACTTGTAGGGTGCCTGGACCCACTGAACTGTCCAAGAATTTTGTTTACCTACAGAAAAGCAGGTTGTGATGAATAGACAAACTTTTAGACCCATTTTATGGCAATCAATTAACAAGCAGTTGGAACAGTTGCAGAAACTTTGCTTTATTCAAGTGACGAATTGTGCCCAACTTTGTCAATATTTGGAGCAATTTGCAGTACTTAATTGCACCTCATTGTATGTCAGTTACAAGGCACTTCTGGGATTTTTCATTCCATCCAATATTGCTAAAAATTGAACAATTAACTGTCTGGGATTTGACCGGATTATCTTTTTTTTTTCTTTTAGGCAATCGATGGCACATACATTGACAAGAAATGCCCATTCACTGGGAATGTGTCTATTCGTGGTCGCATTCTTTCAGGTGAGTTAAAGCAAAGTTACTAGCTATTGAGAAGCAGTGGTGGCTCTTGAAATACAGGTACATTAGCTTGTATAGTAAATCATACAGTAGACTTGTGCTATTATCTTTGGGACTAAATTCACTACAGCAGTAATGCTTGGCTCGCAGTATTTTTAAGTTTAGAGGTAAAGCACAAAACAGTGCTGACAACATAAAAACCAAATTGGGTGTTTGTCGCACGTTGAGCATAATATTTAAAAGGACAGTAATGCATCTGCAAAGATTGCATACACTTTATGGAAATTTTCCAGCAACGGCTTTTGGTTTTAACCTGTTTTTATTTCTCTTTTTTTACTGGAAACTGAACAGGAAATGCTTGGAAATCTTTTGAAATTTAAAGCGGTTGGATACCTTTTTTTTTTTTTTTTTTTTTTTTTTTTTTTTTTTTTTTTTACCTGTAGGTAAAATTAACTCCTAAACCTGTACGGCTTAGAAGATATTCACTTTGCATGCTGACATCAGCGGCGCATGCGCTGTGAAGGTCTGGCAGACGCTGCTGGGAAGAAGACTCCCGCATTCGCGAGAGTGACGTAATCGCGGCTCCGGCCACTCACAGCGCCAGAACCGCGAACCTGGAAGAAGCGCCGATGTCAAAATGTCGGCTGTCTCGGTTACATTGGTCACCAGGGCACAAAGTAGGTAAATCTTCCCACACATACCAATGAAAAACCTGATGGGTTCTCACTCTGATCCGGAGCTGAAGAAAGTTTAAGCTGACCATACATTGGTCCTTTTTTTTTTTTTTTTTTTTTTTTTTTCTGAACGCATTCCTCCATCCACACAACCTGCCAGGACCTTGTATTCTGGTGACTGTCAAAATACACTGATCAACAACTACAGCTGCTGATAAATCCTACATACAATCGATTTCTTCTGTGAAGTGGGGGCCATACATGGATTGAAATCCCGCTGGTCCCTGCTAAACCAGCTAAGTTTTGATCCATCTATGGCCAGCTTTAGCTGTATAGTATGGAACACCGTACCTTTAGTCTTTACCATGGGTTTATGTAGCTACCGTCAGGTGATTGGACACTGGCAAAAGGAGCTGCTGGGGCATCCCTTGTATAAGCTCTCCCACTCCCAGAGAAAATTGCTCACATGCAAGAAACACCTTGAATGGCTACCCTTTGAAAACAAATGCCTGCTTGGCGTCCCTTCCTTGGAGTACCTCAAGGAGATCACAGGGGGTAAGATTACTTTCCCTGAGAAAAAGGCTTCCTTTCAACCCCTCTCAAATCTTAAAGCAGAACTTCAGTCATTTTTCATCTTTCCATCTATTAAATCTTCTGCCCTTGTTTTAACTTTGGATAGTAACTTTATTTTTATTTTTTCTGCCAGTAAATGCCTTATACAGCCCACTTCCTGTTTCTTGTCTGGTGAAAAGCCTAGGCTTGACATCACAGCTCTCTACAGAGAGATGCTCGAATGCTGTGTAAAGAGGAAGTAAGGAGAGAAAAGATGCAGCTGTGCACAGCACTTCTCCCCTCTCTTGTCCTTCACACAGGGAAGGAGGGGCACAAAGAAACTAAAAACACGTTTTACTTTAATGCATTCAATGCATTAACCACTTGCAGGCCCCCCGCCGTCGTTATACGTTGGTACTTTGAAGAGGGGTATCGTTGTTATGGCAGCAGCTAGCTGCCATAACTCTGGTATCCTCTTCAGCAGGCGGTTTGCGCATGCGAGAGCGGCGCCATGATTGGCCGCTCAGTCACCTGGGACCTGTAATGGGTCCCAAATGATTGGTAGGAGGGAGGGAGCCGAGTCCTTCCTGTGCCGAGGGGGGAAGTGATGTCACCAGCCCAGGCACTTAAAGAGGCAGACTACGAGGGACCCCCTAGCAACAGGCATTTAGAGATAAGTTAAAGAAGAAAAATTCCACTTTTTTTTTTTTTTTTTTTTTTAGGGTGGGACACCACTTTAAGTGGTTAAGATATAGAAAGTTTAGTAACACTATAAGCCAGGATCATACATTGTAGGAAGCTGTAGCCCTACAAAAAAAAAACTAAGGGCTGGTTTTAGGCCCCTTTTCCAGTGATGGGGCACCTCCACTTTTCATAGTTTTAAGGGATGTCTCCTGGTCCCAAGACATTTGACACCTGGGTCCGAGTGCTATTTTCAGGGGCTACATACATTTTTGCACTCTGCCTTCTCCCCAGTTCATGCTTTCAACTTTGCCTCTCTCCCCACAAAGACTTGTAGATTTTCTTGTTCAGGCTTACCTGTAGGCAAAAGTGGTTTGTAAAGGGTTTACAACCGCTTTTAAAGGATCACCTGCAATAGAATGAGATGTTTTCAAAGCTTCTAATTGCAGTCCTTTACAGTTCCCTTACCAGAGTAGTTCAGCTGACCTAAGGACTCACCCTAAATTGTTCCTATGGGTTCAGAAGATCTGCATGGAAACTGGCAAGTCAGTCATTGTCTCCATCTACACTTCAGTAGACATTTGGCATGCACATTCCATCTACACTTTTTTTTTCTTTTTTTTTTTCTTTTTTTTTTTTTCCATCGCACCAGATTTCTCCCTCACCTGCTCAGCAGGATCAAGGATGTTCTGGTGATTCTCCTCGCATCAAATTGGCCCAAGAGAACGTGGTACTCAGGCATACACAGGACTTTGGGCCCTCCCAGATTACCTGGACTTTCTGTTCCAGGAGACTATGGGATTTGGTTTTCCTACCCTCATGAAAGCTAGGAAGTTATTTTCCCAGAAAGTCTATTGCTTGTGAGGCTAGGAAATTTCATTCTAGGAAGTGGTGCTCAGTGGAGGCACATCTCTCCATGTCTAGTCCTGATCAGCATCTGGCTTTGGGTACTATTAAAGAGCAAATTTCTGCTATATAGGTTGTTGACCCCTCCTAGTTTAGGCTTCTATGCAATTTGCTGCAGACATCTCTTCCCCTGTGTCTCAGAAGATTAGGGGTGTTCCCTTAACTAAGCTTGCAATGTGTGCTTTCTTGTTATTGCTTTCAAACAGTTTGCGTTGGCGACCCGTGTCCTTTTGTAGTACCAGAAAGGACACTTTACAAAATTGTCTGAAAGCCTAAAACTCTCTGTCCTTTTTTAAAGGGGATTCCCTTTTTTCACCTCAAGCGGGACATTGTCCTTCCCTCATGTCCTGCTGCAAAACATTTCTCTTCACTGTCTTGAAGTGTTGCGCACTTAGGCCATCTCTTGACAGCCGCTGTTAAGCAGTCAAGATTCCCTCTTGGTTTCCCACACAGGGCTTCTTGCACCATTGCCAGGTGAGATGGTAAGGATCTCCTCAAGCCTGTGGTCTAAATGGTTCCTCCCATTTGTCTATTCTCAGATTTGCAAGGCTGTCACCCCACCTTTTTAACACGTTTTCTTTTTGCCAAATGGATCAGGACTCATCTGATGCCATTTGGATGTTTGCTGTGTTGCCCATCCCTCCAGATTGCTTTGGATGTCCCATGGTAAAGATTAAAGATTCTGTGTACTGTACAACAAAGCAAATAGAATTCTTGATTTATGAGTAAAATCCATTTTCGTGGCGTGCGGTATAGGACACAGAACCCACCCCTCTTAACTCCCTATTGCTTGCTACAAAATTGAGGCTATCTAGTAGTTGGAGGGGTTCTGTAGGGCAGTGTTTCTCAACTGCAATCCTCAAGTACCCCCAATAGGTCGTGTTTTCAGGCTTTCCATTATTTTGCACAGGTGATTTGATCAGTTCCACTGCCTTAGTAATTACCACAGCCGTTCCATCTGAGGGGAAATCCTGTTGGCGGTGCTTGAGGACTGGAGTTGAGAAACATTGCTGTAGGGGATATCCCAACAGCTTAATTTTTGCCAATACCTTGAAGTTGGCTGCATATAACCGTTGATAAATTTTATAGGTCTTGTACTGTACGTCAAAATGGATTTTACAGGCAATTCAATACTTTTTTCCAAGTCTTTATTTACATAAATTGGTTATTTACACATTTCTATATTGTACCAATAATACTGAAACTTGTATTGTAGAAATCTGTGCCGATTTTTCTGCTAAAGCTTTTACTTTTTTCAAACCCGGTTAGGTTGACATTCAAATAGATTTTACTTTTTCTAGCCTGTACTTTGAATTAAGAACATAAGTGGAAAAAGTTTAATAAATTAATTTTGCCTTTCAGGTGTTGTCACAAAGATGAAGATGCAGCGCACCATTGTTATACGCCGGGACTACTTGCACTACATCCGCAAGTACAACCGTTTTGAAAAACGCCACAAGAACATGTCTGTGCATCTGTCCCCCTGCTTCAGGTGAGCAGGGAGATTTCTACTGCTGGGAACAATTAGTGGTCGGCTGTTTCTCACCAGGCTTAAACTTATGATTTGAGTAAATCATAAGACTTGGGCCATGGTTTAGAGTTCTACCGGTAAAATATGCACCCTGAGTGGACTATGGTTTCCCTGCAAATGTCTTGCCTGCAAGAGTGCTGTAATTTCTGTTCAGACAATTTTCCTATCCAGGCCTCATGTTGGGTACTGACACTTTTCAACACTGCAGTCAGAGCTGTACCAGCTTGGTGAAGAAGTAGCCGCTCACTCATGAAGTTCCATTTATTGGATTTACAGCTCGGTGAAATGCAGCAATAATCAGATTGACCAATATGTGCAGAGATGAAATCTCATACAGTTTAAAAATACTTTTAATATGTACTGGCTAAACAAGGGACTCTCAGATTTTTCCTAAATATTTTTAAGACCTTTACATGCCATTGGGTTCAGTTGCTTTCAGAACCTCATGCCCTGTAATCATTGTCCCTGGCACGTTGTTGCACACTTTTTATATTTAAAATTGCAGGTTACCATTTCTTGTATGTTCTGGCTGCATTTCTTTTTAGGATTTTTTTTTGGCTTTTTTTTTTTTTTTCCCCTTTCATCTGGGGATTTGGCTGGTCAGCTTTGCTCTAGGGCAAAATCACTGATCATGGTAACGTAGACTCTTTACCATGTAATCGGCTGTGTCCAATCACAGCTGATCAATGAAAAAAGGAAATGACGGTCATCGGCATTCCTCTCTCAACACGCTGTCAGCTGGTAAGCGGCATTCCTCGCGGGCTTTAAATTGGTTCAGCTTTAAATTGTCAAGTCCATATATACCAATCAGCCATAACTTTGACCACTGCTAGGTAAAGTGAATAACCTTGATTATCTTGTTACAATGGCATCTAAAAGTGGGTGGGATAGATTAGGCAGCGAGTGAACATGTTGTCCCTGAAGTTCGTGTTTTGAAAGCAGAAAAAAAATCTACTGTGATATTTACAATCAACTGCCAGACTGGGTGGGGGGTGACTGGTAAGCTGTTTTTCGTGGGCAATTTGTCAGGACAATGGCTGGTGTTGGTGCTTCAATCATCCCGGGACCATGGTTGGTATGGTGTCAGGATGATTGAAACAAATCATTTCTATCATCACATTGTAATATAAAATGAAATGGTTCAACTCACCATAATGCAGAATCAGAGGGAGCCTTGAGCTTGTTACTTGCTACTATGCCTGCCACCAAATGGGGATGTCACTTGCCACACTGCCAGGTACCAAATGGGGATGTCACTTTCCATGCTAACTGCCACCAGATGGGTATGTCACTTGCCCCGCTGCCTGCTAGCATCATGGGGATTGCCAGTTACCTGGCTGCCACCCAAAAAAATAGCAGTTTATCAATTCAGCATTGCAGAGTACTTGCAGCCAGATACAATGCTGTCAGCCTCTCCTCAGCGCAGGTAAACTAGCTGCAGGTGAAACACAGGCACATGCAAGTGAGATGTCGTCATTCTCTCGTCTGGGTCATGGCTGCACCTCTGTGTAGAGCAGCCTTCGTGGCCCAGTAAGGGCGGAACAGCGGTGCAGGCAATGAGATGTCAGCTCTCCCCTGCTGCACCGCTAACAATTGTCTCCTCTGCAACCCGGCAGCAGAGCCACCACGGCCCAGTATTGGACCTCTGATCTAGAGTCATTGACTTGGGATGGGGTATTATTGTGTTCTCATACTTGATATGTATGTGCTGGTTACTCCTCTGGATCAGCGTTTCTCAACTCCAGTCTTCAGGGCGCCCCAACAGGTCATGTTTTCAGGATTTCCCTCAGATGAAGCTGCTGTGGTAATTACTAAGGCAGTGTAACTGATAAAATCACCTGTTCAAAATAATGGGAAGCCTGAAAACATGACCTGTTGGGGCGCCTTGAGGACTGGAGTTGAAACGCTGCTCTGGATAATGGCCATAAGTCCCAGTATCACTGGATCCTTTGTACAAACTCCATATACCCTTTTCAAAGTAAAACGAAACCAGTGCAACCTTATGTTTGTAATGGTTCCTCTTAAGTTTCTAATAAACCTCCAGTAGGTTCCATCCAAAAATTCCGTACTTTATAGAATGCAAAAGGCTTAAAGCTGAACACAAGCTGCAGGTGGCCCACCTACAATCTAACAGTGGTGAGCCTTTGGTTGTCTTGCTTGGTCAGTGCAGGGGATGACTTGACTCCCATGCATGTGCAGGACTTATTCATCCTGGCATGCTGCCACTATGCTGAGACTGTACCCCGAGCTGCACATGTGGATCATGCTTTGCTGGTTTTTTTTTTTGCCTTCCTCTCAATGTGGGTATAGGATTGTAACTTTTTATTGGTTGAACTTGTCGGTGGTTTTTATTTTATTTTTTTTCTTCAACCAGACTATAAGTTGATTATTCCCATGGCTAAAATAAAGATCCCTATCTTTTAAATGGAGTCTAAAGCATGTAGAGAAAGCAGACTGTGCCAGTCTATCGGGTTTCTTTTGCACCTCCATGTTTCTCACGGCTCTATTATAACATAAAATGACTACTGGTAACATGGCAGAAAATGTCTGAACAAAAGTGGGACTGAAGTTGGTCCTTTAAGTGATTGTATGTAGTTTTTGTCTGTCACAAGAATAATACAAGAGTTAAGCCTCGTACACACGATCGGATTGTTGGCCAACAAAATGCATCAGACTTTTGTCCGAAGGGTGTGTGCCAGAAACTTGTCTTGCATACAAATGGCACTCAATTGTCGGCCAACAAACACGAACATAGTGACGTACTAAGAGGAATTTCAGCGATTGACCGCCCTTTGGGAACCTTCTGCTAATGTCGTGTTTGAGCATTGATTCCGAGCATGCGTGTTTATACTTTCAACTTTTGTGTGACAGACTTGTGTACAGACGATAGGAAAATCTGACAACAGTCCGTTGTCCGCCAAAAATTTACTAGCCTGCCATCTAACATTTGTTGGTGGAAAGTTGGACAACAATTGTCTGGATCGTGCCAATGGTCTATTGCATAATACCTGCCAAAAATCTGATCGTGTACGAGGCTTAAGAATTCTGTGATGGAAGATGCTTCCTGAACATGGCTGAATATTTGGCGTCTGATATCGCACATATTTGAAGCTGAAATAGTGTTTAGTGCCCACGAATCAAGAGGATGGCAACTTTTATCTTGGCTGTCTTGGAAAGTTTCCACTGAAAGTTTGCGTTTTCAGCTAGGTTTATCAATGTATTGTTACCACTGTAACTCACAATTTGAATTGATTCTGCTAATTTATACAGGCATTGCCAATATCAACCTGTTAAATGCTGGCTGATTTTTTTTTTTTTTTTTTTTTTTTTTATAGTGTAGGACAGAAAATAAGATTGGTTGCTACTGGCAATGTCTGCCATGTGTGTGGGGTCCCCCTCCCCCTATATCTTTCATATTTGGTCTTGGGGCAGCCTTCTTGATATGCATGTGTACATTTATTTGGTTTACTTTCATTCTGTGCATCTTACAATTTTTTTTTTTCTTTTTATCAAACAGGGATGTTCAGGTTGGGGATATTGTCACCGTTGGAGAGTGTCGTCCTCTCAGCAAAACTGTCCGATTCAATGTCCTGAAAGTAACAAAAGCTGCTGGAACCAAGAAACAATTCCAGAAGTTTTAATTGTAAAGATGTTTCAGGTCAAATAAAAATTTGTAAAAACCTCACTTTTTTTGCTTATTTTTTCATCATCATTCATACCATGTTGACACCATCTTAGATTACATTATACAAAAAAAGCAAAGTAACTAAAGGCAAAATGTTATTTGTTGGGGGGTATTACAATACCTGCCAGTTGTTACACATCTAAATGTGAGAAGTGGTGTTCAGGGCTTGTACATGCTGTGTCTCCAAATGATGATCTGGTTTAAAGCGTAGAACACGGCTATGGTAATGTGTAGAGTTTTTGTGCCTGCAATAACCTATTGCAGCTGTCAAAAGGTACATAGGGCATCAGCAATTTCATGTAGATATATCATTCACTCCCCTTGCTTTGACTTGCAACAAATGTAAAATGGGTCTTATGATTTATTTTAATAAAATGCAGGAATGTCCAGGTTCCCATAAAAGAAAACCACATCCTTTTTGTACATTCAGGTTTGAGTATGCATTTACCAAATGGACCCACACAGCTTGGTTTAATCCTGTCTTGCTAGTCAGATTGTTAACATGCTGAGTGATAGGCAGTGGTGTGTGTGTGTGTTTTTTTTTTTTTTGTTTTTTTTTCCCCTTACTGAAAGAAATCATCCTTGGGTCGATTGGCACCATTTTTAAGATCTATATCCTGTGGAATATATACAGTTTAAAGGCCTGACTGACATATTGGTACAGTGAGGATTGTGATCAACAAGCTCAATAGTGTGAATGAGACCCATACTTTGCAGACTCTTGCTCATGGATCAAACTCACATTTCTATGTATGCCCATTGACCTACCGCCAATCTTTCTTGGTTTATTTACATGGAGCTCTTCATATCGCTGTGTAAATTTTGGGCTATGGCGATCTTTACCTACAGTGTACTATATATGATGTATGTAGAGACACACTGTGCTCCATTGCAGAGTTTGGTCTTGAAATTCCTTTTTAATAAAAATAGTGAAAATCATCAGATATAAGACTGTTCAGCATAAATATACAAATTAGAAAATTCAGTAGTAAGAAATGCGAGACCTGTAGAGCCTAGGTTTTGTCAAATTTAGCCATGGAGTCTGTAAAGGCGTCAGGGACTAGCCGAGATTCAAACTATGTATGGGCAGGCTGATTGTACCGGAACTGATCCATTGGTCAACTTGGGTATGACAAATGCTTGGTTGCCATTTGCATTAACCATTGTGTTCTGGCCAGGACAGCTCCTCCTGCTGGGGGAAACACAATTAGTCCGCGGGAGGGTTTCCCTCAACATTTAGGAAAGAAAATCACGCCATCTATGGGCTGGCTTAAGTCTTGTCCTTTTCCCATTAGGGAAAGTCCATTGTAGCCTATTTAGAGTCAGCTGGGCTTTAGCTACGGTAGGTTTGATTTGTTGTAAGATTGCATGACATCAATGGTGAGTCAGACTTCAGCCAATCTCATCTGGACTGGTTCAGTCAGGGAGAGTGACCACAAACTGAGCTGTGTCCTTCACATGTACCATACAGGCAAACAGCTAGGGTGGCACTTCTTTCTGCCATACAGCCTCCGACCTGGATATTGCCACTGCTCTCTGAGGGGTAAAAAACTTTTATCCTGCTGTGCCTTCCTATTAAAATAATACATCAGCTAGAAGAACATCAGGAGCCATGCAGAGGAGAGATACTGCAGCCTCCTTCCCTTCTGCCCGTGGATCTTTTTGCCCCAATGCTGGGAACGAGGTGGATATCGCAGCTTTGAGACTGGGATCATATCATCTAAACTTTACGTTTGTACCCCTGCAAGGGTGAAGCTCTGAGTGAAGGCACAAGAGGGGAGCACAGTCACTTTTTTGGCACTTTCTCTGCTTACCATTGGATAAACTTTCACTAATTGGAAGAAGCATTTTATCACTTTATATGGACACATTTTTCATAATTTTATTGATAAATTTTTGGACAACACTTTCAGTAGTTATATCATGTTTACATTTTGATATTTATCACATTTGTGTTTTTTGTGGATTGATGGACATTATTAGCATCAGTTGATATTTATAGATACACTTATATTTTGACATCTCCTTTTTATTGTCCTTTGCATAAATTCACATGTCACTTTTTATGATCACTTGTTAGGAAGGATTTATCCTTGCTAGCTTACACACCTTATATGTATGTATGCACATATATGTCTATTTGATGGTACACATATTACAAGTAGTTACATTTACACCTTTGTTTTTTTACACAGAACAGCGCCAATTCCCTTTCTGATGTTTTTTATATATTGTAAGGAATAAAACTAGTTAATTTTGACTGACATAAAGTTCTGCTTTAAACACGAACTTCACCTTTTCCCTCAATTTAAGTTGGTATTTACTGAAGCCTTTTTTTTGTTTTTTTTTTTTTTTTGTCGGAACCCTTCCTCACTTTCCCTCTTCCCTGACCATGGTGAATCCTTTTCTTGTGCTCTGTATATTTCGGAAAATGAGCTCTGAGTGTAGTCTTCCTGTGTCCCACCATTTTGATGTGGACAGGAGCGGAAGATTACAACGATGGGCGGACTGGTTGCTGACAGAGCACTGGGAGGCAGTGAAGGAGACAGACTTTGCTAACGTATAGGCCATCTTTATCTTGCCCAGGACAGTGTGGCCATACACAAATATAACTGGAAATGTTGAATGCAAGGCAACGTTGCAATATGATGGACCTGGTCCATCACTCATTCAGTGCTTTTACAATCCTGGGAAAAGGTGCTAGATCATTTTATTGGCATATGCTGTATTTAACCTTTTTAACCAGTTGCCAACCACCACACACCTATATACCTCAGCAGAATGGAACGGGTGGGCAAATGGGTGTACCTGTGCGTCCCTTCCTGGCAAGATGTATAAGCTCTGTGACAGGGCCACAGGCTATACATATAGTTTTATGGTTTACGAGGGAAGAGATGGTCACGTAGAGCCGGAGAACTGCCCAGATTACATAGGGAGCGCTGGTAAGATTGTGTGGGACTTGGTGCCACCCTTATTCGGAAAGGGGTACCACTTCTATGTGGACAATTATTACACAAGCGTGCCACTTTTTAGTCACTTGTTTGATCATGGAATTGGAGCATGTGGCACCATGCAATCTAATCGCCGGTGCTTACCCCAGCGGCTTGTAGATTCCCATCTTGGGCTGAGGGAGAGAGCCTGCTTGATGTGTAATAATTTTCTCGCTGTTAAGTGTAGGGATAATCGGAATGTTTTCATTCTGTCCTCCCTTCATGCAGACACGACGGTCCAAATTCCTACAGCGACTGGTGTTGTGAAGAAACCCCTCTGTGTCCATGAATATAACCTTAATATGGGTGGGGTGGACCTCCAATGACCAGTTGGCGCCGTACTGAATTGCCCGTAAGGCCAGATGCTGGTACAGAAAAGTGTCTGTATACTTATTTCAATTGGCTTTGAACGCTCATGTGCTATACAGAGCTTCAGGATGGACTGGATCCTTAAATTCCAGGAAGAGATCGTCAGAGCCCTTCTTGTTTCCAGACTGTGCTCCACCTCACCTTCCCAATCCAAATGCAGTAAGCCGTCTGCATGAGAGGCATTTTCTGTATATCCTCCCTAGTACACCTACCCAGCGAGCCCCCCAAAGAAAATGTGTCTGTAGAAAGCGTGGATATAGGCGTGACACTCGCTATTATTTGTCCCTCCTGTACTGACCATCCTGGTCTTTGCATTGGTGTATGTTTTGAACGCTACCACACACTAGTGGAGTATTAGCGTAGGGTACAGCACTGCACAGACTAGGACACACTTTCACAGGGTCTCCAAAGATGCCATCGCATTTTGGGAGACCCGAACCTGGAACTGAACTGTTGGTTACAAATAAAAGTGTAAAAAAATATATATATAACAAAAATAGTTTTTTTTTTTTTTTTTTTTTCTGCTCTTTTTTACTCTATTCTACAATGCAATGTCTTATTGTTACTATGTTTTATTTATCATGTTTGCTTTTCAGGTATGTAATTCTTTTATACTTTACTGTTTACTGTGTTTTTATTAACCATTTTTTTGTTTTCAGGTACACTATTCAGCTGCAGCACTGATTTATCTTGACAGCAACAGCGTTTGCTCCCACGATATGTAAATCAGCGACTTCAGTGCAGTAGAAGGTGATTTCACCATCACCTGGATGGGGGCAGGGGTGGAGGGGCGATTTGCCCCTAACATTAGGGACGGATTGCCCCCATGCTTCGGCATATATTTTTTAGGCACGGATTGCGTTAAAAAATGTTTTATTTTTACCATGTTTTATTGTATTTGCTTAGCAGGTATGGTATGTCTTACTGTTATACTGTAATGTTACTTTGTTTTATTGTTAACCAACATTTGCTTAGCAGGTACGCCATTCAGCTGCAGCACTGATTTATTTATCTTGACAGCAACAGCGTTTGCTCCCACGTAAATCAGCGACTCCAGCGCTGTAGAAGGTGATTTGACAATCACAGTTTAAAAAAAAGAAAAATCATATATGCTGAGGCATGGGGGCAGGGGTGGAGGGGCGATTTGCTTTGCTGGTATGGTATGTCTTACTGTAATGTTACTTTTGTTTTATTGTTAACCATCACTTGCTTAGCAGGTATGCCATTCAGCTGCTGCACTGATTTATTTATCTTGTCAGGAACAGCATTTGCTCCCACGATACGTAAATCATCGACTCCAGCGCTGTAGGAGGTGATTTCACCACCACAGTTAAAAAAAAAATGGTGCATGTGTGCCCATCATTAGAAGTGGGTGGATGAAGGACGGTATTCTAATGGTGGGCATACCCAGCGATCAATCTTTTTTTCGTTCAGCCCACAGGCTGCATAAAAAAAAAAGAACATTACAATGTATGCTCAACAAGCACCAGCAACGTACTCGTATGCTGCTGGACTTTGGTTATACCAGAATGATGCCTGCAGGTGTAGGTATCATCTTGGTATCATTCTTTTCAGCCAGCGGTCGGCTTTCATGTAAAAGCAATCCTGGCGACTAATTTAGTCTCTAGACTGCTTTAATAAGCAGTGGGAAGGAATGTCTCTCCCTCCCACCGTCTTCCATGGTTTTCTCGGGTTCTCCTGTCCCAACAGGGAACCTGAGAATGGTGGTTCCGCCAGCTGACCATAGAGCTGATCAGAGACCAGAATGGCTCCAATCATCTCTATGGCTTAAAACCTGGAAGCTATGAGAATTTCATGACTTAGGTTTCACCCGATATAAACGGCGCCATTGGGAAATTGCAAAGCATTTTATCACACCGATCTTGGTGTGGTCAGATGCTTTAAGGGCAGAGGAGAGATCTAGGGTCTAATGGAGTGCAATTTTTTCAAAAACAAGTACCTGTCACTACCTATTGCTGTCATAGGGGATATTTACATTCCCTGAGATAACATTAAAAATGATAAAAAGAAAAGGAACAGTTTAAAAATATAATAAAAAAGCAAAATGATAAAAAAAAAGCACCCCTGTCCCCCCCATGCTCACGCTAAGGCCAACGCAAGTGACGGTCTGGTGTCATATGTAAACAGCAATTGCACCATGCATGTAAGGTATGACCGCGAAGGTCAGATCAAGGGCAGCAATTTTAGCAGTAGACCTCTGTAAATCTAAAATGGTAACCTGTAAAGGCTTTTAAAAAATGTATGTAGTTTGTCGACGCTGCACGTTTGTGCGCAATTTTAAAGCATGCCGTGTTTGGTAACCATGTACTCGGCATAAAATCATATTTTTTATTTCATCAAACATTTTGGCAGTATAGTGTGTTTTAGTGCTTTAAAATTAAAAAGTGTTTTTTCCAGAAAAATTGCGTTTGAAAAATTGCTGCGCAAATATTGTGTGAAAAAAATAAATTGCAACACCCACCCTTTTAATCTGTAGGGCCTTTGCTTTAAAACAATATATAATGTTTGGGGGTTCAATGTAATTTTCTTGCAAAAAATATTTTTTCATGTAAACAAAGTGTCAGAAAGGGCTTTGTCTTCAAGTGGTGGGTGATGAGCTTCTAAATGTTGTGCATAAAATGCCAGGACAGTTCAAACCCCCCCATAACCACTTTTTAGAAAGTAGACACCCCAAGTTAATTGCTGATAGGCATGTTGAGTCCATGGAATATTTTATATTTTGCCACAAGTTTCGGGAAAATTACTGTTTTTTTTTTTGCACAAAGTTGTCACTAAATGATATATTGTTCAAACATGGCATGGTTATATGTAGGGGTGCAACGGATCGTTGCCGATCCGTGATCCGTACGGATCACCCTCCACGGATCGGCACACCCGCGATCCGCGGAGCACTTTTCGGCCTCAGCCATAGGAAAGGCCCCGGCTTCGGCCTAGCTCCGGAGCGGCGGCCATCTTGGCACACCCGGAAGTGGCCGCTGTCTCGACAGGAAGTGACGTTTCGTCGCCGCCATCTTGCTACACCCCACACAGTACAATAATGATAGAGTGAGAAGGGGGCAAGCGGACATCTTGTTACACCCACCGGAGTTTTAAATTTAAAAGCCATTTTCAACACAAAACTGAGCTTATATGCACAAATACTGTATTTATGCATATAAGCTCGGTTTTGTGTTGAAAATAGCTTTTAAATCTGGAGTAACAAGATTTGTGTGTTTTTTTTTTTTTGTTTTTTTTTGTTTTTTGTTTTTTTTTTTTATGCTGATCCGAGGATCGATCCGATCCGTGACTCTGATCCGAGGATCGATCCGATCCGTGAGATTTTTGATCCGTTGCACCCCTAGTTATATGTGGAATTACACCCTAAAATACATTCTGCTGCTTCTCCTGAGTACGGGGATACCTCGTGACTTTTTGGGAGCCTAGCCGCATACAGGACCCCGAAAACCAAGCACTGTCTTCAGGATTTCTAAGGGTGTAAATTTTTGATTTCACTCTTCACTACCTATCAGTTTTGAAGGCCATAAAATGCCAAGATGACGCAACCCCCCCCCCCCCCCCATGACCCCATTTTAGAAAGTAGACACCCCAAGCTATTTGAGAGGCATGTTGAGTCCATGGAATATTTTATATTTTGCCACCAGTTGCGGGAACATGACTTTTTTTTTTTTTTTTTTGCACGAAGTTGTCACTAAATGATCTATTGCTCAAACATGCCATGGGCATATGTGAAATTACACCACAAAATACATTCTGCTGCTTCTCCTGAGTACGGGGATACCACATTCTGATCGTGTGTAGACAATTCCGACGCACAAAGTGCCACGCATGCTCAGAATCAAGCAGAAGAGCAGCACTGGCTATTGAACTTCAGTTTTCTCTGCTCGTTGTACGTGTTGTACGTCACCGCGTTCCTGACGTTCGGAATTTCTGACCAACTTTGTGACCAACTTTGTGTGACCGTGTGTATGCAAGACAAGTTTGAGCCAACGTCCATCGGAAAAAATCTGATTGATTTTGTTGTCTGAATGTGCGATCGTGTGTACAGGGCATTAGTCATGGCATTTTAGATTTAGTCCCATTTTAGTCTTCTGCCATTGTATTAGTCATATTTAGTCAACTAAATCTCCAGGACATTTTAGTAGACTAAAATCAAATGTGTGTAGTTAAATTGTAATGCATTATTTTAAGCCTTTCTCTACAATTTCCAAACTTGATATATACTGCTGGAGTGAAAAATCTTATATGTTATTGAGGTATGAACATGTACTACAGACCAATGTTGATTTTGACGTCCAATTTCAATTTAGTTTTAGTCTTTTGACTAAAAGGGCATTTTAGTCTTGACTAAAATGGCATTTTAGTTTTAGTCGTATTTTAGACATCTCAATTGTTTTAGTCAGCTTTAGTCGACAAAATTAACACTGCACACATGTGGTATCCCCGTACTCAGGAGAAGCAGCAGAATGTATTTTGGGGTGTAATTCCACATATAACCATGCCATGTTTGAGCAATATCATTTAGTGACAACTTTTGTGTAAATTTTTTTTTTTTTTTTTTTTTTGTGACAAAAAAATTAAATATTCAATGGGCTCAACATGCCTCTCAGCAATTTCCTTGGGGTGTCTACTTTCCAAAATGGGGTCATGTGGGGGGTTTGTACTGCCCTGCCATTTTAGCGCCTCAAGAAATGAGATGGGTAGTCATAAACTAAAAGCTGCGTAAATTCCAGAAAATGTACCGTAGTTTGTAGACGCTATAACTTGCGCAAACCAATAAATATGCGCTTATTGGCATTTTTTTTACCAAAGACGTGGCTGAAATACACTTTGGCCTAAATGTATGACTATGATTGAATTTATTACATTTTTTTTTTATAACAAAAAGTAGAAAATATTTTTTTTTTTTTTTAAATTTTCGGTCTTTTTCCCTTTTATATTTTACAAAAAATAAAAATCGCAGAGGCAATCAAATACCAGCAAAAGAAAGCTCTATTTGTGGGAAAAGGACGCAAATTTCGTTTGGGTACAGCATTGCACCACAGTGCCAAATTGTTAAAAGTCCTCTGGTCATTGAGCAGCCCAATCCTCCGGGGCTGAAGTGGTTAATCAGGTCTAACCACCCTGATGGCAGGTTATCCAAAACAACCTAAAACAATTTTAGCTGAAGTTCCACCATGATGAATGTGCCATTTTGTAATTTTAACACTTTGTACATCATGTAAGTATTACAAATATTTAGGAAGCAATGGGGGTTATTTACAAAAGGCAAATCCACTTTGCACTGTAAGTGCACTTGAAAGTGCAGTCGCTCTAAATCTAAGGGGTAGATCTGAAATGAGTGGAAGCTCTGCTGATTTTATCATCCAATCATGTGCAAGCTAAAATGCTGTTTTTTTTTTTTCCCTGCATGTCCCCCTCGGATCTACAGCGACTTTACTTCCAAGTGCACAGTGGATTTTCCGTTAGTAAATGACCCCCAATGTGACTTGGAAGCCTGAAAGTACACCTACCGTCCGTCTACCTCTCCAGTGAGTCCTCTGCTATGTAAGTCACTGGCTCCACACAAGACCTAACTTTACTGTTGCTTTTAATAAAACATAATCAATTAGCATTACTGCACATTTGGCTTTTTTGTAATTCCTTTATTTTCCAGGAAGTTGCAATTTACAAACACGTAAATAGAATAAATGACAAAGCATGATCAAATATCAAAGGGAGTCTCACGGTTGGGTCAAAATGCCCAAAGGCGTGATAAAACAAGATACAAATGGTCATATGTAACATTGCGAACTGGAGAGTGGTCATTGACTTACAAAGCAGGTATGACATATGGTGGTGGCAAAAGAGACCTTGTATACAGACTCAAAGGCTTTACATGTTGCAACTACATACAATACAAAACAGTATAATGTGGCGGGAAGCATGACATCCCGCGGCCAATAGACCCAGGAGAAGGGGAGGACACTATGTCTATATATATATATATATATATATATATATATATATATATATATATATATATATATATATATATGGAGAGTCAAAAACTGAATGGTGTAATACCTCAAGACCGCCAAATACAAGAGGTAGGGGGTAGACAGATGGAAAGAACAAAGAAAGGGAGAGCTGTCTGAAAGTAACAGAAGGAAGGGACCATACGCCCCATGCACGGAATACACGTAGAACAGACAGAGAGAAACTGGGCCTCTCGCCCGGGGAATTTATTTTATTTATTTCAGTTACTTATATAGCGCCGTCAATTTACGCAGTGCTTTACATATACATTGTACATTCACATCAGTCCCTACCCTCAAGGAGCTTACAATCTAAGGTCCCTAAGTCACATTCATACATATATTAGGGACAATTTAGACAGGATCCAATTAACCTTCCAGCATGTCTTTGGAGTGTGGGAGGAAACCCACGCAGGTACAGGGAGAACATGCAAATTCCAGGCAGGTAGTGTCGTGGTTGGGATTCGAACCAGCGATCCTTCTTACTGCTAGGCGAAAGTGCTACCCACTACACCACTGTGCCGTCCATGGGATGTAAACTAATTGCAGTAGGTTATCAGGTTGTGTAACCTCCTGGAGGTAAGTGTCAGTGTATACAAAATGTTGCCAGGGCCTCCAGGTGTCACAAAAGGTCTTCTCCCACGTTGTTCTAGGTAGCTGTGAGGTCCTCCATGTCCCTGAGTTCATTGACTTTAGAAAACCAGAGGCACGTTGACGGTGGGTTCTCAGACCTCCAACAGGGCGTCGCTTTTTTTTAATATCGTGAGGTTTCTTTTATTGAAGAGATGAACAAGTCTTTTCCTGAGTCATTGGGTATATTCCCATCAGGGCTAATGACCACTCACCTCTAGAGGGTCATTTCATTCTGGTAAGTGGACTGGGTGATCCTTGTGTATTGTGACAAAAATTGGAAGCTATTTCTCTGCCATCATTCAAATTTCACATAGCACAGAGAATTTGTTTAGTATGTACCAATGAACACTGAGCACAGACTATGTAGACGAGCACATTTTTTTTCACTTTTGTGAAGAGTTTTTTTTGTGTGTGTATGATTTGGCACATTTGTAATGTATATTGTTTATCTCTGCACTTTTCAATACTTTTAAAATTTCTATCAACAATCTCAGAAAAGTTGATGAGTGGGAATTTGGTGAGTTATTTTTTTCCCTGTAGAAATATGTTAAATTTTGCTTGTGGATTTCAGCTCATGGAACACCCAAGAACTAATATGTGGAATATTGTTGTAAGTGTTAAGGATTCATTGAGCAAGCTGGTACATGACAGTGCAAATACAGAGTTGAAGGCGATATAGCCTACAGACAAATACACTGAGCACTAGCTGTGTAAGAATTTTCCAACTTGCACTACATAATCTACTAATTTTCCCATTCAAACACCAACTGGAGCCTGTGTAAAACAAGTATACGTCTAGCAAAAACGTATTTTTTTTGTAAAGTAGGGGTAGGCTAGAATGCCCATCAACTTTTTATTGCTATCTGTATGCCTTTTGAAATTTTCCCCTTGCTTCCTGTCTGGTGAAACCTTTGCCATTGTACCAGTAAAGAGCAATACTGAGCTTATAACAGTCTCTATGCATATGTTCTGTTGGATGGGACAGCACGAAGAATGACATTTGTTAGTGGCACTTGGTCATCACCCAACTACAGTAAGTAATGATGCACATGCTGTGAATGGTGGTGCTGCAGTAGCATTTTTTTTGTCCTTGCCATGCACTGGCATCACATTTTAAATGAACAGCCTACCTTAACACACTGCTTCAGGTTATTATAGTATGAAGGAGCCCTAAAGGTGCACATTTTGGCTGTAATGCAATGAGAAATCTTCCTACAGGACCATAGCATGGCCCACTCATTTCAATTGTCCACAGTATAGAAGAAAGATCCAGCTAAACACCAAGATTTTTATAACGTTGATAAGTGTTTATTGTATGAAGAGAAGTATAACGTGAAGCCCCATCTGGAGAATCCCTCCATTGGTGTGTTTCACTTACAGATGGACTTATTCATAGAGGTCTTTGATTAAAGCAGTAGTAAACCTGTATTTGTACCTACAGGTAAACCTATAATAAGGCTTACCTGTAGGTACAGTGAATATCTCCTAGACTTGCAGTGTTATAGGAGATTCACATGGGATGCAGCCGGTGGCGTCACGGTGCATGCGCTCTGAAGAGACCGTAAACCGTGACTCCCACGGGAGTGACATAATCGCAGCTCGGCCATTCAAGTGGCCGCAGCCCACAAACCTGGAAGGAAGACCAGGTGAAGGTAGAAGCCCTGTCAGTGTTGACAACACACTGCTGGAGGGCTTTGTTTTAAAGTAAATATGCCATAATGGGCTAGTATGCAGTGCATACTAGCCCATTATGGCTTAAGCCACCCAGGGCCCATGTTTTTTGTTTTTTTAAATAGCAAGTTTTCTTTAAGACCATCTGTGGGTCGCACTGGTTTTTCTAAATGTGTCAATTATTATACAGTCGTTGTCCTGTTCTATGATTTCTAAGATACTTGTACACTAAGATTTAATGTTGCTATTGCATTATCTTTTACTTCTGTACCAACTTTTGCCAATAAAAAAAAACATCTGTGGGTGAAATGCGTCAGTAGGCTCTGTTATATTTTGTCCAGCACGTGAAACTCTTCTATCAACGTTATAAACAGCTTGGCATGCAGCTGGATCTTTCTTCTGTACTGTGGGTTTTCCTTGGTGTTGGGGTGCTGCATCCACTTGGGTAAGTATGATAAAAAACTTAAAAAAATTGATTCTCATACTTCTCTTTTAACCTCCTCAGTGATCATAAAGTTATGACTGATCATTGTATAGTCTTTGTTATTGAAAAGGTATATTTCTAATAAAGTTTTTTTTCGTCTTGAGTGCAGCTTTAAATAACCTTGCCCCCTTAAAAGGTAAACCCCACCAGGAGGCACCCATGAAAGCAGTCCACAAGTCACATGGACACGTCATCCAAAGCCCTACCTATGAGGCATATAGCTGTAACTGAGCAAACATCGTCTAGGATGACTAACGAAATGGTAGTAAAAGAAAAATAGAAGCAGTAATATAAAGTGAAGGGAATGTCAAACTGTAAAAGCTGACAGCTGTAATGACCCTGCTGCTTCCAGAAATGCACAGACCCCATCTGACAATTACAGCTTTTTCCATCAGTACTGCAAATCGTACATGATCTACAAATAAGGCAACATATGCATAAACTTCAAGAAAAAAAAAGTACCGCTAATAAGGGGATAAACAATAGCAGAAAACATGAAACAAACCACATGTGAAGCCATTGCTAAATAAAATGGAGTAGATGTACTTGTACAAACCAGGGGAGGCCATGGCATTTAAACAGGAAATCCATATGGCGTGCCTGTGTCAGTTCAATTACTTCCAAATGTCCATTTATCTTGTTTTTTTCTACCTGTTCTAACCTTCTGAACCAAAATAAATGATGTTTCTTCTCATTCACCTTAAAAACCTTAAAAACCTCTCCAGTTGCATCCTATTACCTTATTCAGTTTATGATTACGATTTATGATTATGATTATTAAAAGCCTTGCTTCTATGTGTAGCTTGTAAATATATATATATATATATATATACACAGTGCCTTGCAAAAGTATTCGGCCCCCTTGAACTTTTCAAACTTTTGCCACATTTCAGGCTTCAAACATAAAGATATAAAATTTTAATTTTTTGTGAAGAATCACCAACAAGTGGGACACAATTGTGAAGTGGAACGAAATCTATTGGATATTTTAAACTTTTTTAGCAATTAAAAAACTGAAAAGTGGTGCGTGCAAAATTATTCGGCCCCTTTACTTTCAGTGCAGAAAACTCACTCCAGAAGTTCAGCGAGGATCTCTGAATGATCCAATGTTGCCCTAAATGACTGATGGTGATAAATAGAATCCACCTGTGTGTAATCAAGTCTCTGTATAAATGCACCTGCTCTGTGATAGTCTCAGGGTTCTGTTGAAAGCGCAGAGAGCATCATGAAGACCAAGGAACACACCAGGCAGCTCCGTAATACTGTTGTGGAGAAGTTGAAAGCCGGATTTGGATACAAAAAGATTTCCCAAGCTTTAAACATGCCAAGGAGCACTGTGCAAGCGATCATTTTGAAATGGAAGGAGCATCAGACCACTGCAAATCTACCAAGACCTGGCTATCCCTCTAAACTTTCAGCTCAGACAAGGAGAAGACTGATCAGAGATGCAGCCAAGAGGCCCATGATCACTCTGGATGAACTGCAGAGAACTACAGCTGAGGTGGGAGAGTCTGTCCATAGGACAACAATCAGTCGTACACTGCACAAATCTGGCCTTTATGGAAGAGTGGCAAGAAGAAAGCCATTTCTCAAAGATATCCATAAAAAGTCTTGTCTAAAGTTTGCCACAAGCCACCTGGGAGACACACCAAACATGTGGAAGAAGGTGCTCTCGTCCGATGAAACCAAAATCCAACTTTTTGGCCACAATGCAAAACGATATGTTTGGCGTAAAAGCAACACAGCTCATCACACTCAACACACCATCCCCACTGTCAAACATGGTGGTGGCAGCATCGTGGTTTGGGCCTGCTTTTCTTCAGCAGGGACAGGGAAGATGGTTAAACTTGAGGGGAAGATGGATGGAGCCAAATACAGGACCATTCTGGATGAAAACCTGTTGGAGTCTGCAAAAGACCTGAAACTGGGACGGAGATTTATCTTCCAACAAGACAATGATCCCAAACATACAGCAAAATCTAAAAAGGAATGGTTCACAAATAAACGTATCCAGGTGTTAGAATGGCCAAGTCAAAGTCCAGACCTGAATCCAATAGAGAATCTGTGGAAAGAGCTGAAAACTGCTGTTCACAAACGCTCTCCATCCAACCTCACTGAGCTCGAGCTGTTTTGCAAGGAAGAATGGGCAAGAATTTCAGTCTCTCGATGTGCAAAACTGATAGAGACATACCCCAAGCGACTTGCAGCTGTAATCACAGCAAAAGGTGGCTCTACAAAAGTATTAACGCAAGGGGGCCGAATAATTTTGCACGCCCCACTTTTCATTTTTTTATTAGTTAAAAAAGTTTCAAAAATCCAAAAGATTTCGTTCCACTTCACAATTGTGTCCCACTTGTTGGTGATTCTTCACAAAAAATAAAAATTTTATATCTTTATGTTTGAAGCCTGAAATGTGGCAAAAGGTTGAAAAGTTCAAGGGGGCCGAATACTTTCGCAAGCCACTGTATGTGTGTATATATATATATATATATATATATATATATATATACATATACATATACATATATACACACACACATATACACATATATATAAACATATATATATATGTATGTACATATAAAAGTAAGTGAAAAAAAGTCCTTGGTCCATATAGACAAAGTTCCAATACTCAAAGCAGCGCTCCAATCAAATAAAGATATATGAGAAATCAATAGTATGTTGATAGGTGATGAGACAGTTCGATTGATAGGTGAAGGATTCTACTTAATCATTGATAGGCGTATACTATCCACCAGAGTCCACACCACGTGAAACACACTGCCCTAGGGGTTTACACTCACCAAAGGGATGTAATTCAAAAGCCTTGAACACACCAGGTGTCTCCCGTTCCCGTCCCGGTCCGGTTATCTCAAACAGTTCATCGCCCAGGGCGGGTTAGTCATGTAAAAAAAGGCTTCACATAGCGTGATACAGTTTTAAAGGTTTATTCAAGACGACCACCCCCTTATAAAATACACTTACACAACATAAATTGGTAACAGGCATTTTGTTGAAAAAACAAACTGTGTGTTATCACCAATCAGTGTGGAATGCCGTCTGGCATCCACTGCGTTGATAGTATCTGGCCCTTCCTGGTAGTGACATGCACACGTCACTTCCGGTCGCTGCAAGGTCATGCACTGACGCGTTTCGTCATCACGACTTCAACAGAGAGCATCACCAAACGGCGCGATGTCCCGGCATTTATAGGATAAACCAGCATTATTTTAACCCCCAATGTGATCACCGCTTTACTTTGCAACATTGCTCGTTAATGGAATCACAATCACAGGGGGACTCGTTCAATACACAAAGCTGGTCTGTTCATCCTACATTTCATTTAAAGCAAACTGACATACTAGCAAACCCAGATACTATCTAGTAAAGCTTAATCATGGATATCTCCCAGCTAGAATACTAGAATTTGCGTTGTATGGTTATATAATCCAAACAAATAATGCGTTTGAATTTTCACATGATTAAAATTAATTAATTCAATTAATAAAACTGTACACATAAAATAACATTGTAAACTCCTATATGAGAAATCTTATAGCTTAACTAGTACTCAATACATCAACAAGTTCATATATATGTACATGGTGTCAGCCCCATTTTTTCATAAGAAAAAATGGTAAACAATACTGCGCTTGTGCATAAGGTCAATTTCAGAAACAATAAAATGTGAGATATAACACAGTAAACAATGATAAAAAAAGAGACAATTTGTGCTTTTAAATAATGCGAAAGTCCAAACTGTGATCAAAAACAGTCCAAATGACAAAAATAAATAAATAGAACCAATCAAATGTGAAATTGAAATAAAGTGCTTGTGCGTAGACAATCCAAACTGGATCCTTCACCATGTGACGCCACCAACATTGAAGATAGGATGTGCCCTTACCACAAATGATGGACCCTCTATTATGGAAGGTCAAAAGCGCAATGGGAATTATAAGCTGTTAGGTGTTCCTGGGATATGCAGTGCAGGTGATGTACGTCTCTGCAGCCATCCGTCACTCAATTGAAATCCTCCGGCCACCCAGCAAAACCCAAAAGTAAACAAAGGGCGTTTAAGTGTAAAAACCTTTGATAGGTATTTATTGAGAACAAAAGCTGCAGCACAATGATAAAAACAAGCAGTGACTCTTCAGTGTATCCTACCAGTGGCATTAGAAGTGAATTGCTGAATTTTTTTTTATGTCTGTGGCTATTCCATTGACAAACGCAACATTTGCTGCATTTAAAATAACCTACTAGCTTGTGGAAAAAAGAGGGTATAGAAGGGGGATCAAGGACACTCTGCACTATTCTATCCTTAATAGAAATAACAGCACTGTATACAACTTGAGGTCTTAATGGAAGCAATGGTGCAAGAACAATATCAATAGGGAGGATGTGCCAATGTTTTCATAACATATTCATGTTTTGCCTCCTGCTTAGTAGTGCTTAACGGGTAATTTACTTTTGTGGGAAAAAATATAGCAAATAAAAAAATAATAATTTAGCATATACAATTGCTACATAAGCCATAGTGTGAGTTTTTTTTTTCAATACTCTTTATTAAACTTTTCTTTTTTCCTTTTTACACAACATATACTGTACATACAATGTATTAAACAAAACACTTGTCTCCAGTTATCCTAATAGTTAGACACTCTATTAACATACAGTGAATACTTAATTATTCATAAACACTAATCTACCCATGAATTTACATCCATATACACATATACAGTGCCTTGAAAAAGTATTGGCCATTGGCTAAAAGCGCTGATTGGGAGCCGGCGGGCAGACCTTTTTAGTCATTCCCCTTCGACAGAAGCCAGCAGAATGGCTGGCTTCTGTCAAATCGGCTGAAGTACATGCGTGCCAAATATACGCCAGTTTCTATTGAACTGGCCAATGCCGCCCGTGTGTACGGGACTTAAGAAACAGACTCATTAAAACAGATTACAGGGACAAAAGGTATCGAATGTATATGGATTATTTTTGGAGAATAAGGATATTTTTCAGTGTCACTTTAACCATAGAAATACAGAAAAGAGTGCCAGACCAAAAATGGATGAGAGAGTTCGAGATAATGTTATTTGCTGGTAAATAAGTCATATAAAACCATCCATGTTTCAGGGGCAACACCCCCCTTCGTCAGAGCTTAAGACAGGATAAAACTTGGATGGACAGTGATCTCAACGATCTACATTAGGAACCTGTATTAATATAGTGACAGTGTAGCGCTACTAGGAAGTATAAAGATAAATCACAAAATAAAGACTCAATGACAAATCTAATAAAACAAAAATGTACATTAACAAAACTGGATATGACCCAGTAGGTGTGTGAGAAAAAAAAAAATGTCCACAAAAGTGTCGAATGGTATATCCCTCAAGTGAAGGTAGTCCCAATCGTAGGAAAATGGTATGAGGCTTGTCTGTAGTCAATTTCAACGATACTCAAAAGGTAAATGGGGGCTCTTACCAGCTGTGATGGACCCCAAATGTCATACGACAAAGGGGTCAGACAGGCTTAGGATCATATGCTGTATTGATCGGAATGCTGCTCAGGTACTGGACACAGATGAGTGGAACCGGTTCAAAGTCCTCAGCTCCTGGTCCGTGGAATCTCCAAGTACTCTCCAGCCAGATAGCTGTCTCCAAAGCTGTTCCCGCATAGGCTCCAAGAAATGGTCATATGAAAACAAAGGAAGGAGAAGGACTCCAATGGTGCAGGTCACACCAAATTGGTTTATTGGTGATAAAAGGTCGAATGGTAAACACGAGTATAATAAAAGTGATCACAAAAAAGGACAGATAAAAATGAAATAGAAGCAATGTGGGATACAAGGAATGCTAGCCCAGGAACCTGTATTAAACTCTCCTTCTGGATTGACAATGTAACCGTTTCTGAGCAGCAACACAGGAGTCCATGCTGTGTTGAGCCCTGATGAAGCGGGAGGGGTGTTGCCCCTAAAACCCATTGGATATTTTATATGACTTTTTTTACCAAAATAAGATTATCTTGAACTTTTTCATCTGTTTTTAGTCTGGTGCTCCTTTCTGTTTTTCCATGGTTTCAGATACTTTTGGATGCCCATTGACATAGTTGGCAACATTGCAAAAAAAAATTGTGGGACACTTCTTTGGCTGTAGGCGCAACCGTATAATAATTAGGGGGCGGGGCATGTGTTTGTAGGCGTGGCATAGCAACAAAAAAGAAAACTGCGGAGCGCGTAGCGTGCCGCGGTAAAAATGGGCGTGGTTTACGTGAAATCGTGGGCGTAGCTTAAATGGGCATGGCTCAAAGGGGGTGTCTTTAGAGTCTGAGATGAATGAGGGCTGGAGAGGGAAAGGGGGAGAGAGGAATGGAGGGACAGCAGGCCCAGATCCTACACAACAATAGAAATATGTGTATTCTAGAAAGTTTAACAATCAGCAGATAAAGATACTCCAAACACCTGGTGTTAGCGCTTCAATCATCCCGGCACCATGATTGGTGATCAATTGGATGATTGAAGTGCATTATTTCTATTATTACATTGTAATATAAAATGAAATCATTCAACTCACCATAACCGAATCAGTGAGATCCCTGAGCGTGTCACTAGCCACGTCGCCTGCCACCAGCAGAGTCCTTCCTTGCATCAGGTGCCCCCAGCAGAGTCTGTCCTTGCATCAGGTGTCCCCAGCAGAGTCTGTCCTTGTATCAGGTGCCCCCGGCAGAGTCCCTCCTTGCATCAGGTGCCCCCAGCAGAGTCCCTCCTTGCATCAGGTGCCCCCAGCAGAGTCCCTCTTTGCATCAGGTGCCACCAACAGAGTCAGTCCTTACACCAGTGTTCCCAGCCTCAGTCCTTAAATCAGTGTCCCAGGCAGAGCCATAGTTACCCCCCCTGTAAATAGTTTCCCCTCTCCCCCTAGTTACCCCCTTGTACATAGTTACCCCCCTGTACATAGTATCCCCCCTGTACATAGTTACCCCCACTGTACATAGTAACCCCTCCTGTACATAGTTAACCCCCCCTCCTGTATATAGTTAACCCTCACCTCTCCTGTACATAGTTAACCCTCCCCCCTCCTGTATATAGTTAACCCCCCTCCTGTATATAGTTAACCCTCCCCCTCCTGTATATAGTTAACCCCCCTCCTCCTGTATATAGTTAACCCCCTCCTCCTGTATATAGCTAACCCCCCTCCTCCTGTATATAGCTAACCCCCCCTCCTCCTGTATATAGCTAACCCCTCCCTCCTGTATATAGTTAACCCCCCTCCTGTATATAGCTAACCCCCCTCCTCCTGTATATAGCTAACCCCCTCCTGTATATAGTTACCCCCCCTCCTCCTGTATATAGTTAGCCCCCCCTCCTGTACATTAAAGTTAAATTGCTGCAGAGACAAGAGCCAGTGGCATCACTACAGCTGGTGTCACCCGGTGCGGAAAAAAATTGGTGTCACCCCCCACCAACTATGGTCCCCATGCAGTACAGCCCCCCCTCCCTCAGTAAAGACCCCCCCCACTAAGTACAGACCGCCCCTCCAGCAGTATAGATCCTCCTCCCTCAGTACAGACCCCCCCACTAAGTACAGACCCCCTCCATCAGTTTAGATCCCCCTCAGTACAGACCCCTCTCCCTCAATACAGACCCCCCTCAGTGCGGTCCCCCTATCTATCAGTATAGACCCCCTCAGTGCAGACCCCCCCTCCATCAGTTCAGGCCCCCCTCAGTGCAGACCCCCCTCTATCAGTGCAGACCCCCTCTATAAGTGCAGACCCCCCTCTATAAGTGCAGACCACCCCTCTATCTGTGCAGACACCCCCTCTATCAGTGCAGACCCCCTACAGTGCAGACCCCCTCTATCAGTGCAGACCCCCTCTATCAGTGCAGGCCCCCCTCTATGAGTGCAGGCCCCCCTCTATTAGTGCAGAACCCCCTCAGTGCAGACCCCCCTCTATTAGTGCAGACCCCCCTCAGTGCAGACCCCCCCTCTATTAGTGCAGACCCCCTTCAGTGCAGACCCCCCTCTATCAGTGCAGACCCCCTCTCTATTAGTGCAGACCCCCCCTCTATCAGTGCAGAACCCCCTCTATTAGTGCAGCCCCCCTCTATTAGTGCAGAACCCCCTCAGTGCAGCCCCCCTCTATTAGTGCAGACCACCCCCTCTATTAGTGCAGACCCCCTCAGTGCAGACCCCCCCTCTATTAGTGCAGAACCCCCTCAGTGCAGACCCCCCCTCTATTAGTGCAGGCCCCCCTCAGTGCAGACCCCCCCTCTATTAGTGCAGGCCCCCCTCAGTGCAGACCCCCCCTCTATTAGTGCAGACCCCCCTCAGTGCAACCCCCCCTCTATTAGTGCAGACCCCCCTCAGTGCAGACCCCCCTCTATCAGTGCAGACCCCCTCTATTAGTGCAGAACCCCCTCAGTGCAGCCCCCCTCTATTAGTGCAGGCCCCCCTTAGTGCAGACCCCCTCTATTAGTGCAGAACCCCCTCAGTGCAGACCCCCCTCTATTAGGGCAGGCCCCCCACAGTGCAGACCCCCCTCAGTGCAGACCCCCTCTATTAGTGCAGACCCCCCTCTATTAGTGCAGACCCCCCTTAGTGCAGACCTCCCTCAGTGCAGCCCCCCTTTATTAGTGCAGACCCCCCTCAGTGTAGACCCCCCCTCTATTAGTGCAGACCCCCCTCAGTGCAGCCCCCCTCTATTAGTGCGGACCCCCTCAGTGCAGACCCCCCTCTATTAGTGCAGACCCCCCTCAGTGCAGCCCCCTCTATTAGTTCAGACCCCCCTCAGTGCAGACCCCCCTCTATCAGTGCAGACCCCCTCTATTAGTGCAGGCCCCCCTCAGTGCAGACCACCCCCTCCATCAGTGCCAGTGCAGACCCTCCCCTCCCATAACGCCCCCACCACACGTCCAGGAACTCCAGGAGCGGCCGGTGTTCTGCCGAGAAAGTTCCCCTCGGCAAGTAAGGACCCCCCTGTACTGCGCAGGCGCAGCGCTTGCGCAGTACGAGCCGGTGGAAATAGCCAAACGAAGCTGAATAGCTGGGGCACTTTCTCGGCAAGACACCGGCGCCGTGTGTTCAGTGGAGAGCGGAGGGGCCGATCCGTGCAGCTAAAGAAGCCGATTCATTGGCTGCACGGATCGAGCCCCCTTCCTCTCTCCACTGAACACTAGGGGGAAGATCTAGCGGCGGTGCCGGTGGCCATTTTGCTGGAGCCAGCTGCTCCAAAAATTAAAAAAACCAACATTCCTGATTTTCCTGATGGAAATCCCGATTCGGTACAGCCTCCAATCGGGACGAGGGTCCAAAAATCGGGATTGTCCGGGAAAATCGGGACTGTTGGCAACTATGCATTGAGGGAATCTTTGCTGTGGAGGAGCTGCCTCATCAGAGCTATTGAGCTTGTTGGAAGTTTTCATATATCTGACTGCACATACAGGTTTGATAGTTCCAAGTGCCTCTGTTCCTAAGATTTTCATATTTGTTTGTGTTCTAATTGGGTTCAATTCCCTTTATTTAGGAGACTGTCCCCAGGTGGAAGGGGAAACTCCTGCAGATATAAAGTGTACTCACCCAGGGCAGCCTCACTGGTTCAAGACGCAAGAAGGGATGGACAGGCTTTGGCATGCTGGATTTTTGCCTGACAAAATGGCCTGACTTTTGGCTGAGACAGGAAGGTTTGGGGTGCCGATGCAGGTAGGTACTGGCACTTTATTTCTACAGCAGTTTGACCTGCTCCCCACCACTTGGCAGAGTATCTATATATAAAAATAAGTAATGGTGCAGATTCTCAGCAGGCACTATGTAGTTCATGCTCCTACCTTGTCCACATCATCTTCTTTGCCCTGATCTTCTGCTTCAGCCTCCCTAAAAAAATTGTTTATTTGCATATGGCTCATAGAAATTCAATCATATGGGGTGGATATTCCCCAGATACCTAAAAACCGAAAGTGCTATCATTCAATAGAAATATGTCCAGAAACTTTTGTAATCAAGGAGCTTTAAGTTATAACGCTCAGGAAAAAAGCTGAAACACAGATATAAAAATGTACAAATATTTAGAATTTAATAGTGCATAAAATCTATCAAGACAGACATAACAAAGAGGTGCATCACAAGCATACTTTGTACAGTATATAGTATGACTACCCAAGCTTGCAGATATATCCAAGATTACACAATATTATTTTATTTAAAATTTTAAAGTTGCAACTTTGGTGATATTTTTTGACAGAAAATCTAGTAAAGAACAGTGCCCATCTGGCTTGTCGTGGTTTCAACCTCTTGGCAGTCTTTAAATATTCTAGATTCTTGTGATCTGTATAAACAAGAATCGGGTGGGCTGCTCCCTCTAACAGGTATCGCCATTCCTCCAACGCAGCTTTGATCGCTAACAATTCTCGATCACCCACATCATAGTTCCTTTCTGCTTCTGATAATTTACGGGAAAAAAAAGCGACTGGGTGCAGAAGAGCCCTAGGACCCTGTCTTTGGGAAAGTACTGCACCGACCGCTATCTCTGAAGCGTCCACCTCCAGGATGTAGGGTAACGTGGAATCAGGATGTTTTAAAACTGAGGCTGAGACAAACAGATCCTTCAGTGTAGTAAAGGCCATCTGAGCTTCCGTAGACCAGTGGAACTTGAGGCCCTGTTGGGTCAACCTTGTAATGGGAGCAATGATGGTGGAGAATCCCTTAATGAATTTTCTATAAAAATTCGCAAATCCCACGAAACGTTGAATCCCTTTCTTGTCAGTGGGAGCGGGCCAGTCCAGAATGGCGGAGACCTTCTGAGGGTCCATTTTGATGCCTTCCACAGAGATAACAAGACCAAGGAACTGAATACTCTCCTGTTCGAAGACACATTTCTCAGGCTTGGCGTAAAGGCCGTGCAGGCGAAGTCGGGTCAAAACGTTTCTGACATGTTCACGGTGTTCAACTAGGGAAGAAGAGAAGATTAGAATGTCATCTAGATAAATAACAACAAACAGGTCAAGGTAGTCTCTGAAAATGTTATTTACAAAATGCTGAAATGTGGCAGGAGCATTACAGAGTCCGAAAGGCATAACTAAATATTCGAAGTGCCCAAACCGGGTACGGAAAGCAGTCTTCCATTCGTCTCCCTTGCGAATGCGGACAAGGTTGTAGGCACCACGAAGATCTAACTTTGAAAATACTACTGCAGACCCCAGCCTTTGAAAAAGTTCTGGCACTAATGGTAAGGGATAACGGTTCTTGATTGTAATCTTATTGAGTGCCCGATAATCCACACAAGGGCGCAAAGAATGGTCTTTCTTTTCCACAAAAAAGATTCCTGCTCCTGCCGGGGATGTGGAGGGTTGGATGAAGCCTTTCTTAAGATTATCGTCAATGTAAGTTTTTAATACTCCTAGTTCTAACTCTGATAAAGGAAATATTCTCCCAAAAGGAATCTCTGCCCCTGGGAGAAGTTCAATCGGACAGTCATATGGCCGGTGGGGAGGAAGGGTCTCGGCCCCTTTTTGACTGAAAACGTCCAGAAAGCTATGGTAGACTTCAGGTACAACTTGACGGGTCTCGGCATCAGTTTCCATGCACAACAGGGCAGAGGGAGCTTGAGTAACTTCTGGTAGACAGTGTTGGTGGCAATAAGAGGAAGGAAATTCAATTTTCCCTGAGGCCCAATCAACTTGTGGATTATGGGCCTTGAGCCAAGGCATGCCCAATATGATGGGGAATAGAGGAGATTCAATGACGTCCAGACAAAGTAACTCTTGATGAGTGCCAGCAATGGTGGTGAGCATGGGTACTGTTTCCTGGGTTACTGGTCCTGATCTGAGGGTAGAACCATCGGCCAGATATACTGAAAGTCCTTTCGCCCTGGGCCGGATGGGAATATGATGTCTGGAAGCGAAGGACAAGTCTATAAAGCCGCTGCAGGCCCCGGAATCAATGATAGCGCTGGTTGGTATATTCCCTCCTGGGAGCTGTAAAAGAAGCGGGACAGCCAGGTGAGATACATTATTCAGTGAAGCTGGGGTAAGAGCAGGAGAAACAGAGAGGCACTTACGAAGCTTGGCCGGGCATGTCCGTACAAAGTGTCCGGGTTCCCCGCAATATAGGCACAGGTTACCAGCCTGACGGCGTTGACGCTCTTCAGGAGTGAGGGATGGCCGTAAGAGTCCCAGCTGCATTGGTTCTGGTGTATTTGAAGTCATGGTAGTAGAAGCTGGAGGAGCGGAGTGAGGAGAACTAGGCACCCGGGGCAGCATCCAGACAGGACGAGCAGGGCCAGAAGATCGCTCTGTACGTCGTTCTCTTAGGCGTCTGTCTATTTGGATGGAAAGGTCTATGAGGTCCTCTAGAGTCTCAGGAAGGCCCACTCGGGCTAGTTCATCCTTCAAGGATTCTGAAAGGCCCATACGGAACTGATACCGTAGGGCGGCATTGTTCCAATTTGTATCAGAACTCCAGCGTCTGAATTCTGATGCATAGTCCTCAACAGGTCTGCGGCCTTGCTGTAGGGTGTGCAAGGCTGTCTCTGCCGTGGCAGTCAGCTGTGGGTCTTCATATAGGGATGACATAGCCCGAAAGAAGGTATCCAGAGTATCAAGTGAGGTGTCTTTCTTTTCTAACAAGCGATGGGCCCAGGACTGGGGCTCGCCTGTCAGCAGCGAAATCACGAACCCCACCTTGGTGGCTTCCAGAGAGAAAGTCCTTGGTTGAAGGGCAAAAAAGAGCTCACATGAATTGCGGAAGGACCTGAATTTGCTCCGGTTACCCGAAAATCTTTCAGGCGTGGGGACCCTGGGTTCAGGCGGCAACATGACCACTGATGGTGAAGCAGAAGTCCCGGATACTGGAGGTGTAGAAGCTGCTAGGGCCTGGACTTGGCCTTCCAGCTGGGTGTAGCCTTCTTGTAGGCTCTTTACTGCCTGGGTAAGTCCAGCAAGATGGCGGCAGAGTTCATCCATAGGAGAGGCTCCCTGCGTGGGCTCAGACATGGCTGTCCGGTACTGTCACGTACCTGGTGGTGGAGCCCAGAATGCAAGGAGTAGCCTCTCGTGTGCCTCTGGTTCGAGAGCCCCTGATAGAGAAGACAGGGACTCAAGAGCGCAGGGGGCCACAAGTGCTTGGTGAGTGGCAGGTGTAGGGTTGATCCGGACCTCTGGTGCAGCAGCAGGAGAACTATCAGGAACACTGGATCCACTGGCAGGAACTCAGGAACAACAGGCAACTGGGAGGTGTTCTGTAGTACCACTGGAAGCACTTCACAAGGTCAGACAGGCCGGGTCAAAACACAGGTAAGCAGAGCAGGTATAAAACGGAACCAGGAGAGTAGTCAGGGCACGGACCGGGTCGGCAACAGACAGGCAGGTAGTAACTGAAGGATGAGGCAGGAGAATCGTCAGACAAGCCGAGGTCAGGGACTGGCAGCAAACAGGAGAAGTCAGGAACAAGCCGGGTAACAGGAATCAGGTAAACAGGTACACAGGAAGCTTAGGGTCACAGGGAACGCTGTAGACCGGACAGCAAGGAAGCATGCTGACAGGCACCTTTAAATAGGCCTAATGGCGCCAAAAGCTGTCACACCGCACGTCTGCGCGCCGCCGCGTGCACACGTGCACGCCCGAGTACCGATCGTACGTGCCCGTTCGTTTCATTGTGTACCCGCGTACACCCGCTCGTATTAGCGTGCACCCGCATGCGTCCGTTCGTGTCAACGCGTCTCCGAACGCGTCCTTTGGTTCTACTGACAATAGTTCTGTTAACCGATCTTCCGCCGACGGCTGAACTAACAGGACGTCTTCCATGACAGGAAGACAGCTCAACAGGATACTTGTTGAACCCAACGTTGGACCTTTACAAAATCACCAGGACTGGCAATCATTATCTAACATCTATCAGATTTTTTTGCCATCTGTGTCCTATTGTGAAGATTTGACTTTATTCTCTGGCCTGTAGATTTAACAGGAATTGAGAAGATGCCTTTTCAAAGTGAGGCAAATGCCATTTTAGACAGTTGTCAAATGAACAAGTGTCCCCATTGGAAGATTTCCTTCCCCTGTTCTGGTGCCAACTACAAATATAACTTTTACTTAGGTTTAGTCCAGTGACAGTGGTGACCACTGACCAGGGCAAATAGTGAGTCAATCTCCCTAATGGGGATGAAGACAGTAACAAGAACCCCACAAGGGTTCCAGCCCATTACCACGCTATCAAAAACAAAAACAAAACAAGTTTTGGCTTTATATACACTTTTACATATTGCAAACTATTTTTAGGCTTTCCGAGCATTTGACTCTAAGCGGCTGTGTTGAAAGGAACAATCCAGATGCCTCTCTGAAACATCAATTGGGTAGCCTTTTCCTTCTGGTTTTGATCCTACTAGATAAATGTATGTGTTAACACATTTTTGTTTTCCACCTTTTTCCCAGCAGTCTGGAATGTAGATTAGGACCCGCAGTGAGGAAGATTCTGCCACTTTCCATATCCAAGCTGTCATGTCTGTGACAACACAATATAGAGAGGATCTTATGGATGATAGCCCCTCTGTTTGTCCCATATGAATTGGAAGCAGCAAAGTTTGATTCCGATGTGCACACCAGGTGTGTATAATGACTGTTTTGACCACACTGGAAGGGAAATGTACAATCGAAAACAAGTAAGTCCTTATGCTGGGACAGAGCGCATTGTTCGGCGCAGTGCTCCGGCTCATATTAGGTTACAAAGTCTGCGCTCAACTCTCCATGGACCATGTCTGTTACACAGATGGTTTTCCAACATATCCGTCCGTATACATGAAACAGTCTCCAGTTGCACAGAGAACTAACAGTGTACACAGTTTTTTTTTTCTGTATCTTAGGTATGTGATCTGAACACTTTTGTAGCATTTGTATCTGATAGTGGAGAAGTATCGTATTTTGTGACTTACTGGCTAGCATTTTGGCCCTGCATAGATCCTGAGTTCATTTGAGTTGAGGAACTGCTGTTGTGTAGTGGCCTTTTTGTACTTTTTTTTTTTTTACCAGAAAAAAGATTTTATTGAAACATTCCCGTTCCAGAGCATTTGTGTTTACATTGAAAAGTACAAGGTAGCACAGTACAGAGACAGGCAGCAGAAAACTAAGTATGGTACATTGACAGATCCAATCCCAGCGTGAAGACCAAAAAGAACCTTTCACCCCGCCATCATCCTCTATTAGTACAATTTTGTGCGTGTATCCATGCGGGTCATACTGCCCAAAATACCAAAGAAGCATGACAGAGTATAATATAATTTATCCCAGCAATCTGTTCATTACAATGTAGCGGTACCCCCGTAGGGGCTGCTAAGTGATGTGGCCCACCTGTCACCCTGCCCAGCCCGGCATTCACTTCTCAGACACTCCAAGACAATGAACAGTATGTTTTGTATTTTATTGCGGGAATTGAACTTGGATGGGGTAAAGGAAATATGGGATGCCTAGTGGAAGTAGCAGAAACTTGCTTGGGACAAACTATATACATGCCAATCTGCCTCCAGCACAACTCTTGCTGCAGACTATCACTCCTCAGCTCCTCCAGCACTTTACTTGCTTGAGCTTCCAGGCACAGCTAGCACCACATGGTGAGTCACCAGCTGCTACCCTGAGCCACTCCCAGCCCAGCCTTGATCAAAACAAACAGGCCTGGCTGCCAGCCAGGCCTGCCTATATTTGCCTACCCTGCACAAAAAAAATCCTGCCTCTAGCACCTACCTAACTAGAGGGTGCTACACTCACCCCCACCAAAATCCAGCCAGTTCCATGGTTGGGAAAATGTAGAAAAATATAGCTCCTGGGCCCAGGAGCAAGGGCATCCCATAAAATAAGTTGAAGGGGGAAAAGGAAACAAACTTGAATATGTACAAATAAATATGTACAAAAATATATAGAAATATCTGGAAAGTATTTACATCATGTACAATCTAATACATATCTAACTACAGGTCCCTGTAGCTAACAGTAACACACAACATTCTAAACACTGGAACTCTTGCGAGCTACCATACACAAATAATAGGTTCTTATGTAGAAAGCTGCTAGTACTGATCACGTCACTCAGCATATAAGTAAAATAAAAAAGGACAAATTATGCTACAGATATAGTCTAGAGCAGTGATGGCGAACCTTGGCACTCCAGATGTTTTGGAACTACATTTCCCATGATGCTCAACTACACTGCAGAGTGCATGAGAATCATGGGAAATGTAGTTCCAAAACATCTGGGGTGCCAAGGTTCGCCATCACTGGTCTAGAGTGTGTATATATGTGTAAAAACACACAGGCAAATATTTATCACTAGAAGATTTTTTCTTTCAACACACAACATAATACAGATTCTAAGTCTCCCTCAAGAGAGATACTCTGCTCGCAAAGATCTTGTCTCCAGCCTGGGGGGGGGGGGTTGGTGGCTATCCTGGAAGATCCTAAAAGAAACAAAACAAAACAGCATCCTAGACTAACACCTATCTACCTACTTTATACAGTTTCTATTGGGAGGGGGTTAGCATCCTGCCGACAGAAATAGCAAATTTTCACTTTACACATATTTCTCTTTGTTCTGTCAGAGGGGGGTTATGATCTGCTGACAACCAGGGGGAAAAAAACAGTATCAAGTGAATGGTTCTCTTTGGAGATCCTGATTGGAGGGGCCCTTCCCCGGACAAACAGGTTCCTTGGAGAGTAATGCCCCGTACACACGGTCAGACTTTGTTCGGACATTCCGACAACAAAATCCTAGGATTTTTTCCGATGGATGTTGGCTCAAACTTGTCTTGCATACACACGGTCACACAAAGTTGTCAGAAAATCCGATCGCTCTAAACGCGGTGACGTAAAACACGTACGTTGGGACTATAAACGGGGCAGTGGTCAATAGCTTTCATCTCTTTATTTATTCTAAGCATGCGTGGCACTTTGTCCGTCGGATTTGTGTACACACGATCGGAATTTCCGACAACGGATTTTGTTGTCGGAAAATTTTATAGCCTGCTCTCAAACTTTGTGTGTCGGAAAATCCGATGGAAAATGTGTGATGGAGCCTACACACGGTCGGAATTTCCGACAACAAGGTCCTATCACACATTTTCCATCGGAAAATCCAATCGTGCGTACGGGGCATTAGTGTTAGGAATCAGACCTCACCCTCAGTGTCCTAGCAATAGGAGTCCATCCAATGGGCATCACACAGGGTGGCAGGCTGGTCTGATCCTGCAGAAAATCTGGAAGAAAGGACACATTCTGCTAAGCTCCAGCAGTTCATGTGGCAAGTTTCCATGGCAGGCTGTAATCTCCAACAGTCCATCCTACGCATAGAAATGCGGGTCGGGCAGTCTCTTCTTACCTTCCCCTTCCTCCCTGATGGAGACTGAGTGGCTCTTTGTAGGCCGTCCGGCCTTCACGATGAATACCCGGTCTTTATAAATTGCTCTCCCCAGCCGACATTCACACCGAATGTCCTTAAAATGGGCCCATGTCTCGGCACAATCTGACACCTGCAAACGCTTGGGTTTATGCAAGTAGTCACAGACCATATCATCCTCCCACTCTCCCCGGGAGCTCTCAATGACATCCATGGTCTCGGGAGGGACATATGGGTAGTCCAGACCCCACTTCAGAGCAACTTTGCGCTGCACCTCCAGTGGAACCTGGAAAACCTGGGCAGTACTTTGGGCTTCCCTTTTCCTGGCAGGACACAGCATTGTGGGACCTCACAACCCACTGCCTGTATGCAGGTGCTCTGGTCTGGGTGGTGGAGGGTCTGTTCAAAAAGAGTGGTCTGCTGCTGACAAGGGCTCCTGCAGTTTTTTCAGTTCCCATAGCTGGCCCTGATACATCTCTACCCTCGGACTGGACCTCCAGGACTGGGAACCGCCTCCCATTCCTCCTCCGAGCTGTTACTTTGAGATGACCACTCCACTAGCCTCTCCAGGGACCTAAATTCAGCTTGCAATCTGGAGGAACCCCAATCTATGGCCCTGCCCTCGCATTCCCCTTCTGGCTTACCTGAGGGCTTACCCCCCTTCAACACTGGCACCTTCCAGGAAGGGTTAGCAATGGGCACAGTGGCAGCCAGAATTTCAGGAACATCTGGCTCCTGCATGGCAGTGCTTAGTCACCAGGTCCCCGACCAGGCCGCAGGCCACGACAGCCTCCTCTTACCTTATGCCGCCAATCTTCGCAAGGGAGTCACCAGGCTCAGACTCTACCCTGCCTTCCAGGGATGATTCCAGGCCCTCTCCGGGCCTTCCGGGACTTCATTGACTGCACATGACACAGTCCTGAGTGCAGGTCCACATTGTAGTACTGTGGTTTCTGCTGGCTGGATGCAAGCCGGGTGAGCAGTTCGCCACAATGACTGCTCCGGATCCATGACCACTGCAGTCGGTATCCGGCACTCTGGACACAGCAGGCACAGTCGCTCCGTCCCCTCCACCATATGGAGGGCGAATCCCCCACGATGCTCCAACCGAAAACCAGTGCCCACTAGTGTCCACTCCTGCAGATCAGGCAACCAGGTCAGCACTGGGTATACATGTCCACCCTCCGCCATCTTGCTCCTCTGCCTCGTGATGTCTGATGTCTGCTAACAGGGAACGCTGGGTCTCTTCTAGGGCGTGGCACCGCCTCCTCGCTTCCAGACAGGCTGACGTCTGCAAAACTAAAATAGGCAGACCCCTCCCCTGGCGTGCTGCTGTAACCCCTTGTTAGATGAACTGAAGTTAGCAGGCAAGCTAATACTAGCTTGACTTGTCCAGGCATGTCGCTCAGCACCGACGGTGCCCAAGCAACTGGGAACAAATGACCGCTGACTCTCCCGGTGGTTACCGATAGCAGAAATAAAGTTTGTGGCCCATGCCTCACTGAAGGGAATATCTGTAGCACAAACAAGATATTTGGGGGGCACACCTTCCCATTAAACCTGGTGCAGCCATAAGACCATACAATAGAAGAAAAATATTACAGCGCACACATGCAAAAAAAACATTCACCTCCAGCAAGGCTAGTTTAAAAACATCTAAACATTCTCAAAATGACATTTTCAAAAATATGAGGATTTGGTCACACCATATTGCTATATGGTGCTAAGCCCACTTACTGCGACAAAGTACCCCATGATTAGTGGGTCCTACACTATCCATAGATTTGTGAGATCCTGCTTCTCTGAACCATGAGAGCTACACTCTTCTAAATGGGAGAATCTTGAGGTCTCCACCTATGACACAAGTGGACACTAACGAGAGGTACTTAGTGAGGGAGTAGGGTGCTCCTCACCCAAAGGGATTTGGTCAGAATCCATACAATACACAAACAAGATATTTGGGGGGCATACCTTCTCATTAAACCTGGTGCAGCCATAAGACCATACAATAGAAGAAAAATATTACAGCGCACACATGCAAAAAAACATTCACCTCCAGCAAGGCTAGTTTAAAAACACCTAAACATTCTCAAAAAGACATTTTCAAAAATATGGGGATTTGGTCACACCATATTGCTATATGGTGCTAAGCCCACTTACTGCGACAAAGTACCCCATGATTAGTGGGTCCTACACTATCTATAGATTTGTGAGATCCTGCTTCTCTGAACCATGAGAGCTACACTCTTCTAAATGGGAGAATCTTGAGGTCTGTTTAGGTGTTTTTAAACTAGCCTTGCTGGAGGTGAATTTTTCATCTGTAGCACAGTCCCACCCGCAGGCTGACCCCGATCACCCCAGGTGACAGTAGACACTTCCAGGCACACTTTACTGTATAATGCAGGAGTTTGGAGCATAAGTTCAAGATGTCCAGCATTAGCAGGACGCTGGACATATTTGTAATCCAAATTGGGACGTCCAGCTATAGCAGAACGCTGGACGTAATTGTAATCCATGGGCGCGATTGCCCCCCGTGGTTGCCACGGGTGACAGCACATGGTATACAGTTACTTAGTTGCAGAATTAGCACAAGTGTCCATCCCAGCACCGGTTGGGGCAACTGGGCAAGCAGGTAGAAATAATTGGCAAATGGCTCCCACTGGTTGCTATGGGCAATGGCACTCATTACTGTGATGTATGTTGGTGGGGGGGGGGGGCACTGTGTCTAGTTTAAGATTAAAATATTAGGACCGGAAGCGGATGGTGGTGCTAGCCAGCGTGGAGTGAGTGTGTGTGTCCACCCCGCTCTCCCCGTTTTCATGAACGTGCTGCTCCGGGGATAACCACTGCATATTTCTCCTATGCTGGAGTCGTGAGAGGCAGGCTGTAGGCTGCGGTGACCTGTCCGCCTTTGCTGTCTCCTCCCGGCGCTCCCGGGACAAACGGTGACTCTTTCCTATCCACAGCCTGATAAACACAGGCGCAGTACGAGTGAGAGCCGAGTGAAACTCTCGCGAGAACAGGGAGGAGGGGACGGAGCCCAGCTACGAGAACCAACTGTTTGGCGAGCCCCCGCCATGGAATTCTCAGTGCACCAGGAGCTGAAACGGTATTTGCTGCCTCAAGGAGACCCGGGAATAGAAGTGAGTACACGCTTTAGATCCGGCAGAGTTGTTGGGGAGAAATCAGCGTGACTTGTCAAGATCGGCGGGATGAGGTATTGAACTCTATCTCTTTCGTTGGTTAACTGGTGGTAAAGTGGAGGAGGAAAGTAATTATTTCAGATGAACTGAACGTCTGGTGGACTGTAAAACCCGCTATTGCTTGGGGGGTAGGATAAACATTAGGACTGCTGGTGAAAGAGAGCTGTGACCCTTTAATCTACTACAGTCTATTGTGCCTGGTTAAAAGTCAAAGGACACTACCCTGTGGTTCAATAGCCTAACAGGGGAAAAGGAGAAGTGATCGGGCAGCTGTGATCTATCTGACCAGTTTGTTAAATCTCCCTGAACTGTTGAAACACGCATACTGGTTGAGTGGGGACTGGAGGGGTGTAAATAGAACCTTGCATTAAAGAGATAGTATTTACCTGTGCTAACCCCTTCTGCGGTTCCCTGGTTTCCCCCGTGCCCCACTCGTTCCCCACTGGTGGTGTTGGGTATCCAGGTACATAAAGGTAACAACGGCAATGTCAAGGAGGAGAGGGGAGGAGCCAGTCAACATGGAGAACTTAGGGCCCCAGTCGTTACGATCTGCAAAGGAGAAGGGGAACCGGGCGGCAGCAGCTGCAGCAAAATTGGAGAGGTTTGCACACACTCCTGAACAGACCCCCATTAAGAACGGGCAAGCTCCGCAACCTAAGACCACCGGGGATAGGAAAAGTTATGGACAGGCATCCTCCACCCCAGCTGGAGTAGGGCATAAAAATCCAATTGTTAATAAAAACTTAGGGGCAGGGGAAAAAGTCCAGGTACCACCACCAGCAATGGCCTCTGCTACAGAGGTAGAACCAACCCTGAGGGAAATTTTTCAAGCGATCAACTCTTGCAGAGCATCAGTGGAGGGGTTGAGCTGCCAAATTAAAGAGATCAAGGATGAACTATTACTAATAAAGCAGGAACTGCAAAAGGCAGTAGATAGAATAACCGGCTTGGAGGGAAGAGTGAGCCAAGTGGAGGACGATGTTTTTCCCCTACAGCAAGATGTTAAATCTATGAAGGAACAACTGGGTAGAATTAATGAAAAAATGGATGAAATGGAAAACCGCCTGAGAAGGGATAACATAAGAATAGTGGGTCTCCCGGAGAGATGTGAAGGGCAGAACCCCATTGTTTTTTTGGAAGGATGGTTCACAGAAGTATTTGGAAGAGATGCATTTTCCCCACAGTTTGCAATTGAGAGAGCCCCAGAGGATTGGTGGGGGGGGGGGGGGGTGATGGAGGGGGAGAAGGGTTGTAAATTTATAGTAGGAACCAATATGCACATAGCACCGGTGGGGGTAATTAAGGGGAAGGGGGGATGTAGGATTAAGCACAGGTGTGGTAAATGTAAATAACATGAAAAAGCAGATATTTAGAAGGATCACTAGAATGGAATATAATAGCAAGGAAGCCTTAAGGGTCGTAAAGCACAAAGTACAGGGGGTAAGGGAACACCCCTTTTTTTTCTTTTTGTTTGTTTTCCCTTTTTCTCACCATTTTTTACACGTAGTGCACAATATGGTAGTAACAGAGGATTTTCACTTTAGCTATATCTTGGGTTTTTTGGGAGGTATAGGGGGTAAGAAGATGTTACTCTCCGGCACGAAACAATGTACCAAGTTTAAGGCACCCACTTTGTTTTTTTGGCTTCTTGGAGGCCAGCTCTAACCTGTGGCCTGTTTGATGCAGTCTAAGGTTCTCAAAATAGGTTCTTGGAACGTACGGGGGATGGGGAACCCAAACAAAAGGGCTGCTATTTTCTCGCTACTGGAGTTAAGGGGAGTGGGCCTGGTCTGTCTACAGGAGACACACCTGACAAAGGATACGATGAAATGTCTCCCAAGCAGGAGGTTTCAAGCCCAATACCACTCGGTTCACTCTTCATACTCTAGAGGAGTGAGCATATTGGTGACAAGAAGTGTGATGTTCTCTTGTAGACAGACCAGGATAGATAGTTTGGGTCGTTATGTCTTTTTATACTGCTCTATTGAAAACAGAATGTATGTCATTGCTAACATTTATATCCCCCCACCTTTTAAATTGGAAGTTTTATACAACTTATTGGAGTTTATGCTGGATAAGACAGATACCCGGGTGATAGTATTGGGGGACTTTAACGAGGTGTTGAACAGAGAGCTGGACAGATATCCAGCGAAAGTCCAAGCAAATAGTGTAGCAGGGGGCCGGTTGGGTCAATTCTTAGAGGAAGCAGGCCTAGTGGATATATGGAGGGCCCAGAATCCCGGAACAAGGCAGTATTCCTGCTTCTCTGCCTCCCACTCTACCTTTTCCAGGATTGACATGGTCCTGGGGAATGTGGAGGCAACACCACTAATGAAGAATATAGTTTACTATCCGAGAGGGGTCTCGGATCACTCTCTGATGGTGGCCTCAATGGACATAGGGGTCAGGGAGGCTAGAGGGTTTTGGAAGCTAAGCCCATATTGGTTGGAGCTAATGGGGGAACCAGAGAGGATAACAATGAAGTTAGAAGACTTCTTAAAATCTAATGAAGGTTCAACCACAGCGGGTGTACAATGGGATACGTTGAAGGCATTCCTGAGGGGCATTCTGATCCAGGGGGTGGCAGGTGTAAAAAAAAGGGCAAGGGGGTGGGAAGAGGGAATTAGGAAGGAACTGGAGCTGGCAGAGGAGCAATTCATAGCAAACCCTAGTCCAGAGAAGCAGAAACGGTGGGAGGGAATACAGGAAACTTATAGGGCAGCAGTCTTGAAGGAGGGTGAAAATAAGCAACTCTTCCAGAAACAACGGACATTTGGGGAGGGGGAAAGTGTGGGACGCATGCTGGCCTACTTGGTAAAAACCAACTCCTCCTCCTCGATGATCCCGGCAATCAGGACTCCAAAGGGCGAGATATCCTCCCAGAGATCAGAAATTACAGGTATATTCGAAAAGTACTATAAAAATCTGTACAGGTCGCAAGGGATTGTCGAGGAGAAGGACATGAAAATTTTTTTTGAGGGTATAAGGATCCCGAGGGTTACTGAAGAGGATAGAGAGGGTATGGATGCGCCAATTACATTAGCTGAAGTGCAACTGGTGGTAAAGGGAATGGCAAACCAAAAATCTCCAGGACCGGATGGTCTTCCGGTAGAGACCTATAAGCGGTACGGGAAGGTCCTTTTGCCAGAATTATTGAAGACACTGAATTGGGCTCTTCAGGGAGGGTGTCTGCCTGTTTCGATGACCGAAACAGAGATCATTCTGCTTCATAAAGAGGGGGGTGGACCCATTGGACCCGTCGGCATACAGACCTATATCCCTGTTGTGCGCAGACGCCAAGATCCTGGCAAGGGTGTTGGCTGCCAGGCTTAATAAAATTATACATAAACTTATCCACGGGGATCAAACGGGATTTATTTCCCATAGGACTACGAGCATGAATATCAGGAGGGTCTATATGAACCTCCAGACCCCGACAGAGAATATGGGATCAAGAGCAGTGTTGTCACTGGACATAACTAAGGCCTTTGACAGCTTGGAGTGGCCATATCTCTGGCGGGTGTTGGAGGAATTTGGCCTGGGCCCTGGTTTCAGAAGGTGGATAAAAATATTGTACAAGACCCCAAGTGCAAGGGTTAGGGTCAATAAAGACCTCTCAGGGAAAATATGCTTGGAGAGGGGAACAAGACAGGGGTGCCCTCTGTCCCCCCTGCTTTTTGCCCTTGCCATGGAGCCACTAGCAATTCATATTAGGACCAGCTTAAAGATCAAGGGGTTTGTAAGAAGAATAGGAGAGGAGAGGGTTGCACTGTATGCCGACGATGTCCTACTGTTTCTTGGAGATACGGGAGGCTCGCTTAGGCAGGTAATGGATATAATGGAGAAGTTTGGTAATGTATCGGGACTGGTGGTGAACTGGAGGAAATCTGCACTTCTGCCGCTAGATACACCCATTGGTCAGGACCTGCCGGGAACCTCACATTTAAAAATAGCTTCAACGATCCGTTATCTGGGCATAAATATGTCAAAAAACCCTAATCAGTTTATCGTAGATAACCTAGTTCCACTACTGGATAAATTTGAGCGCAAAATCGATATCTGGAACCGGCTGCCCCTTTCTGTAGCAGGTAGGGGCAACCTAATTAAGATGGTTTGGTTGCCTCAATTGTTGTATTTACTACACAACTCACCGGTGTGGGTGAACAAAAAGTGGTTCAAAAAGATAGATTCACTTTTTAGGGATTTGTTATGGAGGAGAGGGAAGGCCAGGATTAGCCTCCAGAACCTACAGCTACCAGCTAAAGAAGGAGGAATAGCTCTCCCGCATCCGAGATGCTATTTTTTGGCGGCACAGCTGCAGCATCTAGGGGGCGGTTGTGCTGATAATAGCCTGTTAACTTTGGAGGCACCCCATAAAATTGTAGCGGAGGCATTGGAAGCAGACTCACTACCTGGTAGTAGCCCCACAACCAAGTTAATAACAAAAGTCTGGAAAGCAACGAAGTCTTTAATGGGATATGTCGGGTTTACAGAATTTGCTCCCCTCTGGCACAACAGAAACCTGCAGGAGATTGTGGCTATGGGGGAATTTAAGGAATGGGCGAGGTGGGGTATAAATAGTCTATCCCAACTGTATAGAGGGAATGTATTGAAAACTTTTGAGGATCTTCAAAAAGAATTTAGTATGCCAAAGCAAACATTTTTTAGGTATCTGCAAATGAGAGCGGCTCTGGAGGTGCAATTCAGGGTAGGTCCCCCTGTTTGGGTAGATGCGGTATTACTAAAAAGAGTGATCAGACCCGGGAAGAGGAAGGGTTTTATTTCCGAAATATATACGCAACTATGTAAGGAAGCTGTTGTTAGTTCAGAGCACCTTGGTTGTAGGGAGGGGTGGGAGAAGGATGTGGGAAAGTTAACCGACACACAATGGAGGGAAATCTTGGAGGTGGGTCAGGAGGTTTCAGTTTCACCTGCACAGAGACTCTCCCACCTAATGTTGCTATATAGAGCATACTACACCCCAAAGAAACTATTCTGCTTTGGCGTAAGACCTGACGCCAAATGCCCTAGGTGCGGGGAGGAGGGTGACCTGATCCACATGGTATGGAGGTGTCCCAAACTAGTACGGTACTGGTTGGGGGTAGTGGGCTTTATTGGAGAAAAGTGGGGAATTTCGTTAGAGACAGATGTCAGACTCTGCATACTTGGATATAGGGTATGGAGCCGAGAGGAGGCAACAGTCAAGATAGTGGTTCTGAGATGCCTTTACCAGGCCCGGAAGCTTATCATGCAGAGATGGCAATCAGTCCACCCCCCGACAGTTGATGAGTGGGTTAAAACAGTAAATGACGTAATATGGAAAGAGAGAGCCCTATATATCAGAAGAGGGAACCTTAAAAAATCTGAGAAGATGTGGAACCCCTGGTTGGCAAGCATAGGGTGTCAGGAATAACGGAAGGTCTGGCTCAGGGAGGGATGAGGGCAAGGGGAGGGTGGGAGGGATTGGGGGTAAATAGATTCCTGTCGTCCTATTGTATCATATAAAATCATCTACTGGACAAATTTTATAGATTTAGTGGGAGTGAGGGGGGACTGGTGGAAGGATACAAGGCCCCTTCCCCCGCAGAGTTTGTTTACATGAAATTGAGGATGTTTTTAATGGTGTATGTAAACTAAGAAATGTCAATAAAGATTATTTAAGAAAAAAAAAAAAAGATTAAAATATTAACAATAGAAGTAACGTATCTAATGGTACACAGAATGATAAACAATAATTGAATTATAGTGAAAAGTCCATATTCTTCAGTAAAGTGTTCAAACAGATGTGATTAGATTGATCAATAAGTGTAAAAATCCTCCACCGCCTAAATGATATCCAAATCATACTCAAGGTGCTCAAGTATATAGACCTGCTCACCGGACAGCCATGACCTCTTTAGTCAAAAAGAAGGTCTAAATCCACCACAATGCCATATGGAATGAGAAGACAAAGAAGGACCAATAGCGTAATTCTGCTTTTTATTTAACGAATAAACTCATAAAAATACCTGCTTACATTAATTCATATGGTACCCAGGCAATCCGCCCCTTCCTGTGTGCCAAACACTGCGCTTATGGTACTCGCCCCTCACACTAAGCAGCCACTTAAAAAACAAAAACGTGTTATAAATAATAAATGATGCACTATAACTGCCCTCACCACTAGTGCAATCAAATAGCAGCGCTGAAAATACTATGTGATCTCAAAGGAACAAAATACATATAACCCTTAAATTATATATAATATCCAGCTGTTGTGCACAGCGCTAAATAAACATGTGTTACTAATCAATAGACATAATGTGAACCAACCGTGTAAACTACTTTAAATCAAAATTGCAAATAAATTACAAAAATGACCAGTGAACATATAAAGTCCAAAGTAAAGTGAATAGTGGATAATGGTGAAAATATCAAACAGATAAAAATCTTCAGTGATAATATCTTCCACCACACCGCTGTGACTGTGACTTCCACTCCCCTTCAGCGAGTAAACTCACCAGCTCCTTTTGCCTTACACTCTCGTGTTCGGCTCACAGGCTTTTCCCACACAGTAGGGGGCAAACTGGCAACCTCCAATCAATCTCCGTTTAGTACCCAGAGTGTGATTGCAAATGCTGTTTGTTGTGTGGAGATGAAACAGACTGTTTCATCTCCACACAACAAACAGCATTTGCAATCACACTCTGGGTACTAAACGGAGATTGATTGGAGGTTGCCAGTTTGCCCCCTACTGTGTGGGAAAAGCCTGTGAGCCGAACACGAGAGTGTAAGGCAAAAGGAGCTGGTGAGTTTACTCGCTGAAGGGGAGTGGAAGTCACAGTCACAGCGGTGTGGTGGAAGATATTATCACTGAAGATTTTTATCTGTTTGATATTTTCACCATTATCCACTATTCACTTTACTTTGGACTTTATATGTTCACTGGTCATTTTTGTAATTTATTTGCAATTTTGATTTAAAGTAGTTTACACGGTTGGTTCACATTATGTCTATTGATTAGTAACACATGTTTATTTAGCGCTGTGCACAACAGCTGGATATTATATATAATTTAAGGGTTATATGTATTTTGTTCCTTTGAGATCACATAGTATTTTCAGCGCTGCTATTTGATTGCACTAGTGGTGAGGGCAGTTATAGTGCATCATTTATTATTTATTACATTAATTCATGCCTGTGTCCTGGCACTAGGAGATTTCTCCTGTGGGCCAGATGGAAGCTGCATCCTGCCCTGCTCACGCTGGGAAGCAGTGTGCGTTCCACTGCCGCTGGGAGAAGAACCAGAAGCTGGGACCCAGACGTGATGTGACCGGAAGGCGCCTCGGCGTACGTATTGTAATTCTTACGTCATCAGGAAGTGTTCCGGTCACTGGGCAGAAGACTGTAACAGATTGCCTAAAGTGGATCACAATTGGCGGAGAACCTAATTCCCGCCCCTCATCATCCCGCAGACTGTGGCCAGCTATATTATGCATTTGCAAAGGCATATAACACATATCTGGTACAAATCATTGAAATTCTGGTGAATAGTAATTAACGCAGAAATATACCTGATGATTAAAACCAAAATGATATAAAACAATTGATTTTTACATTACAATTCATAAACATGTAAGGCAATACATAAAAATAATTTAATATAAATTATAGTATCATTTTTTTGGAATTCAAAATTCGGAAACATAAATTTGCAATTTGTTACTAGAATAAATACCGGTATATTATCATTAAGACTGAAAAAATCTTTTTGGGATCTCTATCTTTAAGAAGAACAGGCCAGTAAGTTTTAAAAATATTTTCCACTTCCTTAAATTACCGGTGGAATCCTGTAATAACAGTCAGGTCACTCTGCAATGACTTTTTTTTTTGTTAGCTGTTGAAGAGACTCTCTATCCATACCAGAGACTTTATTTTTACAATGATCTAGTTCTGTGGGACTATAACCCTTTTCAATAAACCTCTTTTTTTTTTACAAGAAACTTTTCAATAAACCTCTTAGTAAGAGGTTACTGTTACTGTGATACTGAATAGCAGGCAGAGCACATAAGTCCTTCCCCTGGGTTCAACTCCTCAATGGTGGTGGAACAAAGCACAGTTCCCCGGCTCGATCAACTTCGGTTGCTAGGGGCAATAGCTGGCAGGTTACCCGTAAACAGGAGGTCCCGGAACGAGCCCCCAAATGTAGCGGTACCCCCATAGGGGCTGCTAAGTGATGTGGCCCACCTGTCACCCTGCCCTGACCGGCATTGACTTCGCAGACACTCCAAGACAATGAACAGTCCATAAGCTTTGTTTTTGTATTTTATTGAGGGAATTCAACTTAGATGGGGTAAAGGAAATATGGGATGCCCAGTGGAAGTAGCAGAAACTTGTTTGGGACAAACTATATACTCTCCTGTATATACACGCCAATCTTCCTCCAGCACAACTCTTGCTGCAGACTATCACTCCTCAGCTCCTTCAGCAATTTACTTGCTTGAGCTTCAAGGCAGAGCTAGCACCGCATGGTTAGGCCTGACACTGACTCAGACAGGTCTTAGAAATTGCCTTTTGCAGACAGGGACCGCAGGCCCCTATAGTGTAGCAGTAGAAAGTTTTGGGTGCTAGCTGTCCTAACTTCGGCTACTGAGCCCATTAACCCATCTTCAGGCCCTGACAGCCCTCCTGGCTGCAGCTGCCCTTCTCCACTGCCTATGTCACCACAGTTCACTTCACTAGCTCTGTATACATCCCAGACTGCATGCTCCCAGTCCTCCTCTAGCACCTACCTACATAGAGGGTGCTATAACAAGATCCACTGGGGCTAAGCCAGGAAAATCCAGCCAGCTCCCCCAAACCCTGTCAAATTTGGCCGTGCTTCCCTGGTGCTGGTAAATAACACACTCATATCTTAGAGCGGTCCTCATGTGGCCTATTCCTGGTTTCCAAGCCTAAGAAAATGATGTCATACACCCTAGGAGCCTTCAGGAGGGGAAGGGGGGCTTTCTTAGCTAAGCATGCCCTCCTGCCTGAACTAAGGGCAGATGAATTCTGGAAAGTAAATGCTACATTAATCATCTGTCATCTGCCCTTACTCAATGATGGATGGAGTTTTCTTTGAATTTTAAAAATGAATTAAATAGCGTGTTTGGTTTGTGCTGCTCAGATGCAGTGTAGTTCCACATTAAGAATGTCTGGTCTCAGGACAAGGGATGGGTAAATGGGCCCCAGTTCAGTTCTGGTGAGTTTCAGCGAACCCTGAAGTTTGCAAACCCCAAAGCGTAGCACCATTAACCCTGTTAAAATCTATGGCCTTGTACATTTTTCTGGTTATAGGCAAATAAGCAAGCTATTGTTATTAAAAGAGCAAAAAATTGCTCTTAAAGTGTTACTAAACCCAGGACCCTGCATTCACTATATCTGGTCTCCCACAGTACACAGAACATGGAAATGCAATTTTTTTTAATAAATATAAACTGCTAAATACCTTTTCTCATTAGCAGTAAACAATGGCATCCCTAAGGGGGGGCAGAGGGGCCCCCCCAACATTATGCTGTGCCCCACCATGTGCCCCCCAATTAAAAATTTTTTAAATTTTTTTTACAAAAAGGCATTGTCTAAGAGGGTGAGCGTCCCCAGTCAGCTCCTGCGGGTGATTCCTCCCCCCTCCCTCTGCTCGCTGACACTGCATAATGCGAGCGCTCACACAACCACGGCCGCCCGATCTGCTCCTTCCCCTGCATCCTCATTGGCAGGGAGAAGAGCGAGTTGCAGGAAGGACTCCACCAGGACTCTCAGTTACTGAAAAAACAGACTGATTTCTCCCATCCTTAGGAGTACCAGCCTGTAACATCCAAGAGATGCCAGACCAGCGCTGTCAATAGCAGGGGCAGGACAGCAAGAGGAGGCTGGGGAACCCCACAGTGACAGAACACCAGGGCCCGGTGGCAAGACAACCTTTGCAACCCTGATAGTTCTCCCCTGTATGGGGGGGGCCCAATACAGTAAGAAGGGAGCTCACTGCAGAACATGTGAAAGGGCCATTGTGGGATCGTAGTAAAGGGCCCCAGGATATAGATATAGATATATAGATATAGCTATATATCTATAGATATATCTATATCTATATATATAAATATAAAATTGCATTTTATAGTTGCCGCCCTACTTTTGTCCCTGTCCCCCCATGTGCCCCCCCTAAATATGAAAGCTGGAGACGCCCCTGGCAGTAAATAGCAGTTTCCTGACTTCCATCAGTGCCCGGTTAAAGCTTGTAGGAGGAGTTTTCATACTGCACTGGCTGACCTATCAGTATGCAGGACCCCGGACCCTGTGTCTGGACAGTGCTGATTGGCCCTGTGCTGATCACATGCACTCTCCCAAGAAAAAAAAACTGAGCATAACCAAACTGAGCATGTGCAGCCTGACTCCAGTAACTCTGTCTTATCCGGACTTGTTTCGGAGTCAGTAGAAGACGGGGAGGATCAGAGAAGACAGGATCAAACAACCTTTCTACACAACTCAGAGAATTAACCCCTTAGGTTCCATAGTGAGTATAACAAGCATGCTTTACTACATATATACACTGATTTAACTGTTGTGGGTTTAGTAACACTTTAAGCTAGCCATACACTAGTAGAAGTCCATCAAAAACGTTTGTTTTACGAACATTTTTCGATTTTCTAATAGTTAGTGCCAGTTGTTTGCTTCTGCCCACAGTGATGAGAAAATTCAAAAGAGCAGAATATAAAATGTTTCTTTTTTTTTTAATTGCTGAATGGTGAATTGCGCCACAACTGCAAGTCAAATGCTTGGCCTGCGGTTGCAGTGCAGTCCCATTCATTTATTTTGTTGCCTGTCAAACTCTACATGTACCATTAAAATTGCAGCGTTGAGATGCAAAGTGACAATGTGCAGCACTGTGCGGGTGGTCAGGGGGAGGTATGAACATGGATCAATTGCTTATTTTTACCGCCTCCTGGCAGCGTGTATGAAAGGAGTCTAACAATGAATGTGGTTTTCGTTCAGGAACGGCCATTCACTACAAAGACGAATGTTAAAAGTGAACAATATACTTTCAAATGACATTCATCAAGTCATCAAATGTACTGACAAGAATGGTTTTCACCTTATAACATGGGATATAGTGGACAAGCAGCTCTGCCATGTTTGTTTGGAAATCTACTAGTGTAGGGTCAGCTTTAAGCTGGCCATAGATCAATCAAAATGAGATCCATCTATGGGCAGGGTGGTTGTACCTAAGTCGATCCACCAATCGAATTGCGTACAACCAGCCTGTTCGATTTTTTTAAATGCAACTACTACCAGCGGCTATAGCCGTTAGCAGTAATGTGTTATGCCAGGCGGCATAACACAATAGCACTGCGGGAGGTATTCCCCCATCAACACTGACTGTGTTGATGGGGGAATAGAGCGAATTTATTTCCTGCATCCATGACAAGTTGCATAATTTATATGGCTTGCTTTAGTGTTAGGTGCTGGCCCCTGCCCTTTCCACTTCATGCGTGTTCCTATTGGCCACCCACGGTGGTCATCTCACCCTAGGCCACTGCCTATATGGCCTAGGGAACAATCTGGCCCTGACCGGCCCCGACTGGCCCCTGACCGGCCCCTCACTATGATAGGGGGGCTTACTGGCTATCTGTGCTGTTTATTTGCAGCAGACAAAAAGGCAGTTGCCAGACTGGCTGTGCTGTTAGTCTGGGCTGTGTAACTTTAAGGCACGGATGGACAGAAATGTAAATCCTTTGTAAAGTAAAACTCCCATATATGCATTTTTCCAGTATAGTTAGCTGTTTACCTGGCGTTCAGCTTTAAAATGCAACAATTTATCTAATATATTATGCTTCATGTTAAGGGGCGCTATTCCCTTATAATATTGTTTTAAAGACTAAAAACATATTCAAGGAATGAACATGAATTGTGATGTCATCTTTCAATGAGCTCATGTGTGTAAAGTTTTGGAACTCCACTTTCCAGCACTACACAAGACGGTGTTCAGCACTCCCTCTTGTGGCAGACGTGGGTGTCACATGGCAAAGCTGCTTTTCCATCCCATGTTATAGGGTAATGTTTAGGTTAATCAGCAACAGGTTCCAGTAGTCTTTGGATTGTCCCAAAGGACCACTAAAGCAATTACCCATTCATGCACTGACAGACTCTGCTGTGTTTAAATAAGAAATTGTATTTTTGTTCTGCACAACTTATTTCATGTGGCCAAATGCAAACATTGTTCTCTCGAAAAGGTATGCGATTAGTTAAAAACCACAGAGTTCAGGGCTAGCCAGTGACATGAAGTAGTGTTCCCAATGCATATACAATGATATTCATTTATTAGAACTGCAAGAATGTAGAAGGGTTGGCAGTAGCAGCTACTCAAATTCTAAATGTCATTTTTTTTAGTGCAGGTTAGGAAAGGAAAATGAACCTCTGGTTGGCTGATATGGGCTAACAGCTGCATGCGCAGTCCTGAATCAGGATAAGAACGCAAACAGGATGGTATTTATCATAATAGCCCTCAAAAGCCAATGTCTAGGGAAGCAGGATTTAAGAGTTTACCTTAACGCTGCCCCCCACACTAACCTTCCCTGTAACCGTAATACCATGTCTCCCACTATCCCTCTCTGTATCCCCAAAACGTAACACCTTCCCTCCCTGTTGTCTTAAAGTGTTACCAAACCCACAACAGTAAAATCAGTCTGTAAATGCAGTGAATCATGCTTGTTATACTCACTGTGTAATCCTCTGCATTGTGTAAAAGGCTGTTTGATCCTGTCCTCTCTGATCCTCCCCTTTTACTGTCCCCAATCCATCTCCTGATAGTACAGAGCCTTGGGGGCACTCTGCACATGCTCAGTTTGGTGTGTAATGCTAGAGAGTTTTTTTTTTTTTCTTTGGTAGGGTGCATGTGATCAGCACAGGGCCAATCAGCACTGTCCAGACAGAGAGTCAGGGGTCCTGCAGCCTCACAGGACAGTCAGAGTAGAATGAAAACTCCCCCTACAAGCTTTTAACCAGAGCTTGGCCGGATTCTGATAGAAGTCACAGGACTGCTATATACTGCTAATAAGAAAAGATAATTAGCAGTTTATATTTACTGAAATAATTGTATTTCTATGTTTTGTGTACTGTGAGAGACCAGATTTAGTGAATGCAGGGTCCTGGGTTTAGTAACACTTTAAAACAAATCTTTCTTGTTTACACTTGGGCTCCCACTATCCCTCCCTGTATCCCTAAACCTAACATGATCCCTTCTACCATCCCTCCCTTTAACCTTATGGCTAACCTTTACACCAACACTTCCTGTAGCCCTAAAACTGACTGCAGGTCAAATGCACCTATCACTGAACTTCAAATGATCTCAGAAGCATCTCAAATCTATGTCAAGTGCAAGCCGAATGCACCTAAAAGCTAATTGCCTTCTCCCATCAACACAAGTCCAAAACATACAGTGCCTTGAAAAAGTATTCACACCCCTTGAAATTTTCCACATTTTGTCATGTTACAACCAAAAACGTACATGTATTTTATTAGGATTTTATGTGATAGACCAACACAAAGTGGCACATAATTGTGAAGTGGAAGAAAAATGATAAATGGTTTCCAAACTTTTTACAAATAAATATGTGAAAAGTGTGAAGTGCCGTTGTATTCAGCCCCCCTTTACTCTGATACCCCTAACTACAATCTAGTGAAACGAATTGCCTTCAGAAGGTACCTAATTAGTAAATAGAGAGTCCACCTGTGTGTAATTTAATCTCAGTATAAATACAGCTGTTCTGTGAAGCCCTCAGAGGTTTGTTAGAGAACCTTAGTGAACAAACAGCGTCATGAAGGCCAAGGAACACACCAGACAGATCAGGGATAAAGTTGTGGAGAAGTTTAAAGCAGGGTTAGGTTTTAAAAAGATATACCAAGCTTTGAACATCTCATGGAGCACTGATCAATCCATCATCCGAAAATGGAAAGAGTATGGCACAACTGCAAACCTACCAAGACATGGCCGTCCACCTAATCTGACAGGCCAGGTAAGGAGATTGTTAATCAGAGAAGCAGCTTAGAGGCCCATGGTAACTCTGGAGGAGCTGCAGAGATCCACAGCTCAGGTGGGAGAATCTGTCCACAGGACAACTATTAGTCGTGCCCTCCACAAATCTGGCCTTTATGGAAGAGTGGCAAGAAGAAAGCCATTGTTGAAAGAAAGCCAAAAGAAGTCCCGTTTGCTGTTTGCGAGAAGCCATGTGGGGGACACAGCAAACATGTGGAAGAAGGTCCTCTGGTCATATAAGACCAAAATTTAACTTTTTGGCCTAAAAGCAAAACGCTATGTGTGGGGGAAAAATAACACTGCACATCACCCTGAACACACTATTCCCACCGTGAAACATGGTGGTGGCAGCATCACGTTGGGGCTGGTCAGAGTTGATGGGAAGATGGATGGAGCCAAATACAGGGCAATCTTAGAAGAAAACCTGTTGGAGTCTGCCAAAGACTTGAGACTGGGGTGAAGATTCACCTTCCAGCAGGACAACAACCCTAAACATACAGCCAGAGATACAATGGAATGGATTAGATCAAAGCATATTCATGTGTTAGAATGGCCCAGTCAAAGTCCAGACATAAATCCAATTGAGAATCTGTGGCAAGACTTGAAAATTGCTGTTCACAGACGCTCTCCATCCAATCTGACAGAGCTTGAGCTATTTTGCAAAGAAGAATGGGCAAAAATGTCACTCTCTAGATGTGCAAAGCTCTATTTACTAATTAGGTACCTTCTGATGGGAATTGGTTTCACTAGAATTTAGTTAGGGGTATCAGAGTAAAGGGAGCTGAATACAAATGCACGCCACACTTTTCACATGTTGATTTCTAAAAAAAATTGAAAACAATTTATCATTTTCCTTCCACTTCACAATTATGTGCCACTTTGTGTTGGTCTATCACATAAAATCCCAATAAAATACATTTACGTTTTTGGTTGTAACATGACAAAATGTGGAATATTTCAAGGAGTATGAATACTTTTTCAAGGCACTGTAGGTCCTTACCCTGCTGCCCCAGGCACTGGCCTATGATTGCCAATAATTTAAGCAGAGCCCTGACAAAAGTCAATTGGCTTTAGAACCTGCAAAAAAAAAAAAATCATTTCCAACGAATATTTGTGTCTCAAATATGGAGTTTGGGTTTTAGTTAAATATTATTTTTATTGAGTTTTGTAAGATGTAACAGAAAGAAGAGACTATGGGGTTGATTTACTAAAGGCAAATCCACTGTACACTAAAAGTGCACTTGGAAGTGCAATCGCTGTAGATCTGAGAGGAAGATCTGAGAAATGAGTGGAAGCTCTGCTGATTTTATCATCCAATCATGTGCAAGCAAAAATGCTGTTTTTTATTTTCCTTGCATGTCCCCCTCAGATCTACAGCGACTGCACTTCCAAGTGCACTTGTAGTGCAAAGTGGGGTTGCCTTTAGTAAATAAACCCCTATGTGCATTTATAGGAATATGCAACTTTAACCAAAATAATATACATAGGTTCATGTAGTACAATATCCACTGAATACGTAACATCCTCATCATCCTATTACCTACAGGGGAAGCCCAAAAAACTGTGATTCAATATGTGGTACATTCAAAAGTACATCTCTATAGAACCAGAATATGGGATCTGTATCTATCTAAATAGCCACCAAGATCTTGTAGAAATCAAAGTCCGCTACTGAAGTATAACCTTTTCCCAAATAGGGTGACATTCAGAATGTCCACAACCATTGTAGGGTACAGAGATAAAGGACTCAGGGAGCTAAAATATATATGATAACAGCGAGACTGTAGTAGGAGATGAAACAGAACAGAGAAACTAGGCGAGGACATAAGGGACGGAGTTCTCCACCATGGCTTGGTTTTCTCCAGGGAGTACTGCTCAGAAATCCAAGTCTTGAACGTGGATGAATGACAAAAAAAAATTGACCAAAAGGTTTTCAAAACTTCTCTGATTTATAATTTTTCTGGAATAATAGATGTCCCAGGTCTTCAGAATCCAGTTTTACTGCCCATTTTGCCAAGGAGAGTATAGAGTTTGGAGTTTGGGTTTTGAATGGGTTGATATGGGAATGCTGGATATCAATAGACAACATTCAATTGGTTCTGAAGGTTGAAGGTTTTTTACTTTCATGCGTTTTATTCATGAAGGTAAAAAACCTTCAGTATGCAGCTCCCCCCACAGCCCCCCTAATACTTACTGCCTCCTCATTGGCTGGGAGACAGCAGCAGAAGCTATTGGCTCCTGCTGCTGTCTATCACAGCCAGTGAGGAGAGAGCGGGGATGGGGACAAGCCCCATTCTGTGTGTCTTATAGCAAACAAATATTTGGGGGGGCATATCCTAAAATATGCATTAAAGATGGTGCAGCCATAAGACCATAAAACAGAGCAAAATATTACAGTGCACACATGTAAAAAATTTGCGTATGGACTGCGACAACTTTAAAATAAATTTGTGTACCACCACTTCTGTGTGTATCCTTATACCTCGACAACATATATTATTAACCTAATGTTGCAGAGTATCCTCATGTTCTGCTCTGCAAAAAAAGGGAACCCTACTCAGTGATTTGATGTAATGTCCTCAGACATTATCACCTTTACCCTTCAGTGAAAGTACAAAAGTACGTGCTCTTACATATAGTTACATAGTTACATAGTAGGTGAGGTTGAAAAAAGACACAAGTCCATCAAGTCCAACCTATGTATGCCTAGATATATAGAAAATATATAAAATAAATGTATATGCAACAATAAATATGTATGCTAGTGAACCAATATGCTGTACCTAAAATCCAAACCATGAATCAGTGACAAAAGTGAAACAATATATCTAAACAAACAATATATAAATGTGACTGTTACTGTGAAAAAACGTGTCAATAAATGTCTTCAGTGAGTATTCCAATACTCTCAGTGCAATAAATCCAGATATCTAAATGAATAGCCTCAGTGGGTGATCAATTGGCTCCTACGGGTTCATCTGTTAATCTAATTTCCACCATTTTGCGATTCCACCACCACCTTACAGAATGGCCACTCACTAGAAGCAGGTGAGTATGTGCCTTTGGTTCATTAGTTGGATAAATTTGGCCTCTCTTGCTCTACTACTCATTTATTCAGGGCTTTTTTTCCTAAACAATAGGTGCTGGAACTTAACCACGGCCCCACCCCCTACACACACCCTCCAAATCACATCAAATAGTGGGTGTGTTTAGTCAAATTTCACGAAAACAGTAGGAGGGTCTTAAAGGTGCATTAAATACCAGGATTGCATTACATACATAGTGCAGAGCTGTCACTTGTAAACACAGAAACCAGACTTCTGTGTTTACAAGTGAATGTGGTGAGCAGGCATCAAAGGGTCTGAGCCAGAGGTGGTAGAACTGAGTTCCACCAAGTTCCCCCTGAAAAAAAGCCCTGCATTTATTTTAAAAAAATGTTTAAAAGACTATTGCACTCACATTTAGTTGTGCCCATAAACCAGCACCGAGCTGTTCCAGCCGTGTGTATGAGATGCCGGTATATGTTCCCTTGTGTGTTCCTTGGCCGGCATGCGTTGCGGGCCTTGCTTGCGCTTGGTAGGAAGTGACATCAAAATCAGCAGCCTCTCCGCGTTTCGCAAGTAATGATTGCATCATCAGGAAGCACACACACACGCAAAAAATGACATTTAACGCCAGCAAGGCTATTTAAAACACCTAAACATTTTTAAAAAATATGGGGATTTGGTCACACTGGTCACTCCATATTGCTGTATGGTGCTTAAGCCCACTTACTGCGACAAAGTACCCTATTTGAATAGCCTTGCAGTTAAATTTTTGCATGTATGCGCTGTAATATTTTATTCTGTGTGTCTTATAGACAAACACAGCAGGGCTCAGAAGCAAGTAAACACCAGTGCCCCTATAGCAAGCGGCTTGCGATGACAGCACTTGGAGAAGAGGAGGAGCCAGGAGTGCTGGCGGGGGACCCGAGAAGAAGAGGATCGGGGCTGCTTTGTGCAAATCCATTGCACAGAGTAGGTAAGTATAATATCATTGTTATTAAAAAAAAAATAGCCTATGGTGTTCAAGTAGAACGAAACACTCTTATGCCCTGTACACACGTCGGACATTGATCGGACATTCCGACAACAAAATCCATGGATTTTTTCCGACCGATGTTGGCTCATACTTGTCTTGCATACACACGGTCGCACAAAGTTGTCGGAAAATCCGATCGTTCTGAACGCGGTGACGTAAAACACGTACGTCGGGACTATACAGGGGGCAGTAGCCAATAGCTTTCGTCTCTTAATTTAGTCTGAGCGTGCGTGGCACTTTGTGTGTCGGATTTGTCTACACACGATCGGAATTTAACCGATAGGATTTTGTTGTCAGAAAATATTATAGCCTGCTCTCAAACTTTGTGTGTCGGAAATTCAGACGGAAAAAGTCCGATGGAGTCCACACACGATCGGAATTTCCGACAACACAATCCGATTGCACTTTTTCCGTCGGAAAATCCGACCATGTGTACAGGGCATTATTCTTCAGAGCCAGCAAAATGGAACAGCATTCATGGCATGTCTTGAATGTGACTGTTTTGGGAACAGTTAAATTGATGGGTTTAGTTCTGCTTTAATGGACGGGTGCTGCAAGGGCCAATGCCTTATAAGTTTGATGGTGTCACGTGAAGGGTGTATTCTGAAAAAGACCAGGTGAGATGTCAGGTGGCAGTTTATAAAAAGCTTAACCTCCCTGGCGGTATGATTATTTTAGATTTTTGATGCTCAAAGCGGTACAATTGTTTTGCATGAAAATTTGGCGTTTTATATTGTAGGCCTGTAATTCTTAGGAATAACTCACTTAAATCTTTCCAAGCAAGAGTCTAGTACATATCCCGGGTATGATAAAGTTTGAAACACGAAATCATAAATTATAATACAATAAATAACTATAAATAATTATAACAAATAATAATATAACAATAATAACAATTATTCAATAATGTAATCAAATCAAAAACACTGAAATTTGCTCGGTTGCAGAATTTTCGCTGTCGTTACTTTCAGTGTCTGATGATGGATTTCCCCACAAATCACTATCGCTCAATTCTGCAAGTGTTCTAATTTATTATCACTTTTTTTCTAGCTGGTCTAAAACCACTTTTGACGTAAAAGCAGGGCCGGTCCTAGGCGGGTGCGCGGGGTGCTCCGCACCCGGGCGCCGCAGAGGTGGGGGCGCCGAAGCTCCAGAGTGCGCCCCTCCCTCCCCCTCGTCTGTGTCCATTTAGGCGGAGCGCAGTTCCCCGTCCCGCTTTCTCTCTCCGCCGGGACCTGAGAAGAGCGCATACCGCTCCCGCTGTCCCCGCAATCCGTGCTGCCTGGGTACCGCAGCGGAGCCTAGTACCGGAACATGTTCCAGTACTAGACTCCACTAATCTTTCTGTCTTGGTGCGCGTGGAGGCAGAGTAGTCTCATGTCTGCCCCGCCCCCTCTGCGTGTGTACTTTTCCCATAGGCGGTGTGATGAGCGGCTTCTGGGTTGGCCGGAGCTGCTGCCAATCATCCAGTGCACGCCCAGAAATGCTCTCCGAGTGCCTCCCTCCTAGTAACCAAAGATGCCACGTATGTCCCGCCTCCTGCAACGTGCATCTGCTCCCAGCGCGCCCGAGCTACAGGGATGATGGATCATCTATTGGACAGGTACAGATCTATAGGTGCACCTGCTGTGGGGGCGGGGGCTCCTCTGATGGGGCCAGGGGACAGCTGCTGTGGGGGCTCTGATGGGGGACAGCTTCTGTGGGGGGCTCTGATGGGGGACACGGGACAGCTTCTGTGGGGGGCTCTGATGGGGGACAGAGTCTGTGGGGGGCTCTGATGGGGGACAGATTCTGTGGGGGGCTCTGATGGGGGACAGCTTCTGTGGGGGGCTCTGATGAGGGACAGCTTCTGTGGGGGCTCTGATGGGGGACAGATTCTGTGGGGGGCTCTGATGGGGGACAGCTTCTGTGGGGGGCTCTGATGGGGGACAGCTTCTGTGGGGGGCTCTGATGGGGGACAGATTCTGTGGGGGGCTCTGATGGGGGACAGCTTCTGTAGGGGGCTCTGATGGGGGACAGCTTCTGTGGGGGGCTCTGATGGGGGACAGATTCTGTGGGGGGCTCTGATGGGGGACAGCTGCTGTGGTGGGCTCTGATGGGGGACAGCTGCTGTGGGGGGATCTGATGGGGGACAGCTGCTGTGGGGGGCTCTGATGGGGGACAGCTGCTGTGGGGGACACCTGCTGTGGGGGGGCTCTGATGGGGGACAGCTGCTGTGGGGGGACTCTGATGGGGGACAACTGCTGTGGGGGGCTCTGATGGGGGACAGCTGCTGTGGGGGGACTCTGATGGGGGACAGCTGCTGTGGGGGGCTCTGATGGGGGACAGCTGCTGTGGGGAGGCTCTGATGGGGGACAGCTGCTGTGGGGGACAGCTGCTGTGGGGGGACTCTGATGGGGGACAGCTGCTGTGGGGGGACTCTGATGGGGGACAGCTGCTGTGGGGGGACTCTGATGGGGACAGCTGCTGTGGGGGGACTCTGATGGGGGACAGCTGCTGTAGGGGGACTCTGATGGGGGACAGCTGCTGTGGGGGGCTCTGATGGGGGACAGCTGCTGTGGGGAGGCTCTGATGGGGGACAGCTGCTGTGGGGGACACCTGCTGTGGGGGGACTCTGATGGGGGACAGCTGCTGTGGGGGGACTCTGATGGGGGACAGCTGCTGTGGGGGGACTCTGATGGGGGACAGCTGCTGTGGGGGGCTCTGATGGGGACAGCTGCTGTGGGGGGACTCTGATGGGGGACAGCTGCTGTGGGGGGACTCTGATGGGGACAGCTGCTGTGGGGGGACTCTGATGGGGGACAGCTGCTGTGGGGGGCTCTGATGGGGGACAGCTGCTGTGGGGGGACTCTGATGGGGGACAGCTGCTGTGGGGGGACTCTGATGGGGACAGCTGCTGTGGGGGGACTCTGATGGGGGACAGCTGCTGTGGGGGGACTCTGATGGGGGACAGCTGCTGTGGGGGGCTCTGATGGGGGACAGCTGCTGTGGGGAGGCTCTGATGGGGGACAGCTGCTGTGGGGGACACCTGCTGTGGGGGGACTCTGATGGGGGACAGCTGCTGTGGGGGGACTCTGATAGGGGACAGCTGCTGTGGGGGGCTCTGATGGGGGACAGCTGCTGTGGGGGACTCTGATGGGGGACAGCTGCTGTGGGGGGACTCTGATGGGGACAGCTGCTGTGGGGGGACTCTGATGGGGGACAGCTGCTGTGGGGGGACTCTGATGGGGGACAGCTGCTGTGGGGGGCTCTGATGGGGGACAGCTGCTGTGGGGAGGCTCTGATGGGGGACAGCTGCTGTGGGGAGGCTCTGATGGGGGACAGCTGCTGTGGGGGGCTCTGATGGGGGACAGCTGCTGTGGGGGGCTCTGATGGGGGACAGCTGCTGTGGGGGGGCTCTGATGGGGGACAGCTGCTGTGGGGAGGCTCTGATGGGGACAGCTGCTGTGGGGGGCGCTGATGGGGCACATCTGCTTATGGGGTGCTCTGATGGGGCACAGCTGCTTATGGGGGGCTCTGATGGGGGACAGCTGCTTATGGGGGGCTCTGATGGGGGACAGCTGCTTATGGGGGACTCTGATGGGGGACAGCTGCTGTGGGGGGCTCTGATGGGGGACAGCTGCTGTAGGGGGACTCTGATGGGGACAGCTGCTGTGGGGGGAGACCTGCTGTGGGGGGGCTCTGATGGGGGACACCTGCTGTGGGAGGACTCTGATGGGGGGACACCTGCTGTGTGGGGGTTGAGGGGGACACCTGCTGTGGGGGGCTCTGATGGGAACCCTGATGTAAGGAGGGACTCTGATGGGGACTTTGATATAAAGCTGTGGGTGCCGCAGGTAACTCTCTCCCCAGAATGTCCTTCATTCTCAACTTTAAATGTTAGGAGGTATGCAGGAGCGGATCAGGGGAGGAGAGACTGTGCCACTTCCGTCCCTGTTATCAACGGGAAGAGGGCTCTCTGCGTTTACTGCCCACCCCTCCCCTCTACCTGTCAGAGGAGGAGAGCGAAGCAGCCGGAGATTGGAGCGCCCGTGTCTGAGTGGAGAGAGAGCAGCCGCGGGCTCTTGGAACCCCCCTCCCTCTCCTCCTCGCACTGCTGTACTAGTGAGCGGGGCTTGCCAGGTCAGCTGCCAGCTTTGTTTCTTCTCCCTCCTTCATATTGGCCAGGGAAGAAATACATTAAAAAGGGAGCAGAGAAGAGGATTGTGGGACATGTAGTCCTGAGGACTGGCGGCCCCATTGTGGCCCGGAAACTGCAACCCACACAGCATGCTCAGCTGAATAAGAGAGGGGGGGAGAGAGAGAGCTCCAGGAGCCTAGGAAAAGCTTTCAGGGAAGTTTACCCAGGACTCCAGGGAGAGGACAGTGCTGAGGGGATGCCATCAGAGAGAGAACCCCACTGCCCTGAGCCCCCAGATGGAAAGCCTCACAGCCTGGCGCCATCCCTGGTGAAGAAAGGAATGGAGTCATTGCCAGAATACAGATCTGAGCACTACCCAGCAGAATCGCCACGGGCAACCCAGAGTGAGCTGACTCCTGATCAGAGGAACTGATGTTGCTTTGTCGCCAGGTCTGGTGATACGGCTGGTAGGCCATTAGCTACTGCCATCCTTAGGAACTGCAGTCTCTTACCATCTCCTATACTATGTCCTCTCCTGTACTATGTCTGTAGTCTCTGACCCTCTACTGTAGTATGTCTGCAGTCTCTGACCCTCTCCTATACCATGTCTGCAGTCCCTGACCCTCTCCTCTACCATGTCTGCAGTCCCTGACCCTCTCCTGTACCATGTCTGCAGTTTCTGATCATCTCCTGTACCATGTCTTCAGTCTTTAACCCTCTCCTGTACTATGTCTCCAGTCTTTAACCCTCTCCTGTACTATGTCTCCAGTCTCTGACCATCTCCTGTGGTATGTCTGCAGTCTCTGACCATCTCCTGTAGTATGTCTGCAGTCTCTGACCATCTCCTGTAGTATGTCTGCAGTCTCTGACCATCTCCTGTAGTATGTCTGCAGTCTCTGACCATCTCCTGTACTATGTCTGCAGTCTCTGACCATCTCCTGTACTATGTCTGCAGTCTCTGATCATCTCCTGTACTATGTCTGCAGTCTCTGATCATCTCCTGTACCATGTCTGCAGTCTCTAACCCTCTCCTGTACTATGTCTGCAGTCTCTGACCATCTCCTGTAGTATGTCTGCAGTCTCTGACCATCTCCTGTAGTATGTCTGCAGTCTCTGACCATCTCCTGTACTATGTCTGCAGTCTCTGATCATCTCCTGTATTATGTCTGCAGTCTCTGTCCATCTCTTGTAGTGTGTCTGCAGTCTCTGACCATCTCCTGTAGTATGTCTGCAGTCTCTGACCATCTCTTGTAGTATGTCTGCAGTCTCTGACCATCTCTTGTAGTATGTCTGCAGTCTCTGACCATCTCTTGTACTATGTCTGCAGTCTCTGATCATCTCCTGTACTATGTCTGCAGTCTCTGATCATCTCCTGTATTATGTCTGCAGTCTCTGATCATCTCCTGTACTATGTCTGCAGTCTCTGATCATCTCCTGTACTATGTCTGCAGTCTCTGACCATCTCTTGTAGTATGTCTGCAGTCTCTGATCATCTCCTGTATTATGTCTGCAGTCTCTGACCATCTCTTGTAGTATGTCTGCAGTCTCTGACCATCTCCTGTACTATGTCTGGGGGCTGTTTCTAACAGATTCTCTAACAGAAGCCCTCTCTGTCTGTATTAGAGAGACACCCCTCCAGGTCCCATTAGTGTACTCATTTTCTTTATTGTTAAAAGTTCATGTGAGGATCCCAGGGTAATGAAGACTTCTTAGGGGAGCATCTCTGTGTTTCAGTCGTAGCCATAGAAACATTTGTAAAGGGGAGGAGTTAGTAAGATGACCACGCCCATGTGGGGGCGCCAGAAATATTTCTGCACCCAGGCGCCGGTGACCCTAGGATCGGCCCTGCGTAAAAGGACACTTTTTGGTTGCTATGGACAATCTCCAGTTTCCAGGCAGAAAGAACAGTACAGTATATATAATATAAAACCGCATACAGGGCACTGGACAAACCACTAGGGACAAAAGGGAGGTGAAATAATTTGATACAGTAATGTAATCTGTAAGATTACAGTGTACTGTATGTATTGTGTGTTTTTAACATTTTGAATTTGGCGCTGTGCTCCGTTCCTGTGCGTCGCAACGCTCGCAGGGAACGGAGCTCGGCACCGTGATAGATCCGGCGGAGGACACTGCTCGCACACACATCGGGGAGACATCGCAGGATCCTGGGGACAAGGTAAGTAACTTTGCCTGGATCCTGCGATGCAATCCCGAGTGTGGCTCGGGGTTACCGCTTTTGGAACTGAAAATTCACCCCGAGCCACACTCGGGATTACCACTAAAAAGGTTAAGGGTCGGTTTACCCCACATGCAGTCCAGTGCATTTTTTTCTGCATCAGAAACACATGGATAGTAAGGTATAGGGTTTCCAATGACATAGTTCACACCAGTGTGGTCAGTTCCAGTGCGTTCCAGTTCTAGAAAAAAAAGTGGAACACGCTGCATTTTTTCTGCACTGAACTGTACTGGAACGCTGTATAACGCATCAAAAACGCACTGGAATGCACCTAAATGTACTGGAACGCACATATCTCCATTTGAATTGAAGGGAAAAAAAGAGAGGAAATAATGCACTCAAAATCGCATCAAAAACACGCTCAAAACACATTAAAATCGTGTCAAAAACGTGTAAGCAGATATGCATCCGGAACGCATCCAGACTGCGTTTCTTTGGTGTGAACTGGCCCTGAAAATGTGCTCCTTTCAAATCTTTTTCAACCAACAGAATGATCAAAGTATGCATATGTTAGTGCTTGATGTTAATTGATGTAAAATTGTTTAGAGAACAGAAGATTTACTTGTAGGCTGTTTAGGGTACATTTTATTGCAGCCTTGCGCCCTTGTGTATTGGAGTAAGTTGTAACCGAGTATACAAGCCCTCCGGCAAAGAGAGATCCAAAGAACATGGCTAAATAAGTTTGATGTTATCGCTTGCTAACATTTTGTGAAGTTGACTTTGCCAGTTTTTTTCACATTTATCAGTGAAACATCTTGAAAAATAGTTCTGTGGCCAGAATTGAATGTAAGTGGAGGCAATTGGTTACATACACAGCTGAGATACATATGTGTAGACTGTCTTAACTTCTAAAAAACATATAATTCTTTTCAGCCATTTTTATGATCTATACACTCCCCATGGGGCACTCTACAAGGTTCTGACCATTTGTTTTTCTATACTCTGGTCAAAGCAATACAGTTTAGTTAGGAATTTGATTGGGCTCTGAAGGAGCAGCAGCTCACTGATAAGGTCAACTTTGCATTCTGTCCTCCAATCAGGAAGCTCTTTTTGTTAGCTGCGCAGTACTGGCCAATGCAGTACAGCATGACTGTAGAGTAACATGACTACAATTTCCCCTCCCTTTCTCAGTCTCCTGGTCCAGTGCAGTACAGCAGACTAACTCAAAGACAGACTGAGATACTTTTTCCATGCTAGTATTTTCGGAAAGAGAAGTGAGCAATTGCAGCCTTTATATTTCTCTATTTAAAGTTTTCCTTTAAAGTGTACGTAAACTAGACATGTGCGGTTCGTTTTGTTCCTAAATGAAATTCCGTAGGGCTGTGGAAATTAAAGGTTAATTCCTCAATTAATCGTTAATTTTTTTGATCAATCAACATTTTTTTGATCAGTACTCTCCTCTCCGCCGGCTTCCGGGTCTTCGGGGAGTTCCGTCGGAGATCCGGTGACTTCACGGACATCAACGTCACCAGACTCCTCCCCTCTTCCCCAAGTGCCTCCGTCTGCTAACGAAGGGAAGGGGGGAAGAGTCCGGTGACGTCGATGTCTGTGACGTCACCGGACAGCCTGGACAGTGATGGTAAATATGGATGTGGTTAACTGGGATCATTCAGTGAGCTAAGTGTAGGCAAGTTTGACAGTCAATATACTAAATAAGTTTTATAATTAAAGTTAAACTAACTTTCTATGTTTTTCTTAAAGTTTATTAAAAAAAAAGACTTACGTCAGTGCTACAGTTTGAATTTAAAACGTATTTGTTTGTGTGAACTGTGAAGTTAAGTCATGGATTGTGGAAACTAACTAGTGTGGGGTGATTTTATATAGTGTATTCCACATTTACCACTGACTAATGCAGAGTTGCAATGCAAGGAGATGAGCTAAAAGTAGTTGGATCTATATTAATCGAAATTAGTCAATTAATCGATTAAAAAAAAAATTGATTATTCGAACACGAAAATTTTAATCAGCTCTAAAATTCAGACAGATTTTTCCTTATTCGGAGATTTGGATGTATCCGAATTTCCGAATTACAATAGTAACAAATTTTACTGAATCTGAAATAATGAATCAAAATTTTGGACGAAATTTGAATTTTAATTTCGGAAGAGACTAAAATAGAATAGAAAATAAAGGAATAGAATAGTAAAGAATAGAATAGAAAAATATAATAGAGTAGAAACAGAACAGAATACTAAATAAAAGAATAGAAAAAAGGATAGAATAGAAAATTTTAAAAAAATAGAGTAAAACAGAACAAAATAGATTAGAAAATAAAAGAACAGAATAGAAAATGAAGGAATAGAATAGAATAAAAATAGAATAGAATAAAATAGAAAGAATATAACCATCTTCTGAAATTCGAATAGAATAAATTCGAATTCAAATAGAATAGAATAAACAATAGAAAATATTAGAATAGAAAAGAATAGAATAGAATAAACAATAGAAAATAATAGAATAGAGAGAATATAACAATATAACCGTTTTCCGAAATTTGAATTTTGAATAGAATACATTCGAATTTGAATATAATAGAAAATAATAGAATATAATAGAAAAGAATAGAATAGAAAATAATAGATTAGAAAAAAAACAATAGAATAGAATGGAATAAAAAGAATATAACCATCTTCCAAAACTCGAATTTCAAATGCAATTCGAATGTAATTCGTTTTAAATTTGAAAAATTTGAATTTGATTTGAATTTGAATAAACAAAACAAATTCCGAAAACAAATTAAACAAATTTAACTAAACAAATGTATGTAAATAATGAAACGAAACAAAACAAAACACATTTTTTTTATTCTGCACATGTCTAATGTAAAATTTTTTGGAGGGCGCAGACAAACTGAAAAAAATTCGGAAAAAAAACATCAACTGCAGCCTCACTGTGCCCATCAAACGCAGCCACTGTGCCCGTCAAACGCAGCCACTGTGCCCGTCAAACGCAGCCACTGTGCCGTCAAACGCAGCCACTGTGCCGTCAAACGCAGCCACTGTGCCCATCAAACGCAGCCACTGTGCCTGTCAAACGCAGCCACTGTGCCCATCAATTGCAGCCACTGTGCCCATCATTTGCAGCCACTGTGCCCATCATTTGCAACCACTGTGCAATCAAACGCAGCCACTCCGCACATTAAATGCAGCCACTGTGCCCATCAATTGCAGCCACTGTGCCCATTAAGCGCAGCCACTGTGCCCATTAAACGCAGCCACTGTGCAAACGCAGCCACTGTGTCATCAAACGCAGCCACTGTGCAAATAAAACACAGCCACTGTGCCTATCAAACACAGCCACTGTGCCATCAAACACAGCCACTGTGCCTATCTAATACTGCCACTGTGCCCCATCAAATGCTGCCACTGTGCCCCATCAATTGCGTTTACTGTGCCCCATCAAACGCAGCCACTCTGCCATCAAACACTGCCACTGTGCCCATCAAACGCAGCCACTGTGCCCATCAAACGCTGCCACTAAGCCCATCAAACGCAGCCACTGTGCCCATAAAACGCAGCCACTGTGCCCATCAAGTGCTGCCACTGTGCCCATCAAGTGCTGCCACTGTGCCCATCAAACGCTGCCACTGTGCCCATCAAACGCTGCCACTGTGCCCATCAAATGCTACCATTGTGCCCCGTCAAATACTGCCACTGTGCCCATCAAATACTGCCACTGTGCCCCATCAAATGCTGCCACCGTGCCCCATCAATTGCTGCCACTGTGCCTGATCAAATGCTGCCACTATGCCCATCAAATGCTGCCACTGTGCCCCATCAAATAGTGCCACTGTGACCCCCCTGCTCGCTCGCTGTCTGCCCAGCACTTACCCTGTCTCGGTGGCGGGTCAGCTAGGCATGCGGGTGACGGCATTGAGTGGTGGGACCTCGCAGCGGGTCAGACAGCTCCTGTGCAGTGGCTCCTTTGTCCTCCGTGCGTCTCCTCCCGTCCTTTCAGCCAATCAGGTGACGCGTAACAGACCCGTGGACCTGATTGGCGGAGAGGCGGTTCAGTGTTAGGAAAACAAATATTCATTCGCTTTTCTAACACACCTGGGTGAGCTCGTAGCGCAATGCTTTGCACCACGAGTCCACCTTTTTTGAAGCCTATTAGAGCCTATGGCTCTAACCAGGTGCTTCAAAAACACCCCCCGCCGCTGAAATTCAGGCACACAGCACCAGAAAAAGAGCTAGGCGCCTGAATAGGGGGTGGCGGCGGCAGTCGCGGTCATGGGTAGATTCTTGCAATGCATGAATCTATCTATTACACACAAAGGGGGGTGGCTGGAGAAAGGGGGTGGCGCCCGTGCACCTTTTTTTTTTTTAAAGATATTTTTATTGGTTTTAGGTTCTACACAAACCAACAGACACAAAACATTCACAAAAAAACAAAAAAAAACAAAAAAACAAATAAAAACAAAAAAAAAAACACACATGAATATCTGATCCATTCAGTATACACAGGCGATATACAATCAGTGGGTAGATCACACAGGTCATTGTAGGCATGTAATTTCGTTTCAAAAGAGTTAAGAAATTGGTAATCGCAACAGTCAGATATATGCACTTTTATACAGCATTACCATGGTAATGGACCTGGCACTTGGGGTCCCTGTGGCACGGCCCATCAATGATCAATTGTATTCAAATTTTGGAAAGAGTTAGTGGACTATCCAACCATTTCCCCCAGATTTTATAAAAGGTTTTATTTCTTTTACGAATTTCAAAGGTTAGTTTGTATAATGGAATAGTCATTGATAAGTTTTAGCCAGATGGACTTCAAAGAGGTCTGTGCACCTTTCCAGGACAGTAGAATAGATTTTTTAACATAAAAATAAAGAATACGGAGCAGTCTCTTGGTATGTGATGGTATGTGTAAATCTCCAAATACTCCCAATAAGCAGTTCTTAGGGTGTATTATATTGGGAAGGCCCAACACAGTTGAGATAAAACCACCCACTTCTTCCCAGAAGTCACTAACTATTGGGCATGACCAGAAGCAATGTAAAAAGTCTGCCTCCTGGCCGCAGCCTCGGAAACAGACAGCTGATGGCAATAGACCCATCCTATGCAGTCTGGCCGGGGTGAGGTGAGTTTGATGAAAAATTTTAATTTGTATGATACGGTCTCGGGAGGAAATGACAGAGGTTTTATATGTGTCACTAAATTCTGTCCAATCGTCGTTTGCCATATCAATGTCTAATGTCTCCCACTTCTCCTGTGCTCTGTGAAACCTAGGGTTAGAGTCAGTCACTAAGGCTGCGTAATAGGTGGAAACTAATTTAGAGGGTTCTGGTTGCCTAAGTAGTTTTTCCAGTGGAGGCAGATCAGTGACATCATCTAGGGTACCAAATTGGGTATGTATGGCATGTCTAAGTTGATAATAATAAAATAAATGAGATTTTGGTAGATCAAAGTCTGTACTCAACTGAGAGAAGGTTTTAAAGCCCTGCGTAGTATATAAATGGCATAGATATTTAACTCCTTTTGAATACCAACGATTGGCATCTGGAAAAGAGTAAAGTTCTTGCAGATTGGGATTGAACCACAAGGGGTTATTAGGGGATTTTGTCCAAGAATGTTTCGATATTTTTGTAGTAATGTGTTTAAACAGTGAGAGGGAGACTGAGAGCAGAGAGGTTCCAGGGCGGTCTGGGACCTGACCTCTATATATTATGTTATGTAAGGTTTCATGGGAGGATGCGATAGCCCCCTCTGTGGCTGTACAGGCATTAGCTGGATCCGGGTTCATCCAGTCATGTATGTGCACTAGCTGAGATGCCATGTAGTAAAGGAAAAAGTTAGGGAATGCTAGGCCTGCCAGATGGGCTGGTAACCTCAAGGTCTCCAGTGCCACTTTGGGGGATCCGCCCCTCCACAGGAAAGAAGTACACATCGTATCTATGCGTTTGAAAGTAGCTTTGGATATTTTACATGGGGAGTTAGAGAGGATATAGAGCAGTCTAGGTAAATAAATCATTTTAAGTATATTGGCCCTCCCCATGAGGTCTAACGGTAGATCCATCCATTGTTTAGTTTGCTCCTGGAGGCGGGTCAGCAGAGGGTCAAGATTATTAGTGGCATACAAAGATAGGGGAGCCTGAACCAACACCCCAAGATATCTAAAAGAAGACACCACTTGAAGCTTAGAGTCCGGGTGCACCTGAGGGGGGTCACTCACATCTAAAGGGAAAAGACTGGACTTATCCCAGTTAACTCGGAACCCTGAGTAGTCCCCAAAGGTGTTGACCTCTTCCAGTAATGCCCCCAGAGACTCATCAGCATCTGCCAGATATACCAGTGTATCGTCTGCGTAAAGAGAAATGCGCTCTTCTATATTTTCAATTAGGAGGCCTTTAATTGTAGGGGAGGAGCGAATGCGAACTGCAAGCGGTTCCATAGCCAGAGCAAACAACAGAGGTGACAATGGGCACCCCTGTCGAGTGCCCCTAGTAATTGGGAAGGAGTCAGTAATAAATGAATTAACCCTTATCTTAGCCGTTGGGGAGGTGTACAGAATTTTTATCCATTTTATTACTCTGGGACCAAAACCATACTTCTGCAACACCCGAAAGAGGTACGGCCATTCCACACTGTCAAATGCTTTACAGGTGTCCAATGACACAATGACCCGTGTAGAAGGGCAGTCATGTGGATACTGCAAGTTATGGAACAGTCTGCGTATGTTCATTCTGGTGGACCTGCCCGGGATAAATCCACCCTGGTCGCTATTGACCAAAGATGTGACCACAGTATTTAAACGATTTGCTAATATCTTGGCCAGAATCTTAACGTCCACGTTTATAAGTGAAATTGGACGGTAAGATTCACAGTGAAGTGGGTCCTTGCGGGGCTTCAGCAGAAGAACTATCAAAGCCTCCCTCATTGATGGAGGAAGGATCCCAGCCTCCAGGGCTTTGTTATAGGTTCGGAGAAGGAAGGGGGATAGGAGATCCTTGAACTTAGCATACCATTCAGTCGGGAAACCATCAGGTCCGGGGGTTTTATGTGCTGGCATTTGGGAGATAGCTGCTGCAATCTCTTCTACCGTGATAGGTTCCTCCAACATGTCCCGTCCCTCATCTGACAGGGAGGGAAGGGATATGTCAGCCAGATAGTCAGACAACTGGGAGTCGTCATAGTCAACCCTGGAAGTGTACAATTTACTGTAAAAGTTTAGAAAGGAGTCTAGGATATCCCGTGGGTTGTCACTGATCGTACCTTGAGCAGTCAGGATTCGTGGTATAGAAATGGGGGTATGCTCAGGTTTGGTCAAATATGCCAAGAGACGTCCTGCTTTATTACCATATTCAAACGATTTTTGTGAGACATACAACATGCGTTTTTGTGTGAGATCCAGCAAACGAATTTCATATTCCCTACGGCACTGTAGCCATGTCTCTCTAGTGTCAGAGACAGGGTTAGAGGCATAGGCAGATTCTGCACTTAACATAGCATTTTCTAATTCCTCAGTGCGCATCTTGTTATTTTTACGTATAATTCCTGTAATAGACATAAAGGTACCTCTTAATGTGGACTTAAACGCATCCCACTCCGTGGGGGGGTCTACTTTGTTTAAGTTTTGCTTCCAGTAGTTAGAAATACTCGTCCTACACTCACCCTGTACTATCTCGTCTTCCAGCCAGTATGAATTCAGGCGCCACAAAACAGGTCCCGAACCTGGAAGGATGAGAAGGGACACAGACAAGGGGGCATGATCGGAAACCCCCCTGGGCAGGTATGAGACGGCGGAGACGACCGGAAGGGTCTCCGTCGACGCAAAAGCCATATCTAGCCTAGACATAGTATGGAAGGAATCCGAATGGCAGGAAAATTGGCGTTTCTCCGGATGTTTCCATCGCCACACCTCCGTCAGACCATGAACCTGAGCCCAGTCTACAAAGGAGGGAAAAGATCTGCCTCCCCCACCCAAGCGATCCACCGTTGGGTCCAGGACTGCATTAAAATCCCCTATATAAAGCAGAGGGCCCAAGGGTCTATTCAGTAAGTGCAGGGATAATTTAGAGAGTACTTCCACTGAGAATGGAGGGGGAACATAGACGTTCACCAATGTAAAGATTATAGTAGAAATTCGTAATATAAGAACAATATACCTCCCCTCTGGGTCTGTTTTAACACTAATTAATTCAGCTGGAAGGGATTTAGCCAGGAGTATAGATACGCCTCTTGAGTAGTTAGTGTGGGTGGCATGATATAGCTTAGAGAGCCAGGGACGTTTTAGAGCCCGTACCTTAGAACCTGTCAGGTGGGTCTCCTGGAGGCAAATAATGTGAGGGTGACATTTTTTTAGCACAGAAAAAACCAAGGATCTTTTCTGAGGTGCATTCAGGCCCCTAGTGTTCCAGGAGACTATCCTAAGGGGTTGTGCCATAATAAAACATGAAGTGGTAAAGATGCATAAGTAAACCTCTGAGTTGGTATCAATATAAGTAGATAGGCCGCGCCACCTGAAGCACACACAAGCACATACCAAAAAAATGCGTGGGTCTGCCGATAAGGTAACATGGACCATGAACATTTTCCCTGCTTTACCTTAGAAAAAAACATTGGACATATAAATGACCACAGAGGTGTTAATAAACCTCTACATGTAATGACCCGGTATATTTTTGATGACCTTCCATTAGCAAATGATATAGGTGTGTTAGAAAGGACATAAAAAATAAAAAGGGGAGGAAAAAACAAAAAACAAAAAACATGAAAAAAAAACCCCAATCACCTTTTTCTTTAAACCTTCGTGCCCCCCACCCCGCTTAGCCATCCCAAACACAGCAAGCTTTGGATCCCTAAACTAAAAGTCCTTCCTAACTAGGAACTGCGGAAGAAAAAAAACTGTACCGTGGCCTCGCCACAAGCTGGTAAGGGGGGTAACGTGGGGTCTGGTGAGGCTCCCAACTATTGACCGAAGAGAGAGGGAAGAGAGAGAAAGAAAAAAAAAAAAAAAATCTCTTTCTCTCTATTCCTCTCCCTCTAGTAGACAAGTCCTGTTGAAGGGTAGATAAGCTGGTTGTTCACATGGAGAAAAAGACAAAACAAAAGGAATGGTGTAGAAGAGGAGAGAAAAAAGAAAAGAAAAAAAAAGGATATCCTTCCTCTCCCCCTTCTTTGGCGGATAATTGTTCTGGTGTGATTGTTCCAGTATGCAGGTCCTCACAAGATGCAAATCGTAGCAATGCAGGCTGGGTTGTAAAGTAGAAGGGACCCAAAAAAAAGGGGTATATGAAAAGGGGAAAGAAACCAAAAAAAAAGGGGGAGAAATTCCCTCATTGCAAGGAGGGGACATGCAGATTGTTGACGCTGTAACTTGCATAGCAGGGTGTAGATCTTTCCTTGCAGGTTAAGAGTGCCCTCAGTCTCCTCTGCTTCTATGTGCTGCACCATAATGATCATTCAGCCATTTCATGGCCTCCTTAGGATTGGTATAGAAGTGGGCCCTACCTTCATGGATAATGCGCAATTTAGCAGGGAAAAGCATGGCGTAGGAGAGGCCTTCTGTGCGCAATCTAGACTTCACTGCTGAGAAGGAGATCCGCTGGCGTTGAACTTCAGCAGAAAAGTCCGGATAAACAGAGATATTATTGCCATTGAATGAGAGCGGGCCTTTTTCACGTGCCAAGCGTAGGATGGCAACTTTATCTTGAAAGTTAAGGATACGTGCTATGATGGAGCGCGGTGGGGCTCCCACTGGGGGTGGACGAGGGGGAGTGCGATGTGCACGTTCTATAACATGTGAGAATGAGGGTGCGTCTTTAACGAAAATGTCCCGCAGCCATGTATAAAGAAACTTTTCAGGATGGGAACCTTCCGCGCGTTCTGGGAAACCCACAAATCTGAGATTGTTCCTGCGAGAGCGATTTTCCAAATCGTCGATTTTAGCGCGTAGTGCCGCCATCTCACTTGTGGTATCACGTATAGTAACAGACATGGGGTGTACAGTGTCTTCTAATGTACTAATCCGTTCCTCAGCATCCCCTGTGCGGTCTCTGAGATTCTGGACATCTTGTTTCAATAAAGAAAAGTCCATACGGATAGAGGCTATTTGAGTGGAGAGGGAGGCCTTGCAATCCTGAATAGCCAGCATAATTGTAGATAATGTAGGCTCAGCATGGGGGGAGTCTGCAGTCTGACTAAATTCAGCAGATTGCTGTGATTCTGGTGTCTGCAGGGGTTCTGTAGGTGTGCGGAATATAGCAGGAATAGATGCACTCACCCCTGTTACAGAGTCCTGGATGGCTGAGGAGGAGGGCTGCAGCGTGTCTGAGTGCCCTGCATGTGTCTTGGCGCCATTTTGCCTCCGGAACCGCGCTAGTTGTTCCGCCGTGTGTGAGGGCCGCGGCGGCCCGTATTTCACCATGTCAGCCAGTCTGGAGGATGCCCACAGCCGTGGGGAACCGGAGGATGTCTTCCACGAGGATCTAGGACCCAGGATAGCTGTAGGATGGTCGTTGGGAGCCGGAGCTGTGTGTCTATGCGACTGCTCTCTTCACCATCCGGCCACGCCCCCCCGCCCGTGCACCCTTAATGGATGTACCACCACTGGATGAATTCCTGCCTGAAGATGGCAGAAGCTAGAAATGCTAGGGCTGTTTTTCAAAATTATTTCTCAACAAAAGAAGTCCTGGATGCATTGGGCGGGTTTGCTTTGAATATTACAAATGTATTAAATAGCTTTTTTAGTTTGTGGTGCCCACATACAGTTTAGTTCCGCTTCAAAAAAAAACATAGCGGTATAGCATTATATTTCAAAACTGGAGAAAGTTCAGTGTAGAAAATCACATGCCGAACATCCAAGACGAAGAAAAAGTCAATTACAGGAGCCACTTAAAAGCCTTGAATAAAAGTTCCACAGCTCTAATTGGCGAGAACATGAAAATCTTACACTGAAGTTATTGGACATTTTAGTTGCAGTGAATATCATGGAAGAATAAAGGCTTTTGTGGTCACATAAAGAACATTACTGCATTGTGGTGTCAATTTTAAATGCATTTATATGGCACAAGGACTAGTTATTTTCCATATATTGTTTTAGCAGTAAAACTGCTGCTGTCCTACCAGCCAGAGAAAATATAAGCAAAAAAAAAAAAAACAACCTCTGTAAGGACTAGGCATTGAAAAATAAATCAGCAATGTGATAAACAGGCAGGGTACTCGGGTAAAATATGAAATAGTCACATATATGTATTTTAATGTACTTTTATTAAATTGGAAGTATTGGACTACTTTTCCTGGCAAAGGAATTGAACGGCAGGTGCATGGCTCAGTGTACATGCAGAAAATAAAAATGCTTACAGACAGGGAGAAGCAGAGAGACACTTCTGTCACAAAAAAGCCTATCTACCAGCATTTTATAAACAAGGGATTTACTTCTGCTTTAAAGCAAGTTTTTAGGCCACATTCACACTATAGGGGTCTAATTATCAATGTTTTCACTTAAGAATTGCACAACTTTCACCCAAACTTTACACATTTTCTTACTAAGATTCAATTTGAAAAATGTTTAAATCTTGGGTAAAAATAGTGATAAATAAACCATCATGTGTTATTCATACAAAGTGATCGTACTTCCTCTCAATCACCTCAAATATTTGGTACTTTCAACAAATAGGTGGAGGAGAGGATTAGGTTGGGCAGTATGTGCAGGAGAGGAGTGCTGAGGGTATGACAGTTGACATTATGTATGGTATAGGGGTGCTGAAGATATGACAGTTGACATTTTGTATGGTAGAGGAGTGCTGAGGGTATGACAGTGGACATTATGCATGGTAGAGGAGTGCAGAGGGTATGACAGAGGACCTTATGTATGGTAGAGGAGTGTGGAAGGTATGACAGAGGACATTATGTATGGTAGAGGAGTGCTGAAGGTATGACAGTAGACATTATGTATGGTAGAGGAGTGCAGAGGGTAGGGAAGAGCTTCGAATTGGAGTCGAACGTGAGTTTGACTCAAACATCGGCTGTTCTATTGTTCGACGAAGATCGAACATTATGGGGCCGTTCAAACCAAATTCGTCACAGCCCATAATGCACTGCCCCCCATGATTCTCATTTACTCTGACATTCACTATGAGCTGTAAGGTCTTATATAGACAGGTGTGTGGCTTTCCTAATCAAGTCCAATCAGTATAATCAAACACAGCTGGACTCAAATGAAGGTGTAGAACCATCTCAAGGATGATCAGAAGAAATGGACAGCACCTGAGGTAAATATATGAGTGTCACAGCAAAGGGTCTGAATACTTAGGACCATGTGATATTTCAGTTTTTCTTTTTTAATAAATCTGCAAAACTGTCAACAATTCTGTGTTTTTCTGTCAATATGGGGTGCTGTGTGTACATTAATGAGGAAAAAAAAATTAACTTAAATGATTTTAGCAAATGGCTGCAATATAACAAAGAGTGAAAAATTTAACTGGGGTCTGAATACTTTCCGTCCCCACTGTAATTTACTTTGAGCAGGCAGTTTATTCAGTTAGGTAGATCTCACTGCAGATCGTTCCTGCTGTACTATTTCCAATCCACTTCAGGCAGGCATTTGATCCAGTTTAGCTAGATCTCACTGCAGACCGTTCATGCTGTACTATTTGTAATCTACTTCAGGCAGGCAGTTGATCCAGTTTAGCTAGATCTCACTGCAGACCGTTCATGCTATGCTGTTTCTAATCTACTTCAGGCAGGCAGTTGATCCAGTTTAGCTAGATCTCACTGCAGACCGTTCATGCTGTACTATTTGTAATCTACTTCAGGCAGGCAGTTGATCCAGTTTAGCTAGATCTCACTGCAGACCGTTCATGCTGTGCTGTTTCTAATCTACTTCAGGCAGGCAGTTGATCCAGTTTAGCTAGATCTCACTGCAGACTGTTCCTGTTGTTCTGTTCCTAATATACTACAGGCAGGTAGTTCATTTAGTTAGCTGCAGTACATTCAATACTGTATCCTGTGCAGCTAGATCTCGCTGCAGACCGTTCCTGTTGTTCTGTTCCTAATATACTACAGGCAGTTCATTCAGTTAGCTGCAGTATGTTCAGTACTGTATCCTGTGCAGCTAGATCTTGCTGCAGACCGTTCCTGTTGTTCTGTTCCTAATATACTACAGGCAGGCAGTTCATTCAGTTAGCTGCAGTATATATTGAGTACTGTATCCTGTGCAACTAGATCTCACTGCAGACCATTCCTGTTGTTCTGTTCCTAATATACTACAGGCAGTTCATTCAGTTAGCTGCAGTATATTCAGTACCGTATCCTGGGCAGCTAGATCTCGCTGCAGACCGTTCCTGTTGTTCTGTTCCTGATATACTACAGGCAGGCAGTTCATTCAGTTAGCTGCAGTATATTCAGTACTGTATCCTGTGCAGCTAGATCTCGCTGCAGACCGTTCCTGTTGTTCTGTTCCTAATATACTACAGGTAGGCAGTTGATTCAGTTAGCTGCAGTATATTCAGTACTGTATCCTGTGCAGCTAGATCTCACTGCAGACCGTTTCTGTTGTTCTCTTCCTAATATACTACAGGCAGGCAGTTGATTCAGTTAGCTGCAGTATATTCAGAATCAGTATATATATACTTCCCAGCTTTGTGCAGCTACATCTCACTGCAGCCCATTCCTGGTGTACCTATTCAAATACATTACAAATAAATCAAATACAGTATATCTGGAAGGCCAACAAGGAGAGGCAGACGCTCACAGGCCACTAAAAGAGGGCAAAAAGGCTCTGTGTCTGCAGCCAACATTGCTGGTCGTGGACACGGTGCATCCTCAGCACGTGGCCGTGGTGCACGCTTGTCCTTTTTTTGGCAGCTTGCCGTGTTGAGCCACAACATGCAGAAGAGTCGGTATAGTGAATTACCAAGCTGTCCTCCTCCTCATCCTCTGTCACCCAGGCTCAGAGTACTTTGGCTGCCAATGCAGCTGCCAAAGCGGCCTCTTCCACCGGCTCAATGTCATCAGTCACTCCTTCCCTAGCCCCACCATCATGCCCTGAGGAGTCCCCCGAACTGTTCAACCACAGTGTTGGGTACAAGCTGCAGGAGGATGCACAGCGTTTTGAAGGCTCCGATGATGGTACCCTGATTGAGGAAGGCAGTAACGTGAGCCCAGAGAGAGGGGGTGCCCAAGAAGGACAACAAACTGGCAGTCATGTTCCCCCAGCTGCAGCATACTGCCAGGTTTGCTCCAGTGATGAGGAGGAAGGGGATGATGAGGTCACTGACTCTACATGGGTGCCTGATAGGAGAGAGGAGGAGAAGGCTGAGGAGGAGGCACATCTCCAACGAGGCAGGATGCCCTCCAGGGGACAGCTTAAGGGCAGCCAACCGACTGCATCACACCGCAGAGTTCTGCATGTGCAGGGCACTGCTGACTCCGTGCATTTTTCCAAAAGTTCTTTGGTGTGGGCTTTTTTGAGACGTGTGCAGCAGATCACACCGTTGCTGTTTGCAACATATGTCTGAAGCGTATCAAGCGTGGCCAAAACAGCAGCCGCTTGGGCACCACATGCTTGACCAGACATATGTCGAGCACCCATGCAGCCTGTTGGCAAGCGTACTTAAAAGACCCACACCAAAGAACAAGGTGGACCTCTCCTTGCTCCTCATCAGCTGGGATCTCCAACCCCACTATACGTTCAGTTCTCTCAGAAACCTGCACTGAGAGGAATGAAGGTGTAGAATTAGGTGTACCAAGTACTTGCGGGCAATCTGCTATCGCTACACCAACGTCCGATTGTAGCAGGCAAATTTCCCTACCCCAGTTGCTAAACCGGCGAAAGAAATTCGGTCCCAGCCATCCACATGCCCAGCTGCTGAATGCTAACGTGGCTAAATTGCTAGCACTCCAACTGCTGCCTTTTCAGCTGGTAGACTCTGCCCCCTTTCGTGAAATTTGTGGAATGTGCAGTACCTCAGTGGCAGATTACCAAACGCCACTTTTTTTCACGGAAGGCGATTACGGCTCTCTACCGGCATGTGGAAGGCAAAGTCTTGGTCTCGCTGGACAGGGCGGTCAGCAGTAAGGTGCATATTACTGCTGACTCATGGCCCAGCAGGCATGGACAGGGACGTTACCTATCTCTCACGGCGCACTGGGTGACCCTGCTGGCAGCTAAGAAGGATGCAGGACAGGGTGCAGTATTGTTGGAGCTTGTTCCGCCATCACGCCTCCAAAATGCTACTAGTGATGATTCTGACACACCTCTCTCCTCCACCCCCTCCTCTTCTTCTTCCTCCATGGCCTCTTCCTCTATAGATTTGTCCTCGGAACCAGCGGTGCTCCGTAGGCGTTCAAGAGGCTACGCAAGCACTCAGGCAAAAAGATGCCATGCGGTGCTTGAGCTGGTGTGCTTAGGGGACAGGAGCCACACTGGGGCAGAGATTCTGTCAGCTCTGAAGGGGCAGGCTCAGAGGTGGTTGACGCCACGTCAGCTTCAGGCAGGAATGGTGGTTTGCGACAATGGCACCAACCTCCTCTCCACCCTCCGACAGGGACACTTCACCCATGTTCCCTGTTTGGCTCACGTTCTTAATTTGGTGGTGCAGCGGTTTTTGTGCAGGTTCCCGGGCTTACAGGATCTCCTGAGGCAGGCCAGGAAAGTCTGTGTGCATTTCCGACGGTCATATAATGCCAGTGCTCAGCTGGCTGACCTCCAAAAGCAATACAACCTGCCCAAGAACCGCCTAATCTGTGACATGCCCACCAGATGGAACTCGACGTTGGCCATGCTGCAGGGGCTGCACGAGCAGCAGAGGGCCATCAATGAGTACCTGTGCGACTATGGCACCAGGACAGGGTCAGGGAAGTTTGGCTTTTTTTCGCCATGCCAGTGCCTCATGATCAAGGATGCATGCACTGTCCTGTCACCATTTGAGGAGGCCAAAAGGATGGTGAGCAGTGACAGTGCATGCATCAGTGATACTGTCCCTCTTGTCTACCTGTTGGAGCACACGCTGCGTGAAATAATGGACAGGGCACTTGAGGCAGAACAGAGGGAGAAAGAGGAGGACTTCCTTACCTCTCAAGGCCCCCTTTTTCCAGACAGTGTTCCTACGGGCCCGCTGATCACACAGGAAAAGGAGGAGGATTGTGTCAGCATGGAGGTGGAGCCTAGCACTCAGCATCAGCAGCAGTCTTCAAGGGATCGTTTACCATCCCCAGAAACCCATGGACTTGTACGTGGCTGGGAGGAGGTGGCTGCGGATCAGGTTGTCCTTAGTGACCCAAAGGACTCCGGACCGAATGCCTCAGCAAACCTACGCTGCATGGCCTCCCTGATCCTGCAAAGCCTGCCAAAGGACCCTCAGATTCGTGGTATCAAGGAGAGGGATCAGTACTGGCTGGCAACCCTCCTTGATCCACGTTACAAGGGTAAAATTGCGGAACTTATCCAGCCGTCGCAGAGGGAGCAGAGGATGAAACATCTTCGGGAGGCCTTGCAGAAAGGTTTGTACAACGCGTTTCCAGAGCCTGGGAGGTTACAAATTCCTGGTCCTGGACAACGTGTTGCTGAGGCTTCGGTCAGCCACAGAAGGAGCGGTGGAGAAGGTGGCCGTCTGACAGATGTGTTCAGACTATTTTTTAGTCCGCAGCCCCAAGGTCTGATCGGTTCCAGCAACCATCTCCAGCGTCTGATTTACATGGTGCAGGAATACCTAGGGGCAAGATCAGACTTGGAGACCTTTCCAACCGAAAATCCTCTGGGTTACTGGGTCTTGAGGATGGATCACTGGCCAGAGCTTGCACAGTATGCAATTGAGCTACTGGCCTGTCCTGCATCCAGCGTTCTTTCGGAATGCACATTCAGTGCTGCTGGAGGCTTTGTAACTGATTACAGAGTGCGCCTGTCCACTGATTTGGTTGATCGGCTCACCTTCAAAAAAAAGAATCAGTCTTGGATCACCAGCTACCAAGCACCTGATGCTGATGTAACCAAATAATTTTTTTAATGAATGTGAGATCCCTTCAAGACTGCCTATGCTGAAGCTGAGTGACTATCCTGTTATGCTGAGTGACTATCCTATTCCCCCCCCCATTTTCATGTTGATAGCTTGTAAGAACAGGGGCGTGTAATTACAATTTTTGATGCAATACTTTGCAGCAGGGCTCATTCCTGCGCTCCAACTAGAGTATCTGTGAGGGGTTACAGTGTTGTGGCACCAGCACCAGTGCCCAAGGCCCAATTTTTCAGCCCCTGTTTTACAGGGGCGTATAATTACAATTTTTGATGCAATACTTTGCAGCAGGGCTCATTCCTGCGCTCCAACTATAGCATCTGTGAGGGGTTGCAGTGTTGTGGCTCCAGTGTCTAAGGCCCAATTTTTCTGCCCCTGTTCAACAGGGACATGTTAATACAATCCTTGATCTAATATTTCACAGCAGGGCCCATTCCTGCACCCACCAAGAGTAACTGTGAGGGCTTACAGTGTTGTGGCAATACCACCACCACCACCAAAGGCCCAATTTTTCTGCTCCTGTTCAACAGGTGCATGTAATTCCAATTCTTCATCGAATATTTCACAGCAGGGCCCGTTTCTGCGCCCACCAAGAGTAACTGTATGGGCTTACAGTGCTTTGGCAACACCAACACCTAAGGCCCTAATTTCTGCAGAGTATATAGGGCAGGCCCCTACTTTCAAACATCCAACTTACAAACGACTCCTACTTGCAAACGGAAGGAGACAACAGGAACTGAGATGAAATCTACCCCTAGGAAGGGAAATTCTCTCCTGTAAGAGTTAAAATGGGGAAAATGTGTCTCCTCTCCACTGATGCTTTATCACCAATCCTTGTTTCACTAAAAACCCCAAGTTTTCAAAAAACATTTGTTATTGGGACAGAAAGTGAGGTGAAATCTTCTGAAGAGGTGCACAGACAGCAAAACAAATGTTACAGGGATGATAACCCTTCCCTATGTTTTCCAAAAAGCTTAAAAATAGATTGTTTGGCTGGAGCTACACTTTAAAAATGTACAAGTTCAAAATTACAAACAGATTCTACTTAACAACAAACTTACAGTCCCTGTCTTGCTTGCACCGCCTGTATACTGCTGTTCAGAGTATATAGGGCCTGGGGGCCCCACGCCTTTCCTTTTTTTAATTTGGGTGCGGGGTTCCCCCTAATATCCATACAAGACCCAAAGGGCCTGGTAATGGACAATATTTAAAGGAATATTTCACTTTTTTTTTCCACTTTAAGCATCTTTAAAATCACTGCTCCCGAAAAAACATCAGGTCCCCAAACCATTTTTAGGACAGTAACTTGCATATTAGCCTTTAAAATTAGCACTTTTGATTTCGAACGTTAAAGTCCCTTAGACTTTAATGGGGTTCTAAAGTTTGCGCGAAGTTTCGGTCCGTTCGCAGGTTCTGGTAAGAACCGAACCGGGGGGTGTTTGGCTCATCCCTAGTCGTGGCTGGTGGTATAGGTCACCAGCCTCGCACCTACCCCAGCCAGCGCTTCCTCTGGCCTGCGGGTGGTGGCTTCCCCTGCGTCTCCTCCCTCCTCCTCCTCAGGGGCCAATAGGATTGCTTCTCCTCTCAGCCAATCGGATGACGGGTCTCAGGACCTGCTTCCTGATTGGCCAGGAAGAGAATCAGGAAGACAAAACCAAATATTTATTCGCTTTTGTCACACAACTGGGTGGGCTCAGGGCAAAGTGCTGGACATCATATGACGCCCAGTCAGGATAACCGATCCCCTGCCCGGCCGTCATTCTGCTATAGGCTGTGAGGGAAGGAGTAAATTAATATCTTAGCAACTATGTGGGCAGGGCGGGCTCAAGGGGCAACTGCTTTGGGCCCCACAACAATAGTACATTATGACAGACTTACCTACAAACACAGCCCTCCAGAACTGCGCTCTCGCCACTCTCCCTTGTCCCTGGCAGGTTTCATCTTCGCCCAGTCTTTCTTCTGGGTTTGCGATCTTCAGTTGCTTGTGGCTGTGCCGGGGAGACGTCACATCGCAGCGGCACACAGAGCGAGTCGTAAATGTGGTCTGAGCTGCGCATGTGCGGCTCAGACCACATTACTTGCTGACAGGCAGGGGGATGATTTATGACAGAAGAGACCTCTAAGGTGTCTTCTGTTAAATAAACCCTGCCTGTCAGCGAGTTTTGTGAAACGTGACTTTACTACCACTTTAAGGATCAATAAGCTGTACTGGTACTGCTGGTTTATACTGCTGGCTGGTACTGATGACTGGTACAGATGGTGGGTACTGGTACTGCTGGCGGTTACTTCTGGCGGGTACTGGTACTGCTGGCTGGTACTGGTACTGCTGGCTGGTACTGGTACTGATACTGGTGGCTTGTACTGGTGGCTGCTGTCCCACGTCGCGGGTTCCTGTGTCCCGACCCATCATCCCCGAGCATAATTGTGACAGAAGCATTCAGCTGCAGTAAAGAGCAGAACTGATGCTGCCTGTCACAGGCGGAGTACATTTGGTATCACTCCGCCTGTGAAGGAGCCAGCGCTATACAGGAAGCATCGGCTCTGCTTCCTCTAGCGGCGGCTCCATTCTTCACACTAATGCTTGGAGATGGTGGGTCGGGAACCAGAGATCTGGGCTTGCCGACCCGCCATCTCAGAGCAAGACATGGCGGCCACATCGGAGGGACAGCGGTTGGGCACCCCTGTTCTAGACCAACTTTTTTCAACCAGGATTTTGTTCTGCTAAATGTTTCTCGAGCAATGAGCACCCATGATCTTTTTAGCTGTAAAAGTGGCCATACACTTATATTTTTCAGGAATCAGCAAAAATTTGCTCAGTAAGTGGCATTGCTCTGTTCAATAAAAATCTATTGTTTTTTTGAAGGAGCCTGCCGGAAAATTTTCAGACAAACAGTGTCTATTTGTTATACTGCACTGTTTAATGTGGAAGGAGAAATCTGTTAGATTTCTTTTGCTCAGCCCACAGGCTGAACAAAAAATCTAACAATGTATGACCAGTTTAAGAGGGGAGTTCTTCCCATTGACCTCAAATATAAGGTGCATTCTTTTCTGTAACCATCATGCTAATAATCTGTGGAGTCCTTGGGCTCCTCCAGAGATTTATTTCAAGAGTTCCTCCATGTTCGGGAAGTTGACAAAGGCTGCTATAGAGGTTGCTAGTGGTTCACTGAGCTATAAGCAATTTCTGTCTTTCAGGTAAGTAACCACTGACAAGAACAATCCTTTTATCTGTCTGTAAAGAGAATTCTTTTCAACTGCCACAAATATAAGGAGCATTCTTCCCACTGATCCTGCTAACAATTCATGGAATCCTTGGGTTCCTGAAGAGATTACTAGGGGTTTCTTGGGCAATGACCATCAAAGTAATGTACCATAAGCTGTAGATATAATGTTTATTATCAGGGGTTTTCGGAGACGGAATAGGTATTTTAAGGGTTCTTCCATGTTCAGAAGTTTGAGAAAGACTGCTCCAGAGGTTGCTAGGGGTTCCTTGAGAAATTTGCAATTTATGCCTCCAATACAAGTAACCTCTGACACAAAGGGTATTTTTTAGTTTTCTATAAGAAGGGGATTCTTCCCAATGACCCAAATATAAGGAGCATTCTTCCCAGTGGCCATTCTGCTAATAATTTGTGGAACCTTAGGGTTCCTCCAGAGATTGCTAGGGGTTCCTTGAGAAATTAGCCATTTCTACCTCTTGATTAATAACCCCTGACACTGATGATCTTTTTAGCTTCTTCCCAATGACCACAAATGTACAGACAATTCTTCCCAGTAACCATTACACTAATTTATTGTGAGCTGTAGATATAGTAAAAATTAGCATGAGTTCCCAGAGCCCGGAAAGTTATTTCAAGGGTCCCCCCATGTTCTGGAGGTTGATAAAGGCAGCTGTAGACCAATGATTCTCAACCTGATTGAGACAAGAGACCAGTACATTCTTCCAAAACCGTCCATATCCCTAAAATAAAAACAAGTTTATACTCAAAACAATAAAAGTATGGGGCTGCGAAAAAAAATATTGAAATGTTGGAAGGCTTTGGATGGGGCTGGATGTCACTGTAGGGGAGATGGGGACTTTGAAGGGGGTTAGAGGACTCCAGAGCAGACTTGCTAGACCTGTAGGTGATGATTTTTCTAGAGGGAGCTTAGGTCTCAGCAGAAGGCTGGGGGCTTTGCAGGGTCACTGTGGGAGACTGGAGAGCACTGCAGGGGCTGGAGTCATGTGGGACACTGTTAGTGGTTGAGTACAGACTGGGGGCACTCTAATGGGGGAAACCTGATGTAATGAGGCACTCTCATGGGAACCTAATGTATGGAAGCACTTTTGTGGGGACACTCTGATAAGGGCACCTAATGTAAGGGGGACATTTTGATGGAGACACCTGGTGCAAAAGGGCACTTTGATGGGGATAACTGATCATAGCACTCTGATAGGGGGACTCTGGTGGGGAAACCTGATGTAAGGGGGGGACTCTGGTGGGGAAACCTGATGTAAGGGGGGGACTCGGGTGGGGAAACCTGATGTAAGGGGGCACTCTGATGGGAACCTAGTGTCAGGGGGGCACTCTGAAGGGGAGACCTGATGTATGAGGGCAATCTGATAGGGGCTTCTGATGTAAAGGGGCACTCTGATGGAGATCCTGCTGCAAGGGGACTCTCTGATGGGGACCCTGATGTAAGGGGACACTCTGATGGGGAAACCTGACGGGGACCCTGATGTAAGGAGGCAGTCTGGTGGGAACCTAATGTAAGGGGGCACTCTGATGGGGACACCTGATGTATGAGGGCAATCTGATAGGTGCACCTGATGTAAAGGGGCACTCTGATGGAGACCCTGCTGCAAGGGGACACTCTGATGAAGACCCTGATGTAAGGAGGCAGTCTGATGGGAACCTAATGCAAGGGGGCACTCTGATGGGCACACCTGATGTAAGAGGGTGATCTGATAAGGGTACCTGATGTAAAGGGGCACTCTGATGGAAACCCTGATGTAAGGGGGCACTCTGATGAGGACTCTGATGTAAGGGGACACTCTGGTGAGGAAACCAGATGTAAGGGGGCACTCTGGTGGGAAACTTGATGTAAGGGGGCACTCTCTTAATGTAAGAGGGCACTCTGATCAAGATTCTGATGTAGGGGGGCACTCAGATGGGGATAACTAATCATATGCAAGGGGACACTCTGATGGACACCTTGATGTAAGGGGATACACTGATGGGGACCCTGATGTAAGGTGACACTCTGATGGGGTCCCACTCTGATGGGGATAACTAATCATATGCAAGGGGACACTCTGATGGACACCTTGATGTAAGGGGGCACACTGATGGGGACCCTGATGTAAGAGGACACTCTGGTGTGGAAACCTGATGTACAGGGGCACTCTGATGGGGACCCTGATGTAAGGAGGCAGTCTAATGGGAACCTAATGTAAGGGGGCACTCTAATGGGGACACCTGATGTATGAGGGCAATCTAATGGGTGCACCTGAAGTAAAGGGGCACTCTGATGGAGACCCTGCTGCAAGGGGACACTCTGATGGGGACCCTGATGTAAGGAGGCAGTCTGATGGGAACCTAATGTAAGGGGGTACTCTGATGGGGACACCTGATGTAAGAGGGCAATCTGATGAGGGCACCTGATGTAAAGGGGCACTCTGATGGAAACCCTGATGTAAGGGGGCACTCTGATGGGGACTCTAATGTAAGGGGACACTCTGGTGAGAAAACCAGATGTAAGGGGGCACTCTGGTGGGGAACTTGATGTAGGGGGCAGTCTAATGGGAAATTAATGTAAGGGGGCACTCTGATCGAGACTCTGATGTAGGGGGGGCACTCTGATGGGGATAACTAATCATATGCAAGGGGACACTCTGATGGACACCTTGAGGTAAGGGGACACACTGATGGGGATCCTGATGTAAGGGGACACTATGATGGGGACCCTGATGTAAGGGGACACTCTGGTGGGGAAACCTGATGTACGAGGGCACTCTGATGGGGACCCTGATGTAAGGACGCAGTCTGATGGGAACCTAATGTAAGCAGGCACTCTGATGGAGACACTTGATGTAAGAGGGCAATCTGATGAGGGCACCTGATGTAAAGGGGCACTCTGATGGAGACCCTGATGTAAAGGGGCACTCTGATGGGGACTCTGAAGTAAGGGGACACTCTGGAGGGGAAACCACATGTAAGGGGGCACTCTGGTGGGGAACCTGATGTAAGGGGGCACTCTGATGGGAAATTCATGTAAGGGGGCACTCTGATGGAGACTCTGATGTAGAGGGGCACTCTAAAGGGGGCACCTGGTGCAAGAGGGCACTCTGATGGGGATAACTGATCATATGCAAGGGGACACTCTGATGGACACCTTGATGTAAGGGGACACACTGATGGGCACCCTGATGTAAAGGGGCACTCCGATGGAGACTCTGATGTAGGTGGGCACTCTGATGGGGAAACCTAATATAAGGGGGTATTCTGATGGGAACCTGATGTGAAGGGGGCTCTGATTAGTACTCATGATGTAAAGGGGGGCTCTGATAAGGGCATCTGATATAAGGGGGCACAGGTTCTGTTTAATCACCCTAATCTAATGACAGCCTTCTACATACAAGGTGTTTCCTGGGTCTTGAGACTGTGTTGAAATGAAGCCCCTTGACTTTTTTTACTGCACCCCCTGGGGAAATAAGCTAGATCCGACCCTGCTAGGAGGACTCAGGGCTGGTGGTCTCAGTTGATCCTAAAGGACAAGTGGAAGATCCTTTCCATTATTTGCACATCTGCCCTACTTCTGCCCCGGAATGTATTGGACTTCCATGTTGCACACTGAATAGCCTCCAAGTCAGCCCCGACTGTACAGTATGTAATGAGTGGGCTGAGCTCCCCCTGACATACACACACACAGTGCCATATAGTACACAGCAGCTGCTGATGTCATCAGGAATCAGTGTGTGCTGAAATCTAACACCACTGGGCAGGATCGTCTCGCAGTCACAGGCGATCAGCACTGAGCGGCTCCTTCTCTGCTTTCTGCCACTTCTGTCTCTCCCCGACTCTCTGCCCGACTGTCTCTCCCCGACTTTCGCAGGAGCGGAGTCAGCTGCGCGTGCCATGTGTAGGGACTGATGGGTGCCGGTGCCGCCAGCCTGCCAGCCATGCAGAGGTGCCGAAGTGCCAGTCACCACCTCCACCTCTCACTCGCCTTCTGATTTCGACTGGATCCTCGCTGCGCGGACAAATGCAGACAAATGCATTTAGGAGCCCAAAGGACAAGGAGTGGATACATCTCTCCCACTGCAAAAACGTAAGTCCCTGCTGCTCGGGGGGAGGCTGTAGACCCTGGAATGCCCTGACAGCACTTGCTGGGATCTGTAGTCCCCCCTCCAGTTATTGCTGGATACCCCCCCCCCCCCAGGGATGGCTGTGTTCATCCCATGGAATGTCAATGTTTAATGACAGAACAGGAACTTTTGGTTACATCTGATAAGTTGTAATTATGAATGTCTGGCTTACATGAGCTGTGTATGGGACGTTGCTCTGACTTGCTGCAGGGAGAGAGGGGGGCTATTTATGAAACTGCTGCTTCACAGCTGGCACCAGGGTGAGGAGGGGGCATTGGGACTTTAAAGGGTGGAAATTCTATGTATGGAAGAATGCACAGGGCTTGATTTACTAAAACTGTAGAGTGCAAAATCTGGTGCAGCTCTGCATAGTAACTTTCAGGTTTTATTGTCAAAGCTTAATTGAACAAGCTGAAGTTAGAAGCTGATTGGCTACTATGTGGAGCTGCACCAGATCGTGCACTTTCCAGTTTTAGTAAATGAACCCTGCTGGTGCAATTGTGTGCCATATTCAATGGGCTACTCTTATGCCGCGTACACACGAGCGGACTTTACGGCAGACTTTGCCCGACGGACGGGATTTCGTCGGACAGTTCGATCGTGTGTGGGCTCCAGCGGACTTTGTTTGCTCAAAAGTTGGACGAACTTAGATTTGAAACATGTTTTAAATCAATCCGTCGAAATCGAGTCCGGTCGAAAAGTCCGCTCGTCTGCATGCTAGTTCGACGGACAAAAAGCCACGCTAGGGCAGCTATTGGCTACTGGCTATGAACTTCCTTGTTTTAGTCCGGTGTACGTCATCACGTACGAATTCAACGTACTTTGGTGGATTGTGTGTAGGCAAGTCCGTTCATTCAGAAAGTCCGTCGTAAAGTACGTAGAAAAGTCCGCCGGGCAAAGTCTGCCGTAAAGTCCGCTCGTGTGTACGCGGCATTAGCAGCACTCTCTACTTTGTATCTTCTATGGATAGTGGGGTCTCCTACATTATTTTGCAACCCCATGTCTCCTAATGATGCCAGATTTAAAGATATTTTGGATATTTTTAAAAAAGAAGCAAGAAATCAGGTTGCTATGAGCAACTGATGGGCTCTTGTTTTTCATTAATATTTAGGCTTGTGTTCCCTAAACCACCAGATCCTGGAATGTGTCACTAAATTAGAAGTTCTCTGACTTGCTGCAGCAAGAGAGTAGGATTATTTATGAAAATGAAGTTCCACAGCTGGTGCCAGGGTGAAGAGGGGGCATTGGAACTTTAAAAAGATGGAAATGCTATGGATAGAAGTATACATTGTTGCAAATTTGTATCATATTCAAGTGGCTACTCTAGAAGCGCTCTCTACTATGTATTTTTGCAATAGTGGGGTCACCAAAATAATTTTGCATCCCAATGTCTGCTTATGAGGCTTTGAGGAAGTTAGGATATTTCCTAAGCGAAGCAAGAAATCAGGTTGCTAAAGGCAACCAATGGGCTCTTGGTTTTTATTATTGTTAAGACTTAAGTTCCCTAAACCACAAAATCCTGGAATGTGTCACTGAATTAGAAGTTCTTCTGAATTGCTTCAGCAAGTTAGGGGGTTATTTATGAAACTGGAGTTTCACAGCTGGCACCATACACTGGCCAGGTTAGGGGGAACCTTGTAACTTTAAAGCATGGAAATGCTATATTTAGGGGGATCACCTAATTAATTCTGTACCCTAGTGTATCCTAAAGACGTTGGTTTCCATGAATTTGGAATATTTTTTAGGGTTTCATTATTGTTGAAGCTTAGGTTCCATAAACCACCAGATCCTGGAATGTGTCACTGAATTAGAAGTTCTTCTGACTTTCTGCAGCAAGAGAGGGGGTGATTTATGAAACCAGAGTTCCACAGCTGACCTCATACGCTGGCCAGGTTAGGGGGAGCTTGGAAATGCTATATATAGGGGGTCACCTGATTCATTCTATACCGCAGTGTATCCTAAAGTTGTTGGTTTCAAGGAATTTGAGATATTGTTTAGGCTTTCATTCTTGTTGAAGCTTAGGTTCCATAAACCACCAGATCCTGGAATGTGTCACTGAATTAGAAGTCCCTCTGACTTGCTGCAGCAAGTGAGGGGGATTATTTATGAAACCGAAGTTCTAGAGCTGGCACCATACACTCCCAGGTTAGGGAGAGCTTTGTAACTTTAAAGCATGGAAATGCTATACATAGGGGGGTCACCTAATTATTTCTGTACCCTAGTGTATCCTAAAGCGCTGCACAAACTGTTGGCGCTATACAAATCCTATATAGAAATAATAATTTTAATAATAAAGATGTTGGCTTTGAGGAATTTGGGATATTGTTTAGGTTTACATTATTGTTGAAGCTTAGGTTTTATAAACCACCAGATCCGGGAATGTGTCACTAAATTAGAAGTTCTTCTGATTTGATGCAGCAAGTGAGGGGGGTATTTTATTAGTTCCACAGCTGGCACCGGGGTGAGAGGGAGGCATTGTATTCTTTAAAGGGCGGAAATGCAATAGATTGTGGGTTCACCTACTTCATTTTGCAGCCCAGTGTCTCCTAATGATGCTGGCTTTGAGGAATTTTGGATATTTCTTAAGATAAGTAAGAAATCAGGTTGCTATGGGCAACCAATGGGCTCTTGGTTTTCCTTATTGTTGAGACTTGGGTACCCAAAACCACCAGATCCTAGTATGTGTCACTAAATTTGAAGTTCTTCTGACTTGCTGCATGCAAAAAAGTGGGGTTTATTTATGAAATTGGTGTTCCACAGCTGACCCCATACACTGGCCAGGTGAGGGGGGCATTGTAACTTTAAACTGTGGAAATGCTAACTATAGTTGGGTCACCTAAATCATTCTGTACCACCAATGTCTCCTAAGGATGCTGACTTTGATGACTTTGGGAAATCGTTTAGGTTTTTATTATTGTTGAAGCTTAGGTTCCCCTAATTGCACCCTAACCCAGGAGATCCTGGAATGTGTCACTGTATTGGAAGTTGCTCTGATTTGCTGCAGCAAGGGGGGGAGGGGGTTAGTTATTAAAAATGAAGTTCCTCAGCTGGCATCATATACTGGTCAAGTTAGGGGGAGCATTGTAACTTTAAAGAGTGAAAATGCCATGTATAGTAGTGTCACCTCATTCATTTTGTATCCCAGTGTTTCCTAAGGATGTTGGCTTTGATGAATTTGGTATAGTGTATAGGAGAAGCAAGTCATCTGCTTGCTATAGGTCTTCATCATTTTTGAACCTTTGGTTCCCTAATTGCACCCGAAACCAGGAGATCCTGGAATGTGTCACTGTATCGGAAATTCCTCTAACTTGCTGAAGCAAGAGAGGGGGGGGGGGGGGGTTTATTTATGACACTGGTGTTCCACAGCTGGCCTCATACACTGGCCAGGTTAGGGGGAGCATTGTAACATTAAAACATGGAAATCCTATGTAAAATGGGGTCATCCAATTCATTTTGTACCCCACTGTCTCCTAAAGATGTCAGTTTCAATGAATTTGGAATATTGTTTAAGAGAAGCAAGCAGTCCGGTTGCTATAGGTTTTCATTGTGGTTGAACTTCAGGTTCTCTAAGTGCACTCTACCCCAGGAGATCCTGGAATGTGTCACTTGTATGGGAAGTTTCTCTGACTTGCAGCAAGGTGGGGGTTAATTTATGAAACTGTAGTATTACGGCTGGCTCTATATATTGGACAGTGTAGGGGTTCATTGTAACATTAAAGGGGAGGTATTATTACTAGGGAAATGCTATATACAATATAGTGGGGGCACCTTACGTGCCCCTTCCCCCCATTGTCTCCTAATGATGCTGGATTCAAGGAATTTTAGAAAACTTTAGGAGACATAACAGGTTGCTATGGGCAATAGATGCATTTTTTTTTTATTATTTAAATGCCCCTTGTGCAGCTTAGGTTCCCTAATCGCACCCTAAACCACTAGATCTGCAATATGTCACTGTATTGGAAAGTCCTCTGACTTGCTAATGCAAGGTCTGGAGGGGGGGGGGGGGTGGTTTATGAAATTGGAGTATCACAGCTGGCTCCACATACTGGTCAGGTTTCGGGGAGGGGGGGGGGGGGCGATGAAACATTAGGGAGGATATTCTTGCTATGGAAATGTTATGTATAATGGGGTCATCTGATGCATTCACACCATCCCAGCATCTCCTAATGATGCCGACTTTGTGGAATGTTGGATATATTTTAAGAGAAATACAAGGAACTTGGTTGCTATAGGCAACAGACGCGCTTTTAGCTTCCATTATTCTTGAAGTTGCCAATGTGCAGCTTAGGTTTCCTAATTGCACTCCCCAACACAAGATCTACAACGAGCCACTGATGTTTAGAGATGAATGAAGAAATGTGTAGAAACAAACATAAGAGTGACAACCACTTTGATTGTGCAGGTCCCGCGTCCGTGGTACTCGCCCTCTCCTGGGGCCTTTCTCTTTCTTTTTTTCTTCTTTCCCCTTTTTATTCCTCCTCTCTCTTTCTTTTCCTCTTCATTCTTGATATGACGGCTATTATATGGAGACTGATTTCCCTTAGGGGACAATACAGTATAACTTGTGCTATTTGCCTTACCTCTACCTTGACCCTTTTGGGTCCTGGCAACAGTTTACAGTTATGTTAATTTTATTTATTTTTATTTATTTCAGTTACTTATATAGCGCCATCAATTTACGCAGCGCTTTACATATACATTGTACATTCACATCAGTCATTCTATGTAGATACGTTGTTTTTTTGTATGTGCCTGTTCAATATGGCCCCTGCGTGGGAAAACCATGACTTGTCATACTCTCTCGAAACTTAATAAAAATATTGAAACAGAAAAGAGTGACGGCAGAAAAAAGAACAAGTGTTCCATTCAGCCTGCCCCTTTTTTGGTGGTTTTGTTATAGTTTTTTGTTTTTGTTTATTTTTCTTGTCTGAGTATTGATCTATGTTTGTCCCAAGCATGTTTAAATTCATTTACTGTTGACAGGCTCATTACTTCTGCTGGAAGCCTGTCCCAAACATCAACTACTCTTTTAGTAAATGAATAATTTCTAGTAGTTGTCTGTAGCAACTAATCAAGGTATTGTTTTATTGTACATTTTTGATACATGCAACAGGTTTACTCAGAGTCCGGTTACCCATAGCAACAAAACAGAATGAAATCTAGTTATCAGTGGCAGTGAAATGAATCTTATAAGCTTGCCTTGGGACACTGCGTGGAAAATTGATGTCGTTTTTCCTGATAATCTTTCTGAATAAACCAAGTGGGGGGCCGTGTAAGAAAGCTTGCATGCAAAATAACGATGCTGTTGCCCATGGCAATCAGGTCTGCCCTTGTTTTGTTATTTTCCAGTGCAGGTTTGATAATGAAGTCTGTAATGTGTGTGGGTGCTCTGGGTAACCATCCTTTTTACTCTTAACAAATCCTCCGTGTTGTAATTGAAACCCTTCTATCATGGGATTCTAATGCCATGGTACACTGACATGGTGTCCACACAACTAGTGCAATCAGTCCTTTTCAAGATGTGTCTGGATAAGGGCAATAACCCTTAGTAATAAAAAATGGTGAACCCCCCCCCCCCCCATTGGGGTCTAAAACATGGTGTCATCCAACCCCCCCACACTCCGCCCCCCTGTGCTGCCATGGAGGGGGGTGACACCATAGTTCAGATATCACTTCCTCCTTGATGGTGTCATCCTTCTGGCGGGTGTCACCCAGGTGAGGTCTGCACCCCCACAGCGACACCACTGATTGTCACCCCCGCTGAGTGTCCTGGTACATTGGAGAGACAGCTCCTTCAACAAAGGGATTGAGTTCCGGTGTTCTTAGTAGTTCTGCAGAATTTTTCTGCACTAAATAAATTAGCACCTCCGGATCAGAATGCAAGCTCTGGTGGTTCTCACTGACACATTCCAAGTGTTCAGGCTTCCCTGGCCACCTGGGATTGTATTTACAGAATGAGAGTGACTCTCCTTCCAGCTTGCTGTGACTAACAAATCTTCATCTGCAGGATTCATTTGCTTGTCGATGGGCTTGGCTAGCCGGCTCTAGTCTCCAAACTTTGGCGTAGTTACTCTAAAAGTGTTCAGGGTGAAATTTGTATTTGCCTGGTAGAGCGATGATAATCCTCTTGTTTGCCAAACATGGAAACCAGTGATTTGTAAATAAGGTAACACAACGGGGTTGATTTTATGCTACTAAGCTATTTAAAACCTCAGCCGCGGCTGAGCCTCTAGACCAAGATCACTAACCCACAGCAACCAATCACCTTCTGGTTTATGGAATTAGAATCAGAGGTGATTTCTGATTGGCTTTTAGGTAAATGCAGTGTGCATTTGCTCCGAGGGTTGCACCGCCACATTATATGGCTCTTTTTTTTTCGCTCAAACAGGAAAAGGGAACAGATTCTCCCCTGCTGAGATGAGGGGGTTATTTACTAAAACTGCATGGTGCAAAATCTGGTGCCTATAAACCAATCAGCTTCCAGGTTTTATTGTCAAAGCTTAATTGAACAAACTGAATTTAGATGCTGATTAGCTACTATGCACAGCTGCACCAGATCCCGAGATCACCAGTTTTTGTAAATCTCCCCCATAGTATTCTGACAGTAGGACTCTCGACAACAAACGCTTTCCATCGTTCTAATGATCGACTTCTCTCAAACAGGAACACCCACATAATCGAAATTTGTCTGGTCCCTGCTGAACTGGTCGAATTTTGATTTGTCTATGGCCTCTCTTTAGCCTTTAAAGCTGATATGTTATATATGATACACACAATAATGCAGCTATGTAAGCATTAAAGGGGTGTAAACCCTTGTGTTTTTTCACGTTAATGAATCCTATGCATTAAGGTGAAAAAACACCTGCCAGTCACCGCAGCCCCCCCCCCCCCAATTTACTTACCTGAGCCCCTTCATCTCTTCAGCGGGGACGCGCTGTTCCTCTCTCCACGGGGTCCTGCCTCTTGATTGGATAGATTCATAGCAGTGCAGCCATTGGCTCCCTCTGCTGTCAATTAAATCCAAAGACAGGGGCAGGGCAGAGTCCAGCATTCGTGTCTATGGATGCAAATGCTGCACTCGGAAGCACGCCTGCAAGGTAACCACGCGGGAGAGCGCTTCACCTAGGGGGTTATCTGATGCGGGGAGGAGCTGCCGGGGGACCCCAGAAGGGCAGGTTCGGGGCCACTCTGTGCAAAACGAGCTGCACAGTGGAGGTAAGTATGATATGTTTGTTATTTTAAAAAAAAACGATCCTTTACAATCACTTTAATACTAGGGGGTGCACTGGTACCAGTTTTTTAAGAATGAGTACGAGTACCGATACTTTTTATCAAGTACTCACCGATACCAATTACCAATACCTATTTTTTTGTGTGGCCCAGTGCGATTTGTGTCCGAATCACATGTGGTTTCTCGCAACACTCCTGTGCAAACCCAGGCTGAAGTCACTATGACAAGCCTGGGTTCACACAGGAGCTGTGCGGGAAACCGCATGTGATTCAGTTCAAATCACATGCGATTCTTTGCAGTGCGATCTGAGCCCATTCATTTTGTATAGGCTCAAATCGCAGCACACCAAAAAGCATTGGTTTGGGTATCGGAGCATTTGCATGAGTACAAGTACTCATGCAAATGCTTCGTATCAGCACCGATACCGGTATTGGTGCAGCCCTAATTAATACACCATCATTAATGTACCCGATTATGACTTGGTATCAGCCACTTGCACTCCGTGTCCAGCATAACACAGAGTGGTGGAGGTAGAGTGCTTCATCACTAACCTTGTCTCAAAATGCCAACCAAGCCCTTCTCTTCGGTCCTCCCAAGACCTCCTGCTCTCTGGCTCCCTCGTCACCTCCTCCCATACTCCCCTCCAGGACTTCTCCAGAGCTTCTTCCATCCTTTGGAACTCCCTACCCCAATCTGTCCGACTGTCCCCTAATCTATCCATCTTTAGACGATCCCTGAAAACCCTTCTCTTCAATGAAGCCTATCCTGCTTCTAACTAACACTGTTTTACTTCCTCCATCAGCTCATCCGCCACAGCTATTACCTTTTGTATCAATTAACCCTTCCTCTTAGATTGTAACGAGCAGGGCCCTCTGATTCCTCTTGTACCAAATTGTGACGTAGCTGTAATGTCTGCCTTCATTTTGTTAAGTACTGCGCAAATTATTGACGCTATATAAATCCTGTATAATATTAATAAATAATAATACTGATAGGAGAGAATAGAGTGGCAGAGAGATGAGCTCCTGACTGTGCTACATCTTCAGTCACTGTCCAGGACAACCTGGGCTCAGAAGAATTGTGTTAAATGATGTTGTCATCAGACTGAGGACATCTAGTGGCAAAAAAAGGAGGACATCTATGGATTGAAGGTGAGTATTGCAGCAAAAAGCTGGTGGTATTGGTATTGCGTCTTTTACAGCTCATTTACACTTTGTTGGTAGGGAGTTGGGGGGGGGGGGGTAAAAACACATGTTTGAGCCACATTTTTACTCCTCCATTTAAGTTGCAAAGGCAGTAGACAGTGTTGTACACATGCCAAGTCTGTAATGCTTTGCTTTACCCCTTTGACAAAATCGATCTCCCCTTGCAGCGCGGTGGTGTGGTGTTAACAAGTGATGAGGAGGCAGCATATCACCTCCACTGTTGGACTGCTATTGCATCACTGGCAGCCACATGTGTAAACATAGAGGGGCTGAGGAAGAAGCGACATGCTTTGAAAGACGTCCCTATCTCCCAGCGCACTCTCAGCTGTGTCAGGCATCCTCTTCATCCGGGCTCTGTCTTCCATCCTTGGTCGGGTTGTCTCCCTGCAGCAGCAGCTCCCTCCTGCCTGTGCTCTTCTCTCCCTGCTCACGGCCGAAGTAGGGGTATTCCTCAGCGGCTCCAGGCTCCAGAGGCGCTCAGTGCATTTTTAACTGTTTGCCGACTGCCCCACGTACATGTACTGAGGGGCGGCAGCTTCTCTGGGCAGAATAACTTACCTGTACATCATTCTGCCCTTCCGGGTCTGTGGCACGCGTGTGCGCTGCCAGCGATCCACTCCCACTATGATTGGACACAGAGGGAGCCAATCAGCGGGTCCACCGGGACCCACCGATCGTTCCCGACAGAGGCAGAACGGCGATCTGCCTATGTAAACAAGGCAGATCGCCGTTCTGTGACAAAGGAAGACAGAGATCCTGTGTTTTTGCTAAGCAGGAACACAAATCTTCCCGCAGTTAAAGCACCTCCCCCACACAGTTAGAAAGCATTCCCTAGGGACATATTTAACCCTTTGATCGCCCCTAATGTTAACCCCCTCCATGCCAGTGTCATTAGTACAGTGACAGTGCATATTTTTTAGCACTGATCACTGTATTGGTGTCACCGGTCCCCAAAAAAGTATCAAAAGTGTCACTTGGTTTCTGATGTATCTGCCGCAATGTCGCAGTCCCGCTATAAGTCACTGATCGCCACCATTACTAGCAAATAAAAAAACCTCATAAAAATATCACATAGTTTGTAGACGCTATAACTTTTGCGCAAACCAATCAATATACGCTTATTGTGATTTTTTTTTCTACCAGAAACATGTAGCAGAATACATATTGGCCTAAACTGATAAAGAAATTAGATTTATTTTTTAAATTTGGGATGTGTTTTATAGCAGAAAGTAAAAAAAAATTTTTTTTCTTTTTTTCAAAATTGACGGACTTTTTTTGCTTACAGAGCAAAATATAAAAAGGTGATCAAATACCACCAAAAGAAAGCTCAAATTTTTGGGAAAAATATAACATAAATTTTATTTGAGTACAGCGTGGCACGACCGCGCAATTGTCAGTTAAGTTAACGCAGTGCTGTATCGCAAAAAAATGGCCTTGCCATGAAGGGGGGTGAACCTTCCGGATGTCAATTGGTTATTCATGAATAAATATTGTTCACCTTGTTTACTACACTATGGAGGTTGCGCTTGTCTTTTCCATTTTGTTTTCGCATGTGTAAATATAATCTTAGTGGTGCATTAGGGGCGTGCAACGTCAAAATGTTGACGTCCGGGAAGTCCAGGTGCTTTGTACAGCTGGCCTTAGATTGGACTTCATTGGTGTGAAAAATGTTATTTTTGGTGTGGAGAATTTTTTTATTTTATTTTACTCATTATTGTCTTGATGTTTTTGGTTGGGGTTCTGTTTTCAATAAAGGAGTGAGAGACTCTCGCCTTATCAGGATGGATTTCCAAGCCCCTGGCTGCTGCCTGTCCATTCATAAGACTGGTGTCACTGAATCCCTTACGGTTATGACGAGGTTAAAGATAAATGCACCGCTTGTGGTAACTTGTCGCTTTCAACTTCTCTCGCTCTCCCCCTCGTCTCCTTGGTAGGACGGCTTCTTAAATAAGACAAATATTTGAAAGAGATGACAGCAGATGAATTTGTTTGTATAGCAGCCTGCAAATACACCCCAGAGAGCCATCACAGACATGACAGAGTAAATAGGGACTCGCGGCCCCCTCGGGGCTGGAACTGACGGGCAAGCTATGGATGGAAATAGCTGGGAATGAAAGTTTTGGAGGACAAAAATGGGAAGCCTAGGGACCTGCGGTCAGGACACACACACCGGCACAGTGTCAAATCTATTTGTAGAGGACAGTCGGTGTCAGTCATGTCCATTCTTAGCCCTTCTATTTGTGACAGGAATGACACCAGGGTTTGGAGGTCCGGAGAGACACAAGCCCAAAGCCCCCATATGTTAGCAGTTTTCGAGACGCCATGGTTCACATATTTGTATGAACTTGTTGTGAGAGGAACATGGGCTTCAACCACTGGGGGGTTCTCCGATCGTACTATCCTGGAGTCACATTACACACGCACCACGGGAACACATATAGCTAGGTTTATTGATATATGGAAACTCATGGAAAGGACTATAGGAGGTGATTTGTTTAAAGTCCAACTAAGAAAATGCTATAGAAATACAAGAGGCTTGTGTAATCCTTCTTGAAGCTTGGTGTGCTTTGTGTATTTATTCAGTATCTGAGCAGTAATCCAGTGTGAAGCTTTATGAAGGAGCTTCTTGTAATAAAGACCTGTTACTGTTGCTCTCTCTCCTTTTGGAGGATGACTGGTCTTGTCTCCGCCCCCTCCTGTAGTTAAAACCTTGGATTGCGAGCATAATTCGTTCATGAAACATGTTTGTAATCCAAAGCACTTGTATATCAAAGCAAATTTCCCCATAAGAAATAATGGAAGCTCAAATGATTCGTTTCACAACCATTTATTCATAAGTCCTTTAATTTATAGTCCATATAAAAAGATTATAGCAATGTGATAGGTTGTGTAACCATAAAATGTCCATCCACTAATGGAAGCCTCCACAAGGGGATTAGAAGCAAAATCCAGCAGGAGCTACAGAGTATAAAAGAGAAGAGAGGCGCCTCTAAGTGTAGCAATATGTTGCTAAATGTACCTTCATTAAATGTAACCATATTGCTACACTTATGCCCTGTACACATGACTGGTTTAGCCGTTGGAATAAACTCCGAAGGTTTCTCCGACGGAATTCCATTCAAGCGGTCTTGCCTACACACGGTCAAACCAAAGTCCGACCAAAGTCCGACCGTCCAGAACGTGGTGACGTACAACACTTACGACGGGACTAGAAAAAGGAAGTTCAATAGCCAGTAGCCAATAGCTTCCGTCTCGTACTTGCTTCAGAACAAGCGTCGTTTTTGGTCCGTCAGAACAGCATACAGACGAGCGGTTTTCCCGATAGCAATTGGTTCCGTCGGAAATATTCAGAACATGTTCCAATTCTAGGTCCGTCAGAATTTTCGAAAAAAAAAAGTCCGATGAGGCCTACACACGATCGGAATAGACGGGATAGACGTTGAAAAGACTCTGTCGGACTTTTTCTATCGGACATTCTGTTCGTGTATCTGCGGCATAACACAACAAAAAATGTATTGAAGAAGATAAAATATAAATTATAACTACTCACAAGTGTAGGTAGTAAAATTGCTCATCAAGCCACTACACGCGGCTGCAATCTCATAGCTCCCAACTCTCCCAACTGATTTCGAGGGACTGTCCCTGATTTGGAGCAATGTCCCTCTGTCCCTCATTCCTCCTCATTTGTCCCTCATTTTTGCCTGATCTATATAGTTGTATATAAAATGCACTATTTATCTATCAAAAAGTGTTTCCTAGTGCTAAACCTTTCATCTGATTTCTAAATTGCTGCATTTGTAAATTCCAAAAGCCAATATAAAGGAATAGTAGTGGTAAAAAAAGCACTTGTGGGTTTAACCAATCTTGTTTTTTTGCATGATTCTCCTTTAAGAGTGCGTGAAAAGGGGTGTGTCCTATACCTGCATACTTTTGCTGATAGGTGTCCCTCATTCCCATCTCAAAAAGTTGGGAGGTATGCAATCTCCCAGCTTTACCAAAACCTCTAGCTCAAGAAGGACCTCACCAGGGTCTCTGTTGGCTGAACCATTTAGAAGGATGTCCTTCTTCATCAGAGCCCTCTGACGAAGGAGGACATCCTTTGAAAAATGCGTCAGCCACTTGTAGTGCCTTGATGAGCGATTTTACTACCTACACTTGTGAGTAGTTACAGTGTGCCCTCTGTTTTTATCTATTTTACACAGTGTTCTGAGGACAACCCCAGTCCTAGAGGGCAGCAAGGCTTTAAAGTAACATCCACTTCTGACTACAGAGTTCTCTTCTGATTTGGAATATCACAACTATGCGCAGGAGAATATCGTTGATATTATTCGGAATATGTGAGTCCAAAAATGGTCAAAAGCAGTTTTGCAATTTGCCGGCTCCCATACAAAGGAATTACATATTGTACATGAGACAATGAATATTCACACGCCACGTGAACAGTTTTTAAATATTCCTTACGCAGTACGCTGGACATACAGTACATTTTTTACCTTAAAACGGATCTTCACTGCATCTGAGCACCACAAGCCAAAAACAGTATTGCATTTATTTTTAATATTCAAAGCAAACTCACCCATCCATCCATGTCTCTATACTTTATTTTGTTGAGAAATCACTTTGAAAAACTCCCCCTAGCGTTTCTGTCCACGGCCATCTTGAGTAAGGGCAAATGATTCATGTAGCATTTACTTCCTGGAATCCATTGGCCCTTAGCTCAATCATGCATGCAGGAGGGTGTTCTTAGCTGAGAAAACCCCCCCTCCTCTCCTCCCCTCCTGAAGACTCCTGGGATGTATGACATTGTTTGCCTAGGCAAGAAACCAGGAAGTAACTGATGTAAAAAAAAAAACACTTAAAACAAGTAAATATGATATACTTTCCTATCTATTTACTAATGCTACCGTATCAGCATGGGGGTTAAAAATAATGAATGTTGATTGGGAGAGTGAAGTTCTACTTTAATGCAAGGAATGCATTAAGATAAAAATTGATTTGACTTTATGACATCTTTAATACATCATTAAATGTATATTTTAAATACGAGCACTATAAATAGGTGAATTTGATCTGGTATTAACCTCTTTCAGTTCCTGTACAGCAGAGCTGGTGCGTGAGAGGATGAAACAGCACAAGGAACCATTTAATTTATGTGCAGACAAGAAGCATGCTGATGGGAGGAGAGAGCAGAGTGACAAAGTGATGAGTTCATCACTGTGCTGCTTCTCCTTGCCCTATCTACTCACAGGCTGGGGCGGTCCAGGACGACCTGACCTCAGAGGAAGTGGATGAATAATGCTGGTCATTAGGCTGAGTACATCTAGTGGCAAAAGGAAGTACTGCATGGGAAATATTGTAGCAAAAGCAGGTTTTGTTGTTTAATCTTTTATTGGGCTATTCTTTTTTATCTTGTTATTTTTCTATGGAGTTCTCCTTTAAATTTTAGGTACTGTTCCTTAGCAAGGAGTGGAGGTAAAACTGTTAACTGGCTTTTTTTAAGTGATTTCATCAACTTATCATTGAAAACAATGTCTTGCTTTTCCATCAGACAGGAGTCATTTTTTTAGGTGGCAGTTTCATTTGGTTTCTCCCACTCTTTCCTGAAGTTGAGACATATTCCAGATCGTGCATTGAAGGGCGCTCTGGATACCCCTTGGCATGTCATGAAGCTGGCACCCATACAAACACAGCTGTAAATAACCCTTTCTAATGGCAGGCCGTTAAAATTCTGGAATGAGTGAACGATGTCTGGCCCTTATTATTATACATTATTATACAGGATTTATATAGCGCCAACAGTTTGCGTAGCGCTCAACAAAATGATATGTGTGTTTGTGCTGTTTTATGAAGCTGGGTTGCAATGTACATTTCATACAATCTTGGTACAAACTTTCAAGTTTCCTGGAGCTGGTCTTGAACCCTGTTAGGACACACAGTGTGCACATCTAGTTTACAGCTGATAATTAGGGATGAGCTTCGTGTTCGAGTCGAACCCATGTTCGACTCGAACATCGGCTGTTCGACCGTCCGTCGAATTGCGAACGTTATGGGCCGTTCGCGCCAAATTCGTGTGGCGCGTCACGGCCCATAATTCACTGCGGCATCGCAGTGCATTGCTGGCTGATGATTGGCCAAGCATGCACTATGACCCGCATGCTTGGCCAATCACAGCGCCGTCAGTAGAGAGAGCTGTAATTGGCCAAAGCCAGGGTGGCTTTGGCCAATTATGGCTCAGGGGATTTAGTACACGCCCCACACTATATAAGGCCGCCTGCACGGCGGCCCTGTGTAGTGTGTTCCGGTGTGCTGATAGAGAGAGAGACAGACAGTGTCATTTGATTTGAGAGCTAGATTAGGCTAGATCTGTTCCTGCTCTTTACATTTAGTGCAGTGCGTCCTGCTCACAGTGTTCAGCTAGATCCGTTCCTGCTATTTACATTTAGTGCAGTCAGTGCGTCCTGCTCACAGTGTTCAGCTAGATCCGTTCCTGCTATTTACATTTAGTGCAGTCAGTGCGTCCTGCTCACAGTGTTCAGCTAGATCTGTTCCTGCTATTTACATTTAGTGCAGTGCGTCCTGCTCACAGTGTTCAGCTAGATCTGTTCCTGCTATTTACATTTAGTGCAGTCAGTGCGTCCTGCTCACAGTGTTCAGCTAGATCCGTTCCTGCTATTTACATTTAGTGCAGTGCGTCCTGCTCACAGTGTTCAGCTAGATCCGTTCCTGCTATTTACATTTAGTGCAGTGCGTCCTGCTCACAGTGTTCAGCTAGATCCGTTCCTGCTATTTACATTTAGTGCAGTGCGTCCTGCTCACAGTGTTCAGCTAGATCTGTTCCTGCTATTTACATTTAGTGCAGTCAGTGCGTCCTGCTCACAGTGTTCAGCTAGATCCGTTCCTGCTATTTACATTTAGTGCAGTGCGTCCTGCTCACAGTGTTCAGCTAGATCCGTTCCTGCTATTTACATTTAGTGCAGTCAGTGCGTCCTGCTCACAGTGTTCAGCTAGATCCGTTCCTGCTATTTACATTTAGTGCAGTCAGTGCGTCCTGCTCACAGTGTTCAGCTAGATCCGTTCCTGCTATTTACATTTAGTGCAGTGCGTCCTGCTCACAGTGTTCAGCTAGATCCGTTCCTGCTATTTACATTTAGTGCAGTGCGTCCTGCTCACAGTGTTCAGCTAGATCCGTTCCTGCTATTTACATTTAGTGCAGTGCGTCCTGCTCACAGTGTTCAGCTAGATCTGTTCCTGCTATTTACATTTAGTGCAGTCAGTGCGTCCTGCTCACAGTGTTCAGCTAGATCCGTTCCTGCTATTTACATTTAGTGCAGTGCGTCCTGCTCACAGTGTTCAGCTAGATCTGTTCCTGCTATTTACATTTAGTGCAGTGCGTCCTGCTCACAGTGTTCAGCTAGATCCGTTCCTGCTATTTACATTTAGTGCAGTCAGTGCGTCCTGCTCACAGTGTTCAGCTAGATCCGTTCCTGCTATTTACATTTAGTGCAGTCAGTGCGTCCTGCTCACAGTGTTCAGCTAGATCCGTTCCTGCTATTTACATTTAGTGCAGTGCGTCCTGCTCACAGTGTTCAGCTAGATCCGTTCCTGCTATTTACATTTAGTGCAGTGCGTCCTGCTCACAGTGTTCAGCTAGATCCGTTCCTGCTATTTACATTTAGTGCAGTGCGTCCTGCTCACAGTGTTCAGCTAGATCCGTTCCTGCTATTTACATTTAGTGCAGTGCGTCCTGCTCACAGTGTTCAGCTAGATCCGTTCCTGCTATTTACATTTAGTGCAGTGCGTCCTGCTCACAGTGTTCAGCTAGATCTGTTCCTGCTATTTACATTTAGTGCAGTGCGTCCTGCTCACAGTGTTCAGCTAGATCTGTTCCTGCTATTTACATTTAGTGCAGTCAGTGCGTCCTGCTCACAGTGTTCAGCTAGATCCATTCCTGCTATTTACATTTAGTGCAGTGCGTCCTGCTCACAGTGTTCAGCTAGATCTGTTCCTGCTATTTACATTTAGTGCAGTGCGTCCTGCTCACAGTGTTCAGCTAGATCCGTTCCTGCTATTTACATTTAGTGCAGTCAGTGCGTCCTGCTCACAGTGTTCAGCTAGATCCGTTCCTGCTATTTACATTTAGTGCAGTGCGTCCTGCTCACAGTGTTCAGCTAGATCCGTTCCTGTTATCTTCCTACTGACAGGCAGGCTTGTCTGGTTACAGTATATAAAGCTACCTGAAGAAAATTACAGGTGTTCTATCCCAGCTTAGTGCAGCTACAGGCCATTAGTATGTCTGGAAGGCCAAGAAGGAGAGGCAGACAGTCACAAGCCAATAAGAGAGGGCAAGCAGGCTCTGTGTCTAGTGCTGGTCGTGGAGACGGTGCATCCTCATCAGCCCGTGGCCATGGGACACGCTTGGCCTTTTTTTCGGCAGCTGGCCGTGTTGAGCCGCAACATGCAGAAAACTTGGTCGAGTGGATGACCAAGCCGTCCTCATCCTCCTCATCCTCTCTCACCCATGCCCAGGGTGCTTTGTCTGGCAAAGCAGCGGCCTCTTCCCTCAGCTCAATGTCATCAGTGACTCCTTCCCTAGCTCCACCATGTCCTCATGAGGATTCCCTTGAACTGTTTGACCACAGTGTTGGGTACATGCTCCAGGAGGATGCCCAGCGTTTGGAAGGCTCTGATGATGATACTGAGCTCGATGAAGGCAGTAACATGAGCACGGACAGAGGGGGTGCCCAAGAAGGACAGCAATCTGGCAGTCATGCTCCCCCTGCTGCAGCATACTGCCAGGTTTGCTCCAGTGATGAGGAGGGAGGGGATGATGAGGTCACTGACTCAACGTGGGTGCCTGATAGGAGAGAGGAGGAGGAGGAGGAGGAGGAGGCGGCACATCACCAACGAGGCAGGATGCCCTCCAGGGGCCAGCCTAAGGGCAGCACATTGACTGCATCACACCCCAAAGCTCCACATGTGCAGGGCGCTGCAGTCTCTGCGCGTTATTCAAAAAGTTCTTTGGTGTGGGCCTTTTTTGAGACGAGTGCATCAGATCGCACCGCTGCTATTTGCAACATATGTCTCAAGCGTATCTCGCGTGGCCAAAACATCTCCCGCTTGGGTACCACATGCTTGACCAGACATATGTTGACCTGCCATGCAGTTCGTTGGCAAGCATATCTAAAAGACCCACACCAAAGAACAAAGAGGATCTCTCCTTGCTCCTCATCAGCTGAGATTTCCAACCCCACTAGACCTTCAGTCCTCTCTGAGACCTGCAGTGAGAGGAATGAAGGTGTAGAATTAGGTGTGTCACAGCCAAGTACTTGTGGGCAATCTGCTTTTGGTACACCGACGCCAGATTGTACCAGGCAAATTTCCCTGCCCCAGCTGCTGCACCGCCGAAAGAAGTTTGCTCCCAGCCATCCACATGCCCAGCGGTTGAATGCTAGCTTGGCAAAATTGCTAGCACTTCAACTGCTGCCTTTTCAGTTGGTAGACTCTGCCCCCTTCCGTGAGTTTGTGGAATGTGCGGTTCCTCAGTGGCAGGTACCCAAACGCCACTTTTTCTCACGGAAGGCGATTCCAGCTCTCTACCGGCATGTGGAAGGCAATGTCCATGCCTCGCTGGACAGGGCGGTCAGCGGTAAGGTGCATATTACCGCTGACTCATGGTCCAGCAGGCATGGACAGGGACGTTACTTAAGTTTCACGGCGCATTGGGTGACTCTGCTGGCAGCTGGGAAGGATGCAGGACAAGGTGCAGTAGTGTTGGAGGTTGTTCCGCCACCACGCCTCCAAAATGCTGATTGTGACACACCTCTCTCCTCCACCCCCTCCTCTTCTTCTTCCTCCATGGCCTCTTCCTCGGAACCAGCGGTGCTCCGTAGGCGTTCAAGGGGCTACGCAAGTACGCAGGCCAAAAGATGCCATGCGGTGCTTGAGCTGGTGTGCTTGGGGGACAGGAGCCACACTGGGGCAGAGGTTCTGTCAGCTCTGCAGGGGCAGGTTCAGAGGTGGTTGACGCCACGCCAACTTAAGGCAGGAATGGTGGTTTGCGACAATGGCACCAACCTCCTCTCTGCCCTCCGACAGGGACAACTGACCCATGTGCCCTGTTTGGCTCACGTCCTTAACTTGGTGGTGCAGCGGTTCTTGGGCAGGTACCCGGGCTTACAGGATGTCCTGAGGCAGGCCAGGAAAGTCTGTGTGCATTTCCGCCGGTCATATAATGCCAGTGCTCGGCTGACGGACCTCCAAAAGGAGTTTAACCTGCCCAAGAACCGCCTAATCTGTGACATGCCCACCAGGTGGAACTCGACATTGGCCATGCTGCAGCGGCTGCACACGCAGCAGAGGGCCATAAATGAGTACCTGTGCGACTATGGCACCAGGACAGGGTCAGGGGACCTTGGTTTTTTTTCCCCACGCCAGTGGGCCATGATCAGGGATGCATGCACTGTCCTGTCACCATTCGAGGAGGCCACGAGGATGGTGAGCACTGACAGTGCATGCATCAGTGACACTGTCCCCCTTGTCCACCTGTTGGAGCACACGCTGCGTGGAATAATGGACAGGGCACTTGAGGCAGAACAGAGGCAGGAAGAGGAGGACTTCCTTAGCTCTCAAGGCCCCCTTTATCCAGACAGTGTTCCTGCGTGCCCGCCGATCACACAGGAAGAGGACGAGGAGGAGGAGGAGGAGGAGGAGGAAGATTGTGTCAGTATGGAGGTGGAGCCTGGCACTCAGCATCAGCAGTCTTTAAGGGATCAGTCCCAAGGAACACATGGACTTGTACGTGGCTGGGAGGAGGTGGCTGCGGACGTTGTTGTCCTTAGTGACCCAGAGGACTCCGGACCGAATGCCTCAGCAAACCTACGCTGCATGGCCTCCCTGATCCTGCAAAGCCTGCGTAAGGATCCTCGTATTCGTGGTATCAAGGAGAAGGACCAATACTGGCTGGCAACCCTCCTTGATCCACGTTACAAGGGTAAGGTTGCGGACCTTATCTTGCCATCGCAGAGGGAGCAGAGGATGAAACATCTTCGGGAGGCCTTGCAGAAAGGTCTGTGCAACGCGTTCCCAGAGACTGGGAGGTTACAAACTCCTGTTTCTGGACAACGTGTTGCTGAGGCTTCGGTCAGTCAAAGAAGGAGCGGTGGAGAAGGTGGCCGTCTGACCGATGCGTTCAGACAATTTTTTGGTCCGCAGCCCCAAGGTATGATCGGTTCCAGCAACCATCGCCAGCGTCTGTTTTACATGGTGCAGAAATACCTAGGGGCAAGATCAGACTTGGACACCTTTCCCACCGAAAATCCTCTGGGTTACTGGGTCTTGAGGATGGATCACTGGCCAGAGCTTGCACAGTATGCAATTGAGCTACTGGCCTGTCCTGCATCCAGCGTTCTTTCGGAACGCACATTCAGTGCTGCTGGAGGCGTGGTAACCGATCACAGGGTGCGTCTGTCCACTGACTCGGTCGATCGGCTGACCTTCATAAAAATGAATCAGTCTTGGATCACCACCAGCTACCAAGCACCTGATGCTGATGTAACTGAATAATTTTTTTCAGATCCCTTCAAAGACTGCCTATGCTGATGCTGAGTGACTATCCCTGAGTAATTATCCTCTTCCTCCTCAATCATCACGCTGATAGCTTGTAAGAACATTTTTGGTTCTGGGCGCCACCACCAGTGCCTAAGGCACAATTTTTCAGCCCCTGTATAACAGGGGCGTGTAATTACAATTTTTGATGTAATACTTTGCAGCAGGGCTCGTTCCTGCATTCCAACTAGAGTGTCTGTGAGGGGTTGCAGTGTTGTGGCACCAGCACCAGTGCCTAAGGCCCAATTTTTCTGCCCCTGTCTAACAGGGGCGTGTAATTACAATTTTTGATGCAATACTTTGCAGCAGGGCTCGTTCCTGCGTTCCAACTAGAGTGTCTGTGAGGGGTTGCAGTGTTGTGGCACCAGCACCAGTGCCTAAGGCCCAATTTTTCTGCCCCTGTCTAACAGGGGCGTGTAATTACAATTTTTGATGCAATACTTTGCAGCAGGGCTCGTTCCTGCGTTCCAACTAGAGTGTCTGTGAGGGGTTGCAGTGTTGTGGCACCAGCACCAGTGCCTAAGGCCCAATTTTTCTGCCCCTGTCTAACAGGGGCGTGTAATTACAATTTTTGATGCAATACTTTGCAGCAGGGCTCGTTCCTGCGTTCCAACTAGAGTGTCTGTGAGGGGTTGCAGTGTTGTGGCACCAGCACCAGTGCCTAAGGCCCAATTTTTCTGCCCCTGTCTAACAGGGGCGTGTAATTACAATTTTTGATGCAATACTTTGCAGCAGGGCTCGTTCCTGCGTTCCAACTAGAGTGTCTGTGAGGGGTTGCAGTGTTGTGGCACCAGCACCAGTGCCTAAGGCCTAATTTTTCAGCTCCTGTTCAACAGGGGCATGTAATTACAATTCTTGATCTAATATTTCACAGCAGGGCCCTGTGAGGGCTTACAGTGTTTTGGCCACAGCAACACCTAAGGCCCAAATTTCTGCTGAGTATATAGGGCAGGACCCTACTTTCAAACATCTAACTTACAAACGACTCCTACTTGCAAACGGAAGGAGACAACAGGAAGTGAGATGAAATCTACCCCTAGGAAGGGAAATTCTCTCATGTAAGAGTTAATATGGGAAAACAATTTCTCCTTTCCACTGATGCTTTCCAATCCTTGTTCCACAAAAAAACCCAAATTTTCAAAAAACATTTTTCATTGGGACAAAAAAGTGAGGTGAAATCTTCTGAAGAGGAGGAAAGACGCAAAACAAATGTCACAGGGGTGATAACCCTTCCCTATGTTTTCCAAAAAGCTTAGAAAAGATTTTTTGGCTGGAGCTAAACACGTTAAAAATGTTCAAAATTACAAACAGATTCTACTTAACAACAAACCTACAGTCCCTGTCTTGTTTGCACCGCCTGTATACTGCTGTTCAGAGTATATAGGGACCTTTCCTTATTTTAATTTGGGTGCGGGGTTCCCCTTAATATCCATACAAGACCCAAAGGGCCTGGTAATGGACTGGGGGGTACCCATGCCGTTTGTCTCACTGATTTTCATCCATATTGCCAGGACCCGACATGACATTAAACCCGCAAGCAGTTTTAAATGAGATTTTTTCCTTTAAAAATGACATTTGGTGCAGGGACTGTTCTAAACATGGGAAACACGCGTCACTTTACAGGCATACTATAGACACCCCCCAGGTACGATATTTAAAGGAATATTTCACTTTTTTTTTTTTACTTTAAGCATCATTAAAATCACTGCTCCCGAAAAAACGGCCGTTTTTAAAAGTTTTTTTTGCATTGATACATGTCCCCTGGGGTAGGACCCGGGTCCCCACACCCTTTTTAGGACAATACCATGCAAATTAGCCTTTAAAATGAGCACTTTTGATTTCGAACGTTCGAGTCCCATAGACGTCAATGGGGTTCTAACGTTCGTGCGAACTTGCGGTCCGTTCGCGGGTTCTGGTGCGAACCGAACCGGGGGGTGTTCGGCTCATCCCTACTGATAATGAAGATCTGCCAGCACAGTACAGGCCATGAATTGTGTTAAACATAACTCCCCAGCCCCCCTCAGCAATTTTCGTTTTTCTTAGGTTATGTGAATGGAAACAAATAACATAAGTAGGTACTAGCCCACTTTGGCAGCAAAAGTGAATATACACTTTAACACTTGCCGACCGCCTAAGTGGGAATGAACGTCATGATTTTGACGTTAAATACCGTTGTTATGGCAGCAGCTGGCTGCCATAACCCCGGTATCTTTTTTTTCCTTTAGGCAGGCGGCTTTTAGATTAAAGTGGTCCCATAGGCGGTGGGAGAGGTGCCCCCCTCCCGCCGCTTCCCGGTTGTTTCCGAGCTTACCGGAGCCGTTAGTAAATTCGGAACTGATCCGATACGGCCGATAGCTAGGCAGGAAGTCGAATGAGGGCAAGATAGCCTCCACTCGGCTCTATGCCCTTGGAGGACCTCCGACGTCACTTCCGGTCCTTAAGTGTCAACATTTTTTTTTTCTTTTGCTTTTAAAGGTAAATGAGACCCCAGATCTCTCAATAAAGAGGACAGGTCATGCTTATTCCTTGTAATAGGAATTAAAGTAATAATAAAAATAAATAAATGAAGGGACAGTGTAAAAATAAAAAATAAAATAAATAAGATTTTTTATTTTTTTTTTAAATGCCCCATCCCTCCGTGCTCGGGGGGAAGAAGCGAAAGCCTATGTAAGTCGCGCCCGCATATGTAAAGGGTGTTCAAACCACACATGTGATGTATCGTTGCGATCGCTCCTCCTCTGTAACTCTAAACAGGAAACCTGTAAACATTTTTAAATTGTTGCCTATGGAGATTTTTAAAGCAGAGTTCCACCCAAGGGTGGAAGCTCCTCTTATCTGACCCCCCCTCCGGTGCCACCTTTCGAGGGGAAGGGGGGAGCGGGTACCTGTTTTTGACAGGTACCTGTCCCCACTTCTGGGAGATCAGGCCGGGGTCACTCAGAAGTTCGGCTCCACTTCTCCTTCTCCTGCCGCCAGGCCATTCAGAAAGCGCAGCGCGCTTCGCGCATGCGCAGTAGGGGACCGGCTGTGTAACCATAAGGCCTCACTGCCGGGTTCCCTTACAACGAATGGCGGCGGCAGCACCCGAGAGTGCCGACATCGCTACAAATCAGTATACAAAATATGATCATATAAATACAGCACAGCAAACATGTAGACAATTTATATTTTTGTTGTCTCAAAACGTTGTAGTTGAAAAGGAGTATACTTTTTAGAATGGTTTGAAATGAAGTTGTGTTTATCAGGTGTGATTCAGCAGATAACCGATGCTGATCAAGCTGCTCCTGTGCAGACACCTCTGTCTCAAGTCCCTGGTCGATCGACAGTTGCTGTCAGTATCCCCATTCTTGGCACTCCGCACTTTTATCTCATGTGCTGTGTCAGCCAATAGGAGGAATGGAGCGCCAATTCTACTTCCCAGCCCCGCTGACAGTTTATGTTGGAGAGGCCAGGCGAGTATCTCTATTAACTATTCCCAGGCCAGATTCTACAGCAATGTTCAGAAGCCTATCAACCATTTGATATTTTTTATTTCTTAATTTATCTTGTATCTACACCCATGATGTTCTTTATGTGGCATGTTTTTATCGCTGCTTGCTGCAGATTTACCTTCTCTATTTATGCTGGCGACCATTATCACTGGATAGAAAGTGATAGACAATCCAAAATGCTACAGTTGTCACCAGAACAGGAGGTGAGGGATCATTTTCCAATTGGGACATCTGTTCCAATGGCATTTGTCTAAGAGGGGACTTCCTGTTGTGTCTATTAGACAGGAAGTGAATAGAAATTCCCCAATGGCACAAAACAAGGGGTTTTAATTATTTCACACGCTTTAAAATGATAAGTTGTTCAAAAAATACCTGTTGATTTTGTCAGAAATGTAGCGAGCTGATAACTTCCAGTCTTTTGTGCGTCCAATGATCAGTACGCATTGTTCCCATTTTTCTCTCTACGTTATAGAAAAGAGGAGATGGGGAAATGTTTGGTAGTCCTTAAAGCAGAGTTCCACCCATTTTTTATTTATTAATAAACAGACACTTACCCACTTACCTGTCCCACGGTCCAGCGATGCGACCGCCTAAGCCCCGCTCCTCTCCCCCTCCTCTTCGCGTCTCTGTCATAGCAACTGTGGGCACCCGGCCGTGACAACTTTTGGCTTTACGGCCAGGCGCGCACTGCGCATGCTCAAGTCCCGCTGCACTCTGCTATTGGCCAGGCAACTTTCTGGGACCCGTGATGTGTCCCAGAAGATTGCTGGCAGGGAGGAGCCGCCTAGGGTGACAGGAGGAGTCGCCTAGGCGGCCGTGAAGAGGATGGAGGAAGTGGGACAGGAAGTCCCACTAAAAAGAGGGCACCCACTCCCCCCCAAAAAAAATTACATTTCAAATGTGGCATGTAAGGGGGAGATGAGTGCTTAAAGTGGAAGTTCCACTTTTGGGTGGAACGCCGCTTTAAACACCCTAGGATAACAATGCTGCTCCTCTTTAGATACAGTACAGTTAATGAGCATTGTCACCTTAGGACATGAAGTGTGTTACTGTCAGGATTGCCAGGTGAAAAATAAAAAAAGAGGCGTGAAAAAAATAAAGCCAACAAAGCCACCACTTGTTAGGCGTGATATATACCACATTTTTGTTCTTGGGTGCGATTGCCATTAACTTCCATTCTATGCATTAAGGTAAAAAAACCTTCTCTGGTGCATGATCCCCCATCCCCCCTTATTCTTACCTGAGCCTGATCTGATCCAACAACGTGCATAAGAGCCGCTGTCTCCCTTCTCATTGGGCAGATTAATAACAGTGAGAACCATTAGCTCCTGCTCCTGTCCATCAACTCCAGTGACGAGGGAGCAGGGGGCGGAGCTAAGTCCCGCTGTCTGTGTGAATTGACGCAGTGGGCTCAGAAGTGTGTGAAGTGGCTTCCCGTGGGGGGGCACTGGACAGATAGAAGGAGCCAGGAGCACCAGCGGGGGACCCGAGAAGAGGAGGTTTGGGGCTGCTCTGTGCAATTCAATTGCACAGAGCAGATAGGTATAGAGATGTTTTTTTTTTTCTCGTCTTCCTTTACAATCGCTTTAAATAGACTCTGCCTGACCTAAGATGGCCACCTGGGTCATGTGGGGCATGTGAATCCAACCGCATCACTTACCGATAGCAAAAAAGATCATTGGTGTCAATGGGAACTTATCTGAGAAGTAGAAATTCCTAATAACTCAAGGAACCCCTAGCAAGCTCCGGTGGAACCCTAGGGTTCCATGAAATCCTGGTTGAGAAGCACTGGCTTTGAATTTTCATTTAGAGTTGATCTATGAGCTATCCTCTCCTTCACTATATTTTACCCAACCACCCGCTCTAGCTAATCAACCAATTAGATTAAATAAAGAAGAACTAAAAGACCAGAGATGCCCCACATGACCTAAGAGGGCCACCAGGGTCATGTGGGGCATGTGAATCCAACCGCATGACTACCGATAGCTAAAAAGATCATTGGTGTCACTGTCAATGGGAACTTATCTGAGAAGTAGAAATTCCTAATAACTCAAGGAACCCCTAGCAAGCTCTTGAAGAACCCTAGGGTTCCATGAAACCCTGGTTGAGAAGCGCTGGCTTTGAGTTTTCATTTAGAGTTGATCTATGAGCTATCCTCTCCTTCACTATATTTTACCCAACCACCCGCTCTAGCTAATCAACCAATTAGATTAAATAAAAAAGAACTAAAAGACCAGATTTCTTACATAAAATTCTAGGTCTGGGGTCTTCTGTTTTATGAACTGCAGTATGGGAAGGTCCTCCTTCAAGCGCTCATTCTGCTACCTGGTAACATGGCTGCTTTTTATTGACTGTAGTGACAGGACATCATGACAAGGGTTGGCAACAAGACCAGCCTTCAGGCCTGGACTGCATTGGCAGCTCGCCAGTCTTTTACTACCAGAAGAGGCCCCACAGAGGGTCACCCGATGGATTACTCAGGTAGATTAAAATGTGTCTTAGAAGTTTATATTTGTATTATTGTGAATGGGTGGGATGGGTTAGGAGATTTTCTTTCACCAGTGATAGGGTGTTCTGTCTTGAGCTTGACTGTGAGATGCAGTATGCATAGCTAGTAGAAGAAAGCTAGAAATTTCTTGTAACTTTGTGTGAAATCACTGATGGTGGATTGATGTGGTCATAGAATGACAAGTGTGTGGCGACCATAACAGTTTTTTTTAGTAAATGAATGCTGGAAAAGGACACAATGGGCCCGATGTGTGAAAAGTGTGTCAATGGTAACATGCACATTGTAGTCCCCTTCCTGCCATCCTATTTAAAGTCAAGGTTTAAAAATAAATATTGGAATCTGATTGATTGCTTTAGGACTGAGCTTGCTGTTAAAAAAAGACGGTGCTGACAATGGCTGTGGTTTACATTTATGGGTTTCAGGGTGGGAACCAAATCAAATTCAGTATTTTGTTCATTTGGTTTGTGTTTGCTTATGAATAGCTCATGGGTTTCTTCACATTGCTTCTTAGTAAGGATGAGCCGAACACCCCCCGGTTCGGTTTGCACCAGAACATGCGAACAGGCAAAAAATTTGGGCGAACACCGTTAAAGTCTATGGGACATGAACATGAAAAATCAAAAGTGCTCATTTTAAAAGCTTATATGCAAGTTATTGTCATACAAAGTGTTCGGGGACCCGGGTCCTGCCCCAGGGGACATGTATCAATGCAATTGATACAAAATGGCAGTTTTTTCGGGAGCAGTAATTTTAAAGGGGTTGTAAACCTTTGTGTTTTTTCTTTGCATCTTATGCATTAAGGTGAAAAAACACCTGGCAGTGACCAGCCCCCCTGTTTTACTTACCTGAGCCCTGGAACTTGACCCTGCGGGGACGCGCTGTCTCTCTGCATGGGGTTCTCGGCTCTTGATTGGATATATTGATAGCAGCGCACCCATTGGCTCCCGCTGCTGCCAACCAAATCCAATGACGCGGGCGCTGGGGAGCGCGCCCGCAAGGTAACTGCCCTCAGGAGAGCGCTTCTCCTAGGGGTTTATCTGATGTGGGGAGGAGCCGCGAGAGCTGTCGGGGGACCCCAGAAGACGAGGCTCGGGTCACTCGGTGCAAATTGAGCTGCACAGTGGAGGTAAGTATGATGTGTTTGTTATTTAAAGATAACCCCCAGTCCATTACCAGGCCCTTTGTGTCTGGTATGAATATTAAGGGGAACCCCGAACAAAAAGATTGCGTGGGCGTCCCCCCAAAATCCATACCAGGCCCTTCAGGTCTGGTATGGAAATTAAGGGAAAATCTGCACCAGATAAAAAAAAATGGCGTAGGGCTCCCCTTCAGGTCTGGTATGGATTTTAAGGGGAACCCTGCGCCAAAATTTTGTTAAAAATTGAGTAGGGGTCGCCCCCAAAATCTATACCAGACCCTTATCCGAGCACGCAACCTGGCAGGCTGCAGGAAAATAGGGGGGGGACGAGAGACCACCCCCCCTCCTGAATACCAGGCCACATGCCCTCAACATGGGGAGGGTGCTTTGGAGTAGCCCCCCAAAGCACCTTGTCCCCATGTTGATGGGGACAAGGGCCTCATTCCCACAACCCTTGCCTGGTGGTTGTGGGGGTCTGTGGGCTGGGGGCTTATCGGAATCTGGAAGTCCCCTTTAACAAGGGGACCCACAGATCCCGGCCTCCCCCCCTATGTGAATTGGTAATGGGTACATTGTCCTACCATTGTTGTGCTACCATTTCACAAAAAAAAGTGTCAAAAATAGTAAAAAAGACAGGAGACACTTTGGAACCTTTATTAAAAGATGAAAAAATAAAAATGTCCCACGATGTAAATCCATCTCATCTCAAGGGAGGCTCCCACCGAGTGACACTTCTCGGTGACAGCTGTTATATAGCTGAGGGCGGGGCCACTCTGTGATGTAAACGGCGACTCCTCCTTCCTCTGATGTCACGTGGCGTCAGAGGGGGGGTGGGGTCACCCGTTTACGTCACCTCAACAGCACACTTAACTCTCCCGTGAATGGCTCTGCAGCAGGGACGTGCCAGGACAGGTCTGATCATAGCTCTAGCATAGCTAGAGAACTAACCATGATGTGCTCTCCTGCTTAGCATGGTCAGTTTCTAATAGGAAGTCAGAGGGACTGGCAGGAACACCAGGGATTTAACACAAAGGAAGCAATACAAAGAGAAAAGTACATTGTACAGCATTCAGATATCAGGAATATAAAATGCTGGGGCAACAAACACTTTAAGGTTATGCATCAGCCATCAGCAATCACATTTGTTTTATCGCCTTAGGCCCATTTTACTCTTAGGGCAAGTATATTCAGGTGATTTTGATGCTTTTTTGCTTTTTTTTTCACACTACCTTAGAAGCGATTTTTCATACAGGTGCTTCTTTGGGTCAGAATTACGCACTTTTGGCCCCATAGAAACTATTGTTTCTTTGGTTAGTGTTTATCATTAGCTTATAAGTTGCTTCACATTGCTTTATAGTTGATTTGAACTGTTTCAAACTGTTTCAGCTTTGAGCTTTTGCATTTTTGTTGACTTGTATGTTTACAGAAAAATCTTACCTGCTGCATTTTTGGTGTGATTTCCAGCAAGGGATAAATACTAGTAAGAAGCATAAAATGATGACTGCTAGTAAGAAGCATAAAGAAACCTACCATTGGTGACACGGAGGATCTATATGAACATGTGGCACTTAAGTTCATGTGTCATCCAATCACAGAAGTTTTTCTTTTTTCCGCCTTAGACTCCATTTACTCGAAGCGTAAGTGTATTCCGGTGATTTTGAGGCTGTTTTGTTTTTCTAATTTTTTTTTTAGGGGAATTGTGCTATACAGGAGCTTCTTTGTTATGCATTTTTGGTCCCATAGACTTCTTTTATGGGAGCACCTCAAAAACACGAAAAGCGCATGTTTTTGCACATTTTTTCAGGTACTCCCATTAAAGTCAATGATGCCAAAAGATGTAATTCTGCCTGAACCATGTACTTTTGTTGGGCAACAGTATCAAACTGTAAGCAACACAATGCTTGAATGTGAACAGGCACCATTGATAGCAAAGTGATTCATCTTATTGAAGCTTGTTGTACAACGGGAAACACGCAACACGATCTCAGGTGTGAATGGGTCCATAATCTCATGATGCTGAAAGGATTTCTTTGATTATTGGTATTTCCAAACATCAGTGGAGGTCTATGTTATCCATTTGGTCAAGTGTCCTCCACTCAGTTCTACATGGACACAGTATTATGCCCTGTACACATGATAGGATTTTCTGACAACAAAATCCTGGATTTATTGCCGAAGGATGTTGGCTCAAACTTGTCTTGCATACACGCGGTCACACAAATGTTGTCGGAAATTCCGAACGTCAAAAACGCGGTGACGTACAACACATATGACGAGCCGAGAAAAATGAAGCTCAATAGCCAGTGCGGCTCTTCTGCTTGATTCCGAGCATGCGTGGAATTTTGTGCGTCGGAATTGTGTACACACGATCGGAATTTCCGACAATGGATTTTGTTGTCGGAAAATTTGAGATCCAGATCTCAAATTTTGTTTGTCGAAAATTCCGATGGAAAATGTCCGATGGAGCCTACACACGATCAGAATTTCCGATAACAAGCTTCCATCGGACATTTGTTGTCAGAAAATCCTATCGTGTGTACAGGGCATTAGGTATGCATTTTCCACCAACTTTTAGTGCAGGTCAAATGTTTTACACAACATATGTGTGTCTGTTAATCAACTTTACCTCTTCACATGACCAACCCAGTTCAAGATCCACTGGGTCTGTTTTGTTGTGATTGTGCAGCAGTAAATCATGGTCACCTTTGATCTTTTGACCCTTTGGTATCCTCTGCACCTATGGTCCATGCAGTCACCATAACATACACATTGGGGAGGATGCCAATAACATTTTCAAAACTTTAAAAAAAAATAGTGCGGGAAGGTCAGCTACAGATATTCAATGGGGGCCACCCGCAGTCTACAGTAATTAAAGGTTGTCATATTTACCTTGGCCACACATGCATTCGCATGTATTGGTGAAAACAATAGCAATTTTTTTTTAGCAACAGCCTTGGGGAGGGAAAACAATAGCAATTCCCCCTTCTTGGGGGAAGAGAAAAGCAATTGTTTAGAAAAGTCTATTCAGGTAAAGTGCCTGCAATGGGTCGCATGAGTGTTTAAGCCATCTAGAGATATCTGGAACAGGAAAATGTTCTTGTATACCAGTAGGCACTTTTATGAAATTTGTTATATAAAAAAAAAATACTCATAGACATGGCATAAAGGTAAACGATTTGGCAGTCTGTTGGCCTGGCACATAACGAATGGTCAGATGCATTCAGATGGGAACAAACCATTGGGTCAACAAACCATTAGGATGCTCTAGTGCAGTGGTTCTCAACCTGGGGGCCGGGACCCCCTCAGGGGTCGATTGATGATTTGCCAGGGGTCACCGAATCCTGGGCTGTTCCTGAAACCCGCACTGCTCTCAGGCTTTTTTGTGACCGCCCAGCAGGGCTGTCCCTGGAGCCTTTGGCCGCCCAGCTGGGCTGTACCTGGAGCCCACGGCTGCCCACTCAGCCTCTTCGCAGCCACCCATTCAGTTCACGGCATGGCTGGGGGGGGGGGGGGGGGGCAGAGACTAGAAGTCAGCTGACTGGTGAGGAATGTGAAGTGAGAGGGGCTGGAGGAGACCCTATCTCCTGATTTCGGAATAAGTGTCACTGCTACGAGACACCACAAAGTCGGAGACACAGTGAAACCGGAGACACCGTAACACTACCTGTGATTATAGTTGCCATTAAAAGTCTCCACTACAGTTCTCAGATCAGCAGATGACCTCGATCAAGAGAGCACCTAAGTTGGCTGATCAGAACCCCCCCCCCCCAGCATTGCCACTCATCCCACCCCCCCACCAAGGAGTAAGAGAAGGAAAAAAAATAGAGAATACATGGAAGAGAGAAGAAAAGAGGGGGAGGAACAAAGAAAAAGGGAGAGAAAGAACAAGAAAAACAGCTAGAGAGAGGGATGTTAAGAGAAAACAAGAAATTAGAATAGAGAGAGATAAAAGGGAAAGAAAAAATGTAAAATGTACCATAAGGGGTTTTAATACTGTACGAGTGGGAAGGGACTCAGGGAGCGCTAAATGTCTGTGGGTTAGGGGGTGCAAATTACTTGTCTTGCCTTGGGTGCTGACAACCCACGCTACGAAAATAATTTTACTGTTAGGGGTCCCCACAACTTGGGAAATTTTATCAAGGGGTCACGGCACTAGTAAGGTTGAGAACCACTGCTCTAGTGCTTATATGTTTAGAAACTTCTTATTAAAGGGGATGTATAATGTGTTTTTTTAATAACTAAGGATGTGCAACAGTAAATGGAAGGAAATCATTACAAAATGAGGGGAAATGCCCTCTTAGACAGTTGTCACTGGAACAAGTTTTATCCTTACTTGTTGTTGTGGTGACAACTCGAACATTTTGGAACCCCCATCACTTTCTGTCCCTGTGACAATGATCAGCAAGACAAGCTAAGAGGGTGAATCTTCCCCGTGGGGACAAAAATATATACCTGTCATAGGTTCTAATCCTTCAGGCCTAACTCCGGGAATTATATTATTTGCATACTCACAGCTTGCCTTGATAGAAGTATCCATAGCTGATATCCAGAGAGCTGCTGGTGATGCTGAAAATCACTGTAGTAGTCCACATTACATACACCCCCCCCTTCTGTACACTGAACAAAGGGGTTTGCTTGCTCGACAACTGCGCCATTTAGGCTGGATTCACACCTATGCATTTTTGGTGCTTTTTGCATTTTGCAGATTTCAAATGGTTTCCTATGGAACATGTTCTGTAGTGCAAATTTGCAAAATGCAAAAAGCACTAAAAATGCATAGGTGTGAATCCAGCCTTAAAGTCTGACCAAGATGGAGAGAGGGGCAGATGAAGTCCCAGTCTCCAACTCCACCAATCAGAGAGCACCTTGTATTCAATGAAAAAAATGCAAGGTATTCTCTGAATGGTGGAGGGGTCAAGTGTGTGACCCCCATCATCATTACGTAGAGAGGAAGCCACTCTCACAGAACCCAAAAGATGACAGCATAAGGCAGGCCATAGATGATGCGATTTTCTTTCCTTCAACCTGTGAAAATCGCTCGATTCCCCCATCAACAGAGTCAGTGTCCCTGCCAGAATCCCTCCCGCAGAGCTAATTTAGTTCTCCTGGTCTTGGGGAGCAGGGAGCCGTCCCTGCCGGGAGAACACAATCATTATTGCTAGCGGCGATAATCATATGCTAGAAATTCTGGTTGTACCCAAGTCGATCAATGGACACAATCAGCCTGCCCACACATGGAGCAAATCTCAGACAGTCCCCGCTGAACCGACTGAGATTCAAACCATCTATGGCCGTCTTAAAGGGGTTGTAAACCCTCATGGTTTTTCACCTTAATGCATTCTATGTATAATGTGTTTTTTTTCTTTAGCCATTAGTTGTGCTTAGTTAGGACTAATAACTAAGGATGTGCAACAGTAAATGGAAGGAAAACATTACAAAATGAGGGGAAATGCCCTCTTAGACAGTTGTCACTGGAACAGGTTTTATCCTTACTTCTTGTCGTGGTGACAACTCAAAAATGTTCGATCCCCCATCACTTTCTGTCCCTGTGACAACGATCAGCAAGACAAGCTAAGAGGGTGAATCTTTTTCACCCCCCCCCCCCCCGCCGTGTTCCGGTTTTATCCGCCGCTTACCAGAGCCATTGGTAGTGGCCGAGATGAGACGATCCTTTTCCCCTCAGAGGCACTAAGTCAAGTGAAGGAATGATGGCCCCTACTCGACTCAATGACGTTGCATAACGGAAGCAACGTGAAACGTCACTTCCGCCCAACGGCCTTAAAGGGACATATTTTTTTTTTTATTGACAAAAGACTTTTTTTTTTTTTTTGCATTTTAGTGTAAATGTGAGATCTGAGGTCTTTTTGCCCCCAGATCTCACATTAAAGAGGTCCTGTCATGCTTTTTTTCTATTACAAGGGATGTTTACATTCCTTGTAATAGGAATAAAAGTGACTCCTTGTAATAGGAATAAAAGTGATTTAAAAAAATAAATAAAAAGTAAAATAAATAAGAAACAAAAATGTAAAGTACCCTGTCCCACCGTGCTCGCACGCAGAAGCGAACGCATACATAAGTCGCGGCCACATATGAAAACGGTGTTCAAACCACACATGTCACTGCCATTGTTAGAGCGTTAGAGAATTTGCGAGAGCAATAATTGTAGCAAAAGACCTCCTCTGTAACTCGAAACTGGTAACCTGTAGAGATTTTTAAACGTCGCCTATGGAGATTTTTAAGTGTCAAAGTTTGTCGCCATTCCAAGAGTGGGCGCAATTTTGAAGCATGACATGTTGGTTATCAATTTACTCGAAGTAACATTATCTTTCACAAAAAAAAAATTGGGCTATAACTTTACTGTTTTCTTATTTTTTAATTTTAAAAAAGTGTATTTTTTCCAAACAAATTGCGCAAATACAGTGTGACATAAAGTACTGCAACGACCGCCATTTTATTCTCTAGGGTGTCAGAAAAAAATATATAATGTTTGGGGGTTCTAAGTAATTTTCTAGCAGAAAAAAATGATTTTAACTTGTAAACAACAAGTTTGAAAAATAAACCTGGTCCTTAATTGGTTACACAGGTGGGGTTTTCAAACAATTTTGCGAACAATTTGTTGCTGTTATGTTGCCTGTGATTAGCAAATTCCTGCCAGAGGGTAACCACTATTTGAAGCATATTGTTTTGCAGTCTCCAGTATCACTTCCTATTCTCTACTCTGTGGTCAGGAGTGCCCTACATGGTTTCTTGCACCGAGGCCCTGAAGGCTCTAGTTATGCCTCTGGCTCTCAATGTGTGAACTTGTTAGGATGACAGCACTGTGCCATGAAAGAACCTGATTAGCTCATGGCACTGACACGCCCACTCTCAGCCTGATTTTTGGTGTGCAGGGTGTTAGTATAAAGGCAGATTTCAGTTAATAAACATTAATTATTTAAAGCCCACTCCTCTCGGATTTTCCGACGGGAAATGTTCGATGGGAGCTTGGGACTCAGGAGCGCGTCCGCGAGGTAACCCCCTCGGGGGAGCACTTCACCTAGGGGCTTATCTGATGTAGGGAGGAGCCGTGAGAGCTGCCGGGGACCCCAGAAGAGGAGGTTTGGGGCCACTCTGTGCAAAACGAGCTGCACAGTGGAAGTATGACATGTTTGTTATTTTAAAAAAAAAGCAAAGCCTTAAGCCTCATACACACGATCGGACTTTATACAAACTTTCCCGTGGATTTCTGTACAAAGGGCGTTGCCCGTGAACTTGTTAAGCATACACACGGCAGGACTTTTTAGGCAACAAACACGAACGTAGTGACATTTCAACGTACTGACGACACTTCAAAAGAGGACGTTCAATCCTCCGGCGCCACCCTTTGGTCAACTTCTGTATTGTTGTCTGATCTTTTGCATTGGTTCTGTGCATGCGTGTTTGTACGTTGGACTAAAGTCCGATGATTTTGTGTACACATGATCGGACTTGCCGACATCTGACTTTTATTGCCGCCAAGTTTGTCTGTTCACACAGCCAACATTTGTCCGATGAAAACCGAAAAAGTTTGTCCGATGGAGCGTACACACGGTCGGATGTTGCCTTAAGACAGCTAATTTGCATGTTTTTTGTCAAAAAGTCCGATCGTGTGCACGGGGCTTAACAATCACTTTAAATTGCATCCATAGCATGGGTATTTTTGTTGATGTTTACCTCTCTCCAGATTGACAATGCTGCTGTCTAAAGGTGTCTCTGTAGGTCCTCCATCCAGAGTGGATACACCCTATGACCAGATCACACGGTGAAAATACATTTAAAAAGCCTGAAAAAGAAAACCAATGTAGCCATCACATTTAGGGATTGGTATACTGCAATATACAGTATAACATTTTTGATTTGAGGTTTAATACCACTTTAATCAGCTGATTTGTTTGAGCCATTTGTATCTGCCCAGAGTTCAGCTTTAATACATAGCTGGGTCGAAAGTTGGCTTTTCATACTTGCCTGAAGTTCTGCTTGAATAAGCCCGATAATGTAATTAGTAGAGTGTCTCCCTCTGTTTGGCACAAGTTTTTCTTTCTACATGAAAGTTTGCGGATGGAACGCGCCTCTGCCAATTTTTTTTTTTTTTGAATCGACATTCCTAGCTGGGAGGCGTATTATTTCTCGAAAGTGTGCATTTCATTAAACATCAGCCCCGGCCAGAGGCAGAGAAGAGATATATGTTGAGGTCTCTATATGTAAACAGCAGACAGCAGAGAGTGATTAAAGCCGCATGTGTGTGCGTTTCATTAGCTTTTTAAGATCAGAAGCTGACTCTGGGATATGTTCCATGGCTCTAGAAATAGCACAGAGCGAGAAATATGCACTTAGTGCTAATAAAACCGACTTCTGCACAAGGCTCTGCAGCCCTATTCTATCGTTATCATGTGTATATAGGACTCAGATATTTGGATGGCCCGTCTTGGTAAATTTAGCTTTTCTGCCAGCTGAGGATAAAATGTATTGTAAAAATATTCCACTTCCCCTGTTTGTCACCATCCAAGCATGTTACAAACCTACTTTTAAATAGCACCTACAGACTGCAATTAAAACGAGTGAACTGGTAGTGCTATCAAAGACAGCCATTGTACCTAAAGCTATATTAGAACTAAGGCCAGAATTGCTTTTTTTTCCCCATTTTGGATAGAGTAGGGAAAGCATATAACTAGTGGTGGCCATATGTTGCTCAATAAATAATCAAGTTCTTTTGCAATCGATCAATATACACTAATCGATTCATAGTGGACAACACAAGGGGGAAGTAGAACTCGATAGTTGGAAGTGATCTAATGCCGCGTACACACGAGCGGACTTCCCGGCAGACTTGGGTCGGCGGACCGGACTCCGTCGAACAATTCGATCGTGTGTGGGCTCCAGCAGACTTTTTTTCACAAAAGTCAGACGGACCTAGAAATAAAACATGTTTCAAATCTTTCTGACAGACTCGAATCCGGTCGAAAAATCCGCTCGTCTGTATGCTAGTCTGACGGACAAAAATCGATGCTAGGGCAGCTATTGGCTACTGGCTATCAACTTCCTTATTTTGGTCCAGTCGTACGTCATCACGTACGAATCTGTCGGACTTTGGTTGATCGTTTGTAGGCAAGTCCGTTCATTCGAAAGTCCGACGGAAAGTCAGTCGGAAAGTCCATCGGACCAGTCCAGACGAAAAGTCCCCCTGTGTGTAAGGGGCATTAAAGTGATTGTAAAGCTTTAATTTTTATTTCATGAAAATGATAAACATGTTATTCTTACCTGCTTTGTGCAGTTGGTTTTGCACAGAGTGGCCCGTATCCTCCTCTTTTCGGGGCCTAAACTGGCGCTCCTGGCTCCTCCCTTCTGTTGGGTGCCCCCACAGCAAGCAGCCTGGGGACACCCGAGCCACTACTCTGTATGTCCATTCACACATGGAGCCTCAGTTGAGCTCCGCCCACACTGTCTCCTGATTGGCTTACTGGCTGTGCCAATAGCCAATTAGGAGTGCGATGAAGGTAAAAAACCTTGTGTCTACCAATAAGTTGAATGAAAGTTAATAGAGTGAAAGATCCTGTGTAGGCGACAGAAATATATATAAGCTGTTAAGAAGTAATAATTAAAGGAGCATAAGGAGCATAAAGACTTATCCTATAGGGTTTCAAAGTTATTAACCCATTCCTTGGATGGAAGGTCTAAAGTAACAATGAATGCATAATCTGGAAGTTGTATAGTCTATTAGGATTGTTTTGTTTTTTTGTTTTTTGTAAATTTCATTTTAGTTGTTTGGTGGGCATGTATTGTATGTGTCAGTATTGGTATAAATTGTAAATTGTAAAAAAAACTTTCTCTAATAAAAAAAAGTATCTGATTTAAAAAAAATAAAAAATCTTGCGCCTTTACAAGCACTTTAAGTTATCCATTGTATCTCTGTAACCCTCCTATTCCGATTGATCGAAATATGATCAAATTTATGACCAATTCATCTTGGTGCTGCCGACTGATGCAGATTGATTGATAATTTTCTGACTTGACAGATTGATTGAATCCAAACTAAATCAAGTCTAATTTGATCAGAATGGAAGTTATGTCTATTTGATTGGTTTCTGATTCAGTTGTTTCGATCAAATCGTACATTGGTTGGATAATAAAATCGAAGTGTGTATGTCCACCATATGGATGAGCTTGGGTTCAATGCTAACCCATGTTTGGCTGAACACACATGCAGGATAATGGCAATGCAAGCCAATAATGCGATCAGGGCCGGCAAGAGCTCTCTGTTTCCACTCACTGTGCCTGACTTGCAGTCTCCACTCCACAACACAAGAGTCCTCGCATGTAGATAAAGTCGGACGGTTTGGGTGAGAACGGCGATGGATCCCTGGATAGGTAAGTGTCCTTTTATTAAAAATCAGCAGCTAAAGTATTTGTAGCTGCTGACTTTTATTTTTTTCTTTCCCTTTTAGAGTGAAGATTTGCTTTAACTAGTGCATTGTACATTAATTACCTAAGACTAGGTTCACACATATGCGTTTTACACGGGCACGGCAGCCTATTCATTTGAATGGGCTTGCATGCCTCCTGAACCAGAAGGAAAAGGTCCCTGCAGTATTTTAGAAATCGTAGCCCACATGGGAACTGCAAGTGCTGTGTGGTTCCCAATGCAGGTACGATTTCCAGTGCTTGCGGTGTACCATTAGGATTAATGACACCTCCACGCATCCAGCGCGTTTTTATGTGCGGGTGGTTGTGGCTGCGGGAACAGATGCAGACCCGCACACATGTGAACCTAGCCACACTCCTCATTCTTGTTTCTAGACGCCTCTTCCTAAACCATCCTGCAGTGTACGGCTTCATGTACACTGGCAGCTCCTTAACCACTTTAAGACCAGGCCTCTTTTTTAGATGTGGTGTTTACTAGTTAAAAACTGTTTTTTTGCTAGAAAATTACTTAGAACCCCCAAACATTATGCATTTTTTTTCTAACATGCTAGAGAATAAAATGGCGGTCATTGCAATACTTTCTGTCACACCGTATTTGCGCAGCGGTCTTACAAGCGCACTTTTTAAAAAAAATACACTTTTTTGAATTAAAAAGTAAGACAACAGTAAAGGTTAGCCCAATTTTTTAATATAATGTGAAAGATAATGTTACGCCGAGTAAATTGATACCCAACATGTCACGCTTCAAAATTGCTTGTGGAATGGCGACAAACTTTTACCCTTACAAATCTCCATAGGCGACATTTAAAAAATTCTACAGGTTGCATGTTTTACGTTACAGAGGAGGTCTAGGGCTAGAAATATTGCTCTCGCTCTACAGATCGCAGTGATACTTCACATGTGTGGTTTGAACGCTGTTTTCATATGCGGGCGCTATTCACGTATGCGTTCGCTTCTGCACGCGAGCTTGTTTTTTCTTATTTATTTTACCTTTTTTTTTATTTTTACACTGTTCTTTAAAAAAAAATTGTGTCACTTTTATTCCTATTACAAGGAATGTAAACATCCCTTATAATAGAAAAAAAGCATGACAGGATCTCTTCAATATGAGATCTGGGGTCAAAAAGACCTCAGATCTCATATTTACACTAAAATGCAATTAAAAAAAAAAAAATTGGCATTTAAAAAAATAAAAAAAAATTAAATGGCCCTTTAAGAGCTATGGGTGGAAGTGACGTTTTGACGTTGCTTCCACCCTGCGGTGTCATGGAGACGGGTGGGGGCCATCTTCCCCTCACTCGTCTCCATGTCAGCCCAGGGAACAGACCCGATCATCTCCGCCGCTGCAGACGGCTCCGGTAAGCGGCGGAGGGCTCCCGATTGCGGCGGGAAGGGGGGGCCCTCTCCCACCGCCGATAAAAGTGATCTTGCGGCGAATCTGCTGCAGAGACCACTTTTATCTTGTACCGGACCGCTGGCCGAACACGGACCGCCTGCCATAACAACGATATCCGTCCTCAAAGTAGGGACGTACATCGGCGTGCGGCAGTCCGGAAGTGGTTAATTTGAGTTTAGGAGCTTTGGGGTTTTTTTTTGAACAAAGCTCCTAAATTCAACTCCACTTCACAAAGAATACCTAATCACATGCAAGGAAAATAAAAAAACAGCATTTTTACTTACATGATTGGATGATGGAAGACAGCAGAGTTTCTGCTCATTTACTAAGCTCTGGAGCAACTGCACTTTGCAAAGTGTACGGTCTGTTTGCCTTTAGTAAATCAACCCCCATATGTCAATGTACACATAGGCTTTTAGCAGAGTTTAGGAGCTTCTGCACTTAGGTGAGGTTCAACCCCCCCCCCCCCCTAAACCTCCCCCTCCTGAATAAGGAAGAATTGCGTTCAGGATAGGAATGTTTTGACTTCTGGCCACAGGGGTATGCAAAACCGCGGCAAAATCGGATTTGTGTTTTCCAGCGGCAGCGGTAAATGACGGTCCAGTGTACATGAAGCCTAATGGATCCAAGTTACAGTTTTCCTGTATGAGATGACCGAATTTCCTGCCCAGGGAATTAGACATTTTTTTTCCTGCTCATTATTTTCTTGGACAATGGTCCCCTCACCACGAGTTCTCTTGCCTCTGGGGCCTGTGAGAGAAGACTCGGCCGCTGGGGGTGTTGCCTCCACCAATAGGAGATGTCCATATCATGCAGGCAGTGATGTGGACACCTGCAGAAAGACCCCAGGAAGTAAACAGAAGAAGAGAGAAGGATTGTTACATGAGGTAAAATGATAAAATGTAAAACCAAGCATTTGGTTAGTTGTTTTTTTTTTTTTCCATACCAGCGTTTATTTAGCTTTAGGTTGCTACTATTCTGGAGTTGGGATTGAACCACTTGCCGACCAGCCGCCATCATTATACGGCGGCAGGTCGGCTCTATTTTGCGAATTGCGGTAGGTGTACGTCGCTTCGTGCAATAGATACATAGTTACATAGTTAGTAAGGTTGAATAAAGACACCAGTCCATCCAGTTCAACCTCAGTGAGTGTGCGTGTCTACAATTGTCCCTATCCCTGTACATTGTGTCCCATTAAGATGCTTCTCTATTATATATTATTTATTTAAGGTACCCATATAACGCCAACGTCAATTTACACAGCGCTCCACACATACATCGCACACTCACATCAGTCCCTACCCTCAAGGAGCCCACAATCCAAGGTCCCCAACTCACATTCATATACTAGGGCCAATTAACCTACCAGCATGTCTTTGGATACAGTGGGCGCGCGCGAGTCCACGGTACGTGGCTGGAGCCAATGCGCGTGGCCGGCGGACGCGATGTCCGCCGGCCACCTGCAATTGCTCCACAGAGAGCCAGAACGGGATCTGTCAATGTAAACAAACAGATCCCCGTTCTGACATGGGAGTACAGAATGATCGTCTGTTCCTAGTGATTAGGAACAGCGATCTCTCTGTAATCCCAGTCAGTCCCCTCCCCCCACAGTTAGAAACACCTCCCAGGGAACATATTTGACCCCTTGATCGCCCCCCTAGTGTTCACCTCTTCACTGCCAGTGTCATTTACACAGTAATCAGTGCTTTTTTTATAGCACTGATCGCTGTATAAATGTCACTGGTCCCAAAAAAGTGTCAAAAGTGTCCGATTTGTCCACCGCAATGTCGCAGTCCCGCTAAAAATTGCAGATCGCCACCATTACTAGTAAAAAAAAAAATCTATCCCCTATTTTGTAGATGCTCTAACTTTTGCGCAAAGCAATCAAGATATGCTTATTGCAATTTTTTACCAAAAATGTGTAGAAGAATACATATTGGCCTAAACTGATGATGGGGGGATATTTATTATAGCAAAAAGTAAAAAATATTGTTTTTTTTTTTCAGAATTGTCGGTCTTTTTTTGTTTATAGCGCAAAAAATAAAAACCAAAGAGGTGATCAAATACCTCCAAAGGAAAGCTCTATTTGTTGGAAAAAAAGGACATAGATTTTGTTTGGGTACAATGTCGCACGGCCGCGCAATTATCAATTAAAGCGAGGCAAGGCCGTATGGCAAAAAATGGCCTGATCATTAAGGGGGCAAATCCTTCCGGTCCTTAATGGTTAAAGAGGAAGTAAAGTGCTGGCTTTTTTTTTTTCCCCTGACCTGCAAAGTAAAGGCATTATGTGCTAGTATGCATCGCATACTAGCACATTATGTGAAACTTACCGCCAAACGAAACCAAAACTGCGTGACTATAGGCTTACCTATAGGTACAAACAATCCATGGAAGTTTGCTTCCACTTTAACTTTGATGTTCTCCCCCCACCGCAGTGTTTGTTGGAGCCCTATGAAATACTTGGTGTTTTCATGAATAATTCAGCATTTGACTTTCTCTCGTTGAGTACTGTCATGTGGGGGTCATTTATTTATTTATTACAGCTATTTATTTAGTGCTGACAATTTACACAGCACTTTACATACTGTACATTTATTGAGCTTACATTCTAAGGTCCCTAGCTCACATTCATACATACATACAGGGCTTTTTTTTCCAGCAGGAAAGTGGGGGAATGTAGTTCCAGCACCTCCAGAACTGAATATATGCAATGGATTGGCAAGGGGCACTGGGGTGTGCTGGAGGGTCTATTGGTGCTGGCTGCTGGGGAATCTATTGTTGCTGTAGGGCAGTGGTCTCCAAACTGCAGCCCTTTGCTTGCTTTTATTTGGCCCATGCATTATTCCCCTCCACTATCAGCAACAGTGGGGCATAGTTCCTGCCAATGACACCAAAAATGAGACACTATTCATCCCATTGACACCAATGATGGCACACTGTTCCTCCCATTGACACCAATGATGGCACACTGTTCCTCCCATTGATACAAAAGAAGGGAAACTATTACGCCCCCCAATACCAATCATGGGGCATTGTTTACTCCCTCTGACACAGGACATTTTCTACTTCCACCCTTCCACCGCCCACAGTGAAAGTTTGGAGACCCCTGCTGTAGGGGATCTATTTTTGCGGGGGGGGGGGGGGGGGGGAGAGTCTATTGTTGCTGGGGAGGTCTTGTGTTTCTTGTGGGGGATCTATTTTTGCTGGGTGGCTCTTATGTTTCTGGGGGGGTCAGTCATTGCTGGGAGGGATCTACTGTTGAGGGAGGAGTCTGTTGCTGGCTGCTGGAGAATCTGTTGATGCTGGCTACTGGGGAATCTATTGCTGCTGGAGGGATCTATTTTTGCAGGGGGTCTATTGTTGATGGGGAGGTCTATTGTTGCTGGTGGGGGGTCTATTGTTGCTGGGGGGGTTATGAAGCAGGGGGTCAATTGTTGCTTAAAGGGATTTACTGTTGTGGGTTGGGTCTAATGTTACGCTGGCTGTTGGGAGTCTATTGTTGCTGGGGTGTCCATTGTTGCTAGATCTATTTTACTGTCTATCTTGTTATCTTTTACAAATTCCATACAAGGTACCACAGAATGATACTTGGTTCTCTATTCTCTTAAGGGGGTGGTACTGGGAGATGGGTAGGGGGGTAAACAAGGAACGATGCTCGGAGTTGGGTAGTGGCAGAGTCAAGGGGTGACTCGGAAGGAGTTCCTGCACCTGCACCTCTGAGAAAAAAGCCCTGCATTCTGTACATACATACTGAAGCCAATTTAGACAGGAGCCAATTGACATACCAGCATGACTTTGGAATATGGGAGGAAACCTACACCAGCACAGGAAGACCATGCAAACTCCATGCAGCTAGTGTCCTGGTTGGAATTCAAAAAACCGAGGACCCCAGTGCTGCAAGGCAGAAGCACTAACCTATAAGACAGTGGTTGTCAACTTATGAGCTAAAGGGGGGCACAAATGTGTCTGCTGACATCATCGAAGGGCCACACATAATGTTTAATATATGTATTACTTGAGAGGACCGTCAGAAACTGCAGACCTAATGGAGGAAATGAAGGTCAGAGAATGCGCACATGCTACATTTTTAGCCGGGGATATGCTACAGAAGACAATACGAAACTGGGAACATGTTACATGAGGCTGGTAGAGATTAATGCCACACATCATTTAGCACACAGATTGGGCACCAAGGCTTTAAGACTTTTTGTATGTTCTAAAACAGACCAACATGGAGCTTAAGGTGGTGGTAAAAGATCAAAGGTTTTTAACTTCATGCATTCTATGCATGAAGGTAAAAAACCTTCTGTGTGCAGCAGCCTCCCCCCCCAATACTTACCTGAGCCCAATCTCAGCAATGTCCACGAGAGCAGCAGTTCTCCCAGTTGTCTTTCTCCTCATTGGCTACTGCTACTGTCATCCCAGCCAGTGAGCCAATGAGGAGAGAGCAGGGCTGAGCCTCCAGAGCAGTGGTTCGGGAGCCCCCAAGCAGCCTACTATGGGGGAACTCGGCAAGAGCGAGGGGCCAGGAACGCCAGTGAGGGACCCGAGAAGTGGAGGATCAGGGCTGTTCTGTGCAAAACCAATGCACAGAGCAGGTAAGTATTGCATGTTTGGTATTTGAAAAAAAAACTGCCTTTAATATCACTTTTAAACATTGTCCTATGTGATGTGAGTAATTTCTATTGGCTGTCTAGCAACGGATCCCCTTAGGCTAGGTTCACACCAAACAAGTGTGTCCGAGCATGTGTGCATTTCTGCACGTCCCAAGTAGAGCAGCCAGTTAATTGCAGTGGGCTGCCCTATGCGCAAGAAAAACGAAAAAAGAAGTTACTGATCCTTTTTCAAAATCGCGCCACACTAAACCGCATTGTTTACAGGCGTGTTAGCAGTCGCATGGGGGTGCCTTTTCACAATTAATGGTACTGCCATATGTCTTCTAAAGGGTAGTGCGCTTTTGTGTGCGCCAGGAAAGTGCATACGTTAGTGTGTGACCCTAACCTTAGGATCCAGCAGATGACCTCATGACAAGGGGACTGGTTGGTGCAGCGCTGGATCACTGACCTCAATATCTGGGAGAGGTTCTAACAGCAGACATGGGTGACAGATGCAGGTAAGTTGAAAACAGCTTTAGAAGAAATTTATAAAAAGTTTATGAACCATGTGGGAGGGAGAAATGGGTGAGGGGAGTTATTTGTCTGGAGATGAAGGTTCAAAGTACAAATAGCCTGAATACCTAAATTGGTTTTTATATTAGCTTCAAATTGCTCCACCCCAAACTCGCTCATCCATGTCTTTATGGACCTTGCTTTGTGCACTGGTGCACAGTGATGTTGGAACAGGAAGGGGCCATCCCCAAACTGTTCCCACAAAGTTGGGAGTGTGAAATTGTCAAAAATGTCTTTTTATGCTTAAGCCTTCACTGGAACTAAGGGGCCAAGCCCAACCCCAACCCCTGAAAAATAACCCCACACTATAATCCCCCCTCCACCAAATAATTTGGACCAGTGCACAAAGCAAGGTCCATAAAGACATGGATGAGCGAGTTTGGGGTGGAGGAACTTGACTGACCTGCACAGAGTCCTGACCTCAACCCGATAGAACACCTTTGGGATGAATTAGAGCAGAGACTGCGAGCCAGACCCTTCTCGTCCAACATCAGTGCCTGACCTCACAAATGTGCCACTGGAAGAATGGTCAAACATTCCCATAGACACACTCCTAAACCTTGTGGACAGCCTTCCCAGAAGGGTTGAAGCAGTTATATCTGCAAAGGGCGGGCCAACTCAATACTAAACGCTACGGCCTAAGACTGGGATGCCATTAAAGTTCATGTGCGTGTAAAGGCAGGTGCCCCAATACTTTTGACTATATAGTGTGTGTATTTCAGTTGTGTATTTAGTTGTGTGATTGAAATTCAGCTTTAAACAAACTCTGTATTTCTTTTTTTTTTTTTTTTTGTTTTTTTCAATTCTGAAAATCCATTGCGGAGCAGTTTTTACTGCTGTAATTCCCCGTTCTTCTTACATAAAATTACAGTGGAAGTTGGTGATGACAGTATGTAGTCAGAACTGTATATCCATACTGAAATCTGTGTGAGAAAGAAAAACAAAGCAGCTATTTCTGTTGGATCCTGTGATTACTGGAAAGGGGAGGCTCTGCCCCAAGGCAATCAATGTGTTCTTTCATCTTGATACACAAAATATTTGTCTGATAATTGTATTTCACATTCTTCATTTCCGTCTCTGTTATTTGTATGTAGTTAGTATAACCCTTTCATTGAGTATGAGTATAGCAATCTGCTTGGATATTTGTAGCTACTAGGGGCCTTTCAGCTCTCCATTATTGCTAATTATATCATCATTGTTATGTTAGTGACGTAATGACAACTGAAGCTAAGGGAGAAGGATGTATTCTGTATTACTCTGTGTATTCATTATATTTAGTTTATCTTCACCCGCCACTTATTACCCTGCAGTGAGAACTACAGCAAAGAAGAATTCCAGGTATGGCATTTATTATATAGTTACATTGGTCCAGCTTGGACCAATGTAATTATGCATATGCTATACATGTGGGATCCATCTAGAAGAGGGGTGTCAAACTCAATTTCAGTGCAGACCGCATCAGCAGTGTGGTTGCATTCAAAGGGACGGTTGTATCTGGGATGCACTATGTACAGTGTGCAGGGTTCAGGAGTGCTTTACGTACAGAGTGCAGAGTTCATGATTACGCTACGTGTAGAGTGCAGAGTTCAGGAGTGTGGTACGCACAGAGTGGAGAGTTCAGGAGTGTGGTACGTACAGAGTGCAGAGTTCAGGTGTGCCCTATGTACGGAGTGCAAGGTTTAGGGGTGCACTACATACAGAGTGTGAGGCTCAGGAGTGCGTTAAGTTCAGAGCTCAGAATTCAGGAGTGTGCTACATACAGAGTGCAGAGTTCAGGAGTGCGTTATGTACAGAGTGCAGGGTTCAGGGGTGTGGTATGTACAGAGTGCAGTTCCAGGGTTGTTCTATGCATAGAGTGCAGGATTCAGAAGTGTGTTATGTACAGAGTGCAGAGTTCGGGAGCGCATTACGTACAGAATGCAAAGTTCAGGGGTGTGCTGTGTACAGAGTGCAAGGTTTAGGGTGCACTATACACAGTGTGCAACCCCCCCTCCTCCAAAGCTTCCTTACATCTCTCTCTCCTACTGGCCTGGCTCTAGTACCTCCCTGTGTAGGCGGCTCTGCCATACCTTGGAGCAAGATCGGTCTTACTCTCAGATGATAGAGCTCTGTCCCCGGCGTGCCCCGCTGTGAGTGCTTGCAGGGATCTATTAGTTCCAAGAGCCGCTGAGAGCAAAGCTGTCCCTTGTAAACACAGAATGCTTCTGTGTTTACAAGTGACAGAGGGGGGAGGGAGTGGAGGGTGAGAGCCGGAGGTGTTGGAATAGAGCTCTGCCATGCTCCAGCTACAAAACTGAGTGAAAGGGCCTTATGACAAGGTCTGGCGAGCCGGATTCAAACCCACGGGCCTTGTGTTTGACATATGTGATCTAGAAGCCGTAAATCACTGTAGTAGACACTGCTACTTCAGTACTCTCTGCTAGCTTCTGGTCCTGTGCCTAGCGGCTGCCCTGCTGCGTTGTGAACACAGAAGCTTGGCCCCTCGGCACAGTCACCATTCAGGGAAGCTTGATGTCATTGCCCCACCTCTCCAGTTCAAGCTGGATCAATATAAAAACTGCCATACCCAAACTTCAGCTTTAGCATACTAACTCTAAACCCAGCTACTGTACCTATTGAGTTGCATCTATTAGCAGGTTATTGAATAATTATGCACCAGAGGCTTGTGGTATGCAGCAGAACACCTTTACTGTCATGGAGAATACATTACATTACATTACATACATTACATTACAAGTGCATATAACACAATAAGGATGGTACACAATATAGATAGGTATAATGCATATATATATATATATATATATATATATATATATATATATATATATATATATATATATATATATATATATATATATATATGTACATATATATATATATAGTTCAAAATATAGAAAGCTACTTGCTGTTGCTTCTTCCAACACCCCTTCTCAACAGCATGCGCTTTGTCAAATTATATTCAGCTTCTTCTGGAAATAACTATGACGTTCATTCAGCAAAGGCTTGGTGAGTGCATCAGTAGTCATTTCCTCTGACGGGCAGTATTGAATGTCAATAACACCTTGCACTTGATTGTCCCTCAGTAGGAGATACTTGACGTCAATGTGTTTGGTTCTAGGATTGATCCTTTCTGATTGCATAAGCTTTATACATCCCTCGTTGTCTTCAAAAATGGGAATTGGTTTTGACATGTCTATAATTATCCCAATGTCCACAAAAACTTGACAAATTCATATCGCTTCTTGACATGAGTGTGCTGCTGCAATGTACTCTGCTTCAGTTGAAGATAGAGCGACAGTTACTTGCTTTTGACTAGACCAACTTATAGTTCCTTCCCCATATTGGAAGATGAATCCACTTATGTATTTGCAGTCTATAAAGTCCCCGGCCCAATCAGCATACACATATCCGACCAGTTTTGGATGTGTTTTTGCTGGTAACCTTGACTTCATCTGAATTGTTCCTTTCAGGTATTGCATCACTCTTTTTACTGCGTTCCAGTCACACTGACAGGGAGCTGATACTTTCCTGCATAGTATGCCCACTACTGCGGATATGTCTGGTCTTGTCACAGTGGCAACATATAGCTGCTTACCGATTGCTCTGCGATACATGTCATTGTTGGGTAGCAAGTTTTCTGCTTCATTGCTCTTTAGATAACCTGGTTCCATAGGAGCTTTCCTGTATGGAATTGTACCAAGATTTCTGAGATGTTCTGAGATTGGTTGAGAAGATAACTTCCATCTTCTCTCTCTATTTGGATTTCCAGATAGTAGCTAATGTTCCCAAGTTCTTTGATTTCAAAATTTTCTTTCAGCTTGTGAACTATCCGATTGTAAGCCCCTTCTTGTTCAAAACAAGTTATAATGTCATCAACATAGATAAGGATATAGATCTGTCCTCTTGATTCCTGGAGTAGAAACAGGGGTCTGCTTTACTTCTTGAGAATCCCTCTTTAGTAAGTACTTTGTTCACTTTCTTATTCCCCATTCTTGCAGATTACTTAAGACCCTAGATGCTCTTCTGAAGTTTACACACAAGGTTGTCTCCTTGCTCAAACCCTGGTGGTTGCTCCATGTAGAGATCTTCCTTAATGTCTCCATATAGGAAAGCAGTTTTAACGTCTAGGTGTTTTGGGGCGTACACACGGTCGGACTTTCTAGAAAGCTAGGTCCGACGTACTTGCCGCCAGACTTCCGGCGGACTACCGCCGGACTTTCTGAACGGCCGGACTTTCCGGAATCCGGTCTTCCCGACTGACTTCCGCCGGACTTTCAGAATGAACGGACTTTCCCACACACGGACAAGTCCGTTCATTTTGAACGTGACTCGGGTACGACGGGACTAGAAAAGGAATTCAATCTCGCCGCTTTTTTTTGGCGAGATTGAAACCTTGCGAGCCCCGTCGCAGGCATTCCAGGCCCTTAGGTCTGGTATGGAACTTTAAGGGGAACCCCTACGCCGAAAAACCGGCGTGGGGGTCCCCCCAAAATCCATGCCAGACCCCGATCCGAGCACGCAGCCCGGCCGGTCAGGAAAGGGGGTGGGGACGAGCGAGCGCCCCCCCCCCCTCCTGAACCGTACCAGGCCGCATGCCCTCAACATGGGGGGGTGCTTTGGGGGAGGGGGCGCCTTGCGGTGCCCCCCCCCAGAAAGCACCTTGTCCCCATGTTGATGAGGACAAGGGCCTCTTCCCGACAACCCTGGCCGTTGGTTGTCGGGGTCTGCGGGCGGGGGGCTTATCGGAATCCGGGAGCCCCCTATAATAAGAGGGCCCCCAGATCCTGGCCCCCTAAAACGTCACAGTCCCAGCATGCCCAGGGACTGTGACATCATATGGGGGCGGGGTCTCCGCCTATATAAGTCACAACGGAGCTCTCAGAGACCAGTCCAGCCGGAGAGAGCGTCGTGTCAACATCTGGGGGAAGAGAAGAGAAGAGAAGACAAGAAGCCCAGAAGTCCAGACCTCCGCTGGCAATAGAGCTACCTGAAGACAGCGGAGGGGCCGGCCGAAGACCTGGGACACCGGGAGAAGAGAGCGGAGAAGAACCAACCGGACGCCGGGAGTAGATGAACCGGAGGGACCCCCGAAGACGGAAGAAGACCCCCCCCCAGAGCTGTTTAATAAATTATTTTAAAAGCCTGTGTTGTGTTTTATTATTGACACTTTTTACCTAGGTGAATGGGTAGGGGTACCATGTACCCCATACTCATTCATATAGGGTGGGGGGGCGGGGTCTGGGGGCCCTCTTATTATAGGGGGCTCCCGGATTCCGATAAGCCCCCGCCCGCAGACCCCGACAACCAACGGCCAGGGTTGTCGGGAAGAGGCCCTTGTCCTCATCAACATGGGGACAAGGTGCTTTGTGGTGGGGGGGCACCGCAAGGCGCCCCCTCCCCCAAAGCACCCCCCCATGTTGAGGGCATGCGGCCTGGTACGTTTCAGGAGGGGGGGGCGCTCGCTCGTCCCCACCCCCTTTCCTGACCGGCCGGGCTGCGTGCTCGGATCGGGGTCTGGTATGGATTTTGGGGGGACCCACCACGCCGGTTTTTCGGCGTAGGGGGTTCCCCTTAAAGTTCAATACCAGACCTAAGGGCCTGGGATGCCCCCCGCGCTTGCCGCAATGGGAAAATTTGTTTTTTCCCATTGCAGCGAGCGCGAGATGCAGTAACCTGCTCCTCCGTCGTATCTGGTCCGTCGGACCAGCATACAGACGAACGGGCTTTCCGTCAGGAACTGAGTCCGGTGGAGTTACGACGTAAAGATTTGAAGCAAGTTTCAAATCTAAAGTACGTCGGATTTCCGACCGAAACGGTCCGTCGGAAGTCCGATGGAGACCACACACGGTCGGATTGTCCGCCGGACTTGGTCCGGCGGCGTCCGTCGGACTTTTGCAGGTGAAAAGTCCGACCGTGTGTACGCCCCATTTGACTTGCATGCCCTTCCGGCTGCAACACTAACAAGCGCACTGATGGTGGAGTGTTTTACTACGGGAGTGAATGTTTCATCGTAATCTTCACCGAATTTCTGGGAGTAACCCTTGGCAACTAGTCTGGCTTTGTATTTGTGGATATTCCGGTCTGCGTCTGACTTTTTTTGGAAAGTCCACTTACTTCCTATAGTTTTGCTGTTAGGAGGGATCTCTGTGAGTGTCCAGGTTTTATCTTCTTGAAGTGACTTTAATTCTTCTTCCATTGCCTTTCTCCATTTATTGGCTTCATGTTTTGGCAGTTTTTCTATGTCTTCCCAGGATGTTGGTTCAAGTATACTGTGTGTTTTGACAGTGTATAATAGCTTGCGGGGTGGTATCCCCTTTGTAGTCAGAGTGGATCTTCTGACTTCAGGCAGTTCAGCAGGATCTGGTGGGAAACTTGATTTAGGTATTATGAATTCCACCTCTTGTTAGGACTCCTGTACAGGTTCGCTTTGGTAGACCTTTTCTTCTGGTTTGGTTGCCATTTTCACTTCACAGCTTTAAGGGATTTGTGTTTCTGGTGATGGGCTCTCATCAAAATAAACACTACGGCTTATTGTCACTTTGTCAGTCTTTGGGTGCAGGATTCTGTAACCCTTAGTTTGCTCACTGTAGCCTACTAGAATGCCCTCTATGGCTCTGTTCTCTAGCTTGGATCGCTTTTCTCTTGGAATATAGGCATATGCTTTACATCCAAACACTCTGATGTGCCCTATGCTAGGCTTTGATCCATGCCACATTACAAATGGAGTACTTTTAATGGCTCTTGAGGGTAATCTGTTCTGTAGGTAGGTTGCAGTTATGACTGCTTCTCCCCAGTACTTGTGAGGTAGGTTGGCATCCAACAACATGCAACTGGCAATCTCTATAAGAGTGCGATTTTTCCTTTCTGCTACACCGTTTTGTTCATGAGTGTATGGTGTGGTTGTCTAGTGTACTATTCCTTGTCTCTTCAGGTATGAGGCCACTTCTTTGCTTATGTATTCTCCTCCATTGTCGGTGCGTATTATTCCTGGTTTGCGTTGGCATTTGTTGCTAGAACTAGAGTGGCAACGAACTCTTGAAGTTTCTCTGATGCTTCATTCTTGTGTTTCATCAGATAAGTAGTTGTGTGCCTGGAATAATCATCAATGAAAGTCAGTAGATATCTGTTCCCGCCTGATGTGGGAGTTTTCATTGGACTGCATACGTCATTGTGTATGAGCTGCAGGGGGTGGGTAGTTTTTCTTTGAGATGCCTGTGGAAGGGGAGCACGTGTGGCTTTTGCTTCAATACAACACTTACATTTCATGAGCACTTTGCAAGGCACTATTGTCAAATCTTCTGATATGCCTCTCTTTATAATGTCCTGTATAGCTTCTGGACTTCTGTGCCCCAGCTGTCTATGCCATAAGTGAATACATTTGTTGTGTATGTCATTAGATACTATATTGGCTTGTTGGTCTGTGGTGATGAGCCTGTATAGGTGAGCATCCAGTTTTTCTTTTGCGAGGAATTACTTATTATTGTGAATTGTGCATTCATCACCCTGGAACTTAACTGTGAGATCGTTGTTTGCAAGACTTTTCACTGATAGAAGGCTGCCTTCTAGTTCTGGAACATACAGCACTTTCTTTACAAGGATACTCTGCTTGCCTTGTGGAGTAATGCAGTTCAGGAAGCCCTGGCCTTTACCTTCGGATGTGATGCTTTTCTCGTTTGCTAGAAAAACGTTGTCTTTTGCACTGTATTCAATGTTTGTGAAGAAGGTCTCATCACTAGTCATGTGGCTTGTCGCACCTGAGTCTATGCACCAGCTGCGTGGCTTGCCGCTCTGTGCCACTTTAAAGGTGCCACTCCATTATGTGTCTTCAGTTTTCATTTCTGATTGCTTTGACTCCTTCTTTTGTGGATAGCTCTAGCTTTCGCTGCTCAGCTTTCCAGATAGAACAGTCCCTTTTTAAGTGACCGGTCTTCTCACAGCAAAAACAGGCTCTGCTTTCTTTGTTGTGCTTTGTGCCTTTATACATCTTAAGAACTTTGTCATCATGGTGCGTATTTCCTTTCCTTCTGTCATATTCATCAATTAATTTCCCCTTTAACATATTCCAGTGTCAGCTCCTGCTCGGGTCTGGTTTCTAAAGCGTTAATAACAGCAGTATATGTCTCTGGAAAGCTGCAGAGGAGCAGGGCAACAATATGGTTATCTTTGATGTCCTCTCCGATGGTGCGTAGCTGCTCTATGATCTCTAGCATAGCTTTCATGTGATCACACATTTGCTGGCCTTCTTCTAGTCTCATGTTATACAAATTTCTTAGTAGAAACAGCTCACTGTTGAGGCTTGAACGCTCATGCAATTTCTGTAATGAAGTTCACATACCTTTGGCTGTTTTTTCTGTTCTTATGTGGATAAGCTGGTCAACTTCCACTAGCAAGCTTATAATTGCTTTTGCTTGTCTATCCTTCCTATCCCATTCCTCCGTCTCTCCCCGTTTGTGGGTCTGTCATCCTTGTTCACAATCATTTCTAGTTTAAAATTCCACAGCTGGTAATTGTCATTGTTCAGCTTTGCTATTGCAAACTTCACATCTGAACCCCTTGCCATCTTTCAGCTGCTTGCATACAGTACTCACAGACTCACTAATTTGTAGAATTCTTTTTCCAGTACCTGCGGGGTGCTTCTGGGTTTGCTGCTGCTTGTAGTACCCTCTCCAATGCTTGGATGTGCCTGGGCCCATAACCTATTAGCAGGTTATTGAATAATTATGCGCTGAAAGCTTGTTGTATGTAGCAGAACACCTTTACTGTCCTAGAGGATACATTACATGCCTTTTATCATAGAAGAGGAAGAGAACACAAACAAGTGCATATAACACAATAAGGATGGTACTTCCTCTGATTACCTTACCATAGATAACACACTATCACACTGCAGTGCCACCTACTGGTATAGATAGGCATAATGCATATATATAGTTCACAATATAGAAACAACTCGTTGTTGCGTCTTCCAACAGCATCATGCTCCTTTCTGACAATATCGTTTATAATGCTGAGTAACCCAAATCTGGTGAGATTTGGTCTGCTCATCATTCCTCAGTATCTCCCTGAAAGAGCATGTGATCACCCTCTAGTAGGCAGTGTGGGTGGAAGCTGGGAGTAAGGTATTTAGTAACTTTTCCATACAGTTTTTTCTTTACCATAATTGCAATGTCTTGACATGGGAGAGACAAAGTACATAAGTGGACCATACATTTTTAGTTCACCTACTTTAGTGACTCAAAGTATTGAAACTAGACTCAGTCAAGTAGCTAGCATTTTAGATGAAGGTCAGTCCTACATCGTTCTCTCAGTGTTCTCAAGTGTTCTCAAGTGTTTGTTAAAGAATTCAATTGATCAGCTGATATTATTATTACAGAATTGCTACCGTGCCTACCGTGCCTTCCTTTTTCATTTAAATACCATAGTCCCAAGCAGCCAGAATTAGGAGGCTTTTCACAGTAGTCTTGAGCCTCTTGGCACGTTTCTGTGCTAAGCAACCTCCTTCACTCAAAAGAACAGAGGGCAGTACTTTCAAACCAGGGACACATTGGCCTGGATATATAATGGATTCATGGCCATCCAGTATTTAAGGATAAAAGCAACTATGGACTATATAAGGATACTGCCAACTGTAGAGGTTTAGCCCTTTGACGGCAAATGACGAAGGTCATCCAGGAGCAGATCAGTAGAAGCTTCTGTTGCTTCATGGAAGCTGACCTTTTCTTCCTCTTGGTTGCACCTGCTCAGTGATGACACCCTAAAGATAAGGATGAGTGACCAGAAATCCAAATAAAAAAATTAGGATGTATAAACTTGTGCCTAGATTTCCCTTGATAAGTTGTCATTAGTGTATGCAGCCTGCCTTCCTCTCTTCTCAGCATAGTCCAATCACCAATGATAGGTAGGTAGTGTTTAGGTACCCCCTGGCATTTTCAGGTGTCTGAGGGAATGCACAACATGCCTTTACCCATGACTGCCCCCTAGTGTCCACAGACACATATTCGTTTTAATGCATTTCATATGATGTTTTTATTAGGTGCTTTTGTGATATGTAGAAATCTGGTGTTGGCTTTCATCTATCAGCTAGTGCAACCTTTTTTTGTTGTAAATGATTATGTTTTTTTCCAGAAATTTGTCTAAGGCTTGGCTCATAATTGAGCATTGGCATTTCTAAAGTTTTTTCAGGTGTAAGCATCTTTGTTTGAGCCCAATGGAAACCAGGTTGCAAGGAGGAGCAGATTGGTTGTGTTACACACATTTTCATTGAAATCTTGCTCCCTTTATTTCTTTGACATGACAAGCGACAGGGCATAGCTCAGCTATGAACATGCCCCATAGAATAAAGAAGAAATCTTATTGTTGAGCATTGTCACATTCCACTTATAACAGGGCTCAACAAATCCCAGGCGTAAGGTTGCCAAGGCGACCAGAAACCGCGCCCCTGTGCCTGAGTCCCCGCCAGCCCACCCACCCACTGATCTTCTCCCCCAATCCCTGCACTCAGGGCCGGGACAAGGGGCAGGAGATGGGAGGAGTGTCAGCCGCAGAGAGGAGAGAGCCGAGAGGCGGTGCAGGCTCTCTGTGCTCTCTCCCATCCTGTCAGTGGAGCGCTCCTCCAAACAGCGTATTAAGCAGGATTGGTCTTAGCTGGAATGGTACACGGCTTAATTATTCGCCTCCATCCACTTTTCCGGGAGATGAGCGGTGTTTAGGGGAGGTTGGGGGTGTGTAATCAAGCTGAGTACTGGCCGATGTAAGAGCAATCCTTTGTAATCTGGAGTTCTGTTATGACAGAAGGGGGAAGAGCACAGAGAGCCTGCACCTCCTTACTACTACTAGAATTGTGAGATTCTAATGTCATATTTGAGCAGTATTTGAATTAAAGTTTTGTAAAAAAAAGAAAAGAGGGCGCACTGACCTTGCGCATTACCCAAATGGTATCTTTAATAATGTATAAAAAGAGGTATACTCACAAACACATAAATGATAAAAGCATATCAAAGCCCATAGTAGAGCGACCAGGTCACCGAGACTGTTCCCCAGCAAGTTGGAGGACCTTCCAGATGGCTGACGCATTTCAAGAGGAGCTCCCCTCTTCCTCAGAGCTCCCTTCGAAACGCGTCAACCATCTGGAAGGTCCTCCAACTTGCTGTCTGGGTGACCTGGTCGCTTTGCGTCTACTATGGACTTTGATATGCTTTTATCATTTATGTGTTTGCAAGTATACCTCTTTTTATACATTATTAATGATACCACTTGGGTAATGTGCAAAGTTGGTGCGCCCTCTTTTCTTTGTTTTACAGTGTTTCCATTGGGTTTCTTCCCCAACCCTCAGAGGACAGCAAAACTTGTGCTTTAATATGAACCACCAAGAACCTGTGACACATCCAGCCCCTTTACACCACCATTGAGCGCAGGAGATTATTACTACTATTGTACAATTAAAGTTTTGTGCCTGAATACAGACGTCTAACTGAATTTAGGATATGTTTCCCCGAGCAAATGGATAAGGTGGAGAAAAACTAACTACCAGAGGAACTATACTTTAGGAATTCAGCTTGTAGGAAGAATGGGTGCAGTGAAAGAGGTCATGTTTAGGGGGTTACAGGATGGCAATGAGACCAGAGCAAAGATGGACAGAGGATTCTACTAGAGCAGCTTCCCAACAGTGCAGTGTTGTACTGACAGGTAATGCTGGGGTCAGCAGTCAAAGACCACCCAAGACCAAAGCACACAACTGCCAGCACACAGAGGAACAAACGTCAAGGAGGGGGGGTCGTCTGGGTTCAAATGCAAACTGAGGAATTTGGAGCAGCTCAAGTTCCTCAAAGATTCTCAAAACTCACTAGCTGGCTCCACTGTTAGTTTCATCACAGTAATAATTAGTCCCCACCAATCCGGAGCGCTCAGGATTATGTTTCATAGAAACTAAAATTAAAAGGATATTTTTACCTTTATATTTATAATATCCTTACATGGGCTTGAGGGACTTTGTGTGTTCAGGCATTTGTGTTTTAATGGAGAATCACTTCCACCTAAAAAGGCGAAAACCCTTCGATCCAGGTTTAGAAGGCCTGTAGGTTTATACACTGGAACTAAGCTGTGTTATTGGTTGAGGAGGCTTCCCCATTGTGCCTGCTTTGCTATTGGAGAGAGGATGTCAGAAGAATTGCCTGCTCATTCCCCATATTTATATACAGCCAATATAATATGTAACACATTATTAAGTACATACTGTAGCTGGTTACATTACTTCCTGGCTCAGAAGAATTTACATGTGCATAACACAGCCAAAGAATCTGTCACAACATAAACACTATTAGGTCAGAACCCAAATAACCTACATGTTTTTGGACTGTGAACAGAAAGCATGCAAATACTGGAAAAAAACCGGCCCCATGCAGATGATGTATCTAGTGGAAGTAAACCCCGAACTCCACAGTGTCAACCAGTGGATGAGGTGGAGAGGACGGGATGTAAGGTATTCTCTGAATTGTAACCATGCCGAGGGCACGACCAACTGTGGTTACTTTGCAGAAGGCAGCTGCATGGCATGGCACCTAGAAGTTCTTATACTACAGTCATTTATAGCTTACACAACAGAGGCCGATCAGGTTTTACATATGCATACTTATATTGTGCCAAGCTGGTGCAATCTTATAATAATATATCATTTCTGGAGTTATCTAAGAAAGGATATGTGAGGTAATTCCACACCTCCAGCACAACTGAGAGGTCTGAGAGTCCCATCTACTTAGGGGGCTGGGGCCCTATACAGCTGCTACCTGATATGTTTGTGCTAATAGAAAGGGAATGGGACAGTGAGTCAAGAGAACGCCTTACCCTAATCTGTTCGACTATCTCCTACTCTATCCACCTTTTGGGCGATCCTTGAGAACCCATCTCGTCAGAGAAGCCTATCCTGCCTTTAACTAATAAACTGAACTTTTACTTTCTCCATCAGCTCATCCCCCACAGTTATTACCTTTTGTATCACTTGACCCTCCCTTTTATATTTCAATTCGTTTTATTCATTTTTTTTCAAACGATACAAAGCAAATAAACATATAGGTGACCCTAACCTCAAAGTCCCCCAAAGGCACCAATTAAAAATCAATATCCACTAGGATAGAGCTGGATCACATCCAACAGAAAAGAGGTGGAGAGGTTGGAAAAAGAAGGAAGGAAAGAAAAGGAAGAGAGGGTGTCCCAACAGCGAAAGAGATAAGGGCGTCCACTAGAGCTGCACGATTCTGGCTAAAATGAGAATCACAATTTTTTTGCTTAGGAGATAGATCACGATTCTCTCACGATTCTCGCGGCGTAACATCATCTTTCACATTAAAACAAAAAAAAAATTAGGCTAATTTTACTGTTTCGTTTTTTTTTTTTATTAATTGAAGTGTATTTTTTCCCAAAAAATTGCGTTTGAAAGACCGCTGGGCAAATACAGTGTGACATAAAATATTGCAGTAATTGCCATTTTATTCCCTAGGGTCTCTGCTAAAATATATATAATGTTTTGGGGTTCCAAGTAATTTTCTAGCAAAAAATATTGATTTTAACTTAAGAAATACGTGTCAGAAAAAGATTTTAGACTAGTGGTTAAACTTCCTGCATTTGTTGTTAAAAACTTGGCAGACTGCCTGGATTTTTTTTCACACAGAAGTTTATCCCTTTTATCTAAGGCCCCTTTCACACAGGCACCATCAGTTTAGCCAGGTTAAAAACGTATCAGTTCTTATTCATTGCTTCATCCATCTTCATCCGTCTTCTGTTCCGTTAATCTCCGTTTTCATTCGTTTTCCGTTCCGTGTATATCCGTTAATGTACATGTTTACATCCGTTTTTTCATCCGTTTTTGTATCCGTTTTCATCCGTTTACAGCAGTTTCTATGCCTTTAAGGAAATTACCCAGAAAACATTGCTCCTCCCATCCTACATTGTCATGCGTGAACAATTTGCCGACTACTTTCTATCTCCATCGGGAGAAGTTCCATGGCAGTATCAATATATATAAATAATGCAGTGCAAATTTAAATGTATTAATTAATTAATTTGGTTATTTCATTGTGTTTTGATAGCATAAAAAGACACAAAAGCACATGATATATTCTGCATAACCCATTTAAAATAAAGGTTTTTTCACTTAACTGTTTTTTTATTTGTCAAAGTATGAACTTTGAATTATTTCTTCAAAACGGATCTTAATTGATCAAACGTTGACGGACATTGTCCTTTAATGTCAGTTAATATCCGTTTTGATGGATCTGGACGTAGCCTTGTACGTTAAAAAAAATGGATAAAAACGGAAGCGGAGGTTAACGGATGGTAACGGATGGTCATCCGTTTACCCATAGGAATGCATTGTCGTCCGTTGACGGATGTAAGAAAAATGGATAGACGGTCCGTCCGTGTGAAAGGGGCCTAAGAAGGAAGAGTTAGTTACAATGTTTCATGTTAAAAACTTGGCAGACTGCCTGGATGTTTTCTTTTGACAGCTGAGTGAGCAGATAAGTCTCTCCACTTGTTATATGAAAGAATCGGCAAATTCTGCAATAGAGATCGTCAGGGGGGGTTGAATCGAGATCACGATTTTTTAATGATTAATTGTGCAGCTCTACCTTCCACTCTCAGTCCACAGGGGAAATGTACTTAATCTGGGGGTGATTCTGCTTTTTAAATTGCAAGCTCCAAGTACTGAATCATATTTTAATTCTACTCTATGCCTCTATTTTGTAAAGTGCTGCGCAAACTGCGCTATATAAATCCTAGAAAATAAGAATAACAAAGAAAAAAATTTGAATCTGTATTCTGAGACAGTTCACATTCCCAGTGGGCCAAGTAATCTGGGCCACATATACTACAGCAAGTAGTAGTTTGCACAGTAGTGAGATCCCATAGGAGAACCCAGAGATGGGCAAGAATAACCTTTCTAATAAGGGAGTTGCAATGGATGTGGAAGGCTTTTGTTGAAATCGTGAAGTTGAAGTTGCCTCCTTGCACTTGTGCGTCAAATAGTAATTGGATTTGATACATGTTTAGACTCGCATACGGTAGCCTTTAGTTGTAATTTAAGTCTGGTTTCATACCTATGAATGCATAGGTGTGCACCTGCCACTGTGCACTTTAAATTACATGCAATAAAAAAGAAGCTTTGCAATGCGCTGCTAAAATAAGAAAATCATTCAGATGCTTCCTATTAGGAAATGAATAGGATTGTTCTTAGAAATTAATGAAGCAACACAACTTGTGCTAACGGAAATGTTGACGTCTGTTAAAATGCATACACATAGGTGTGAACGGGCCCTTACACGCTTAAATAACATTATTTGTAGCATTATTATTTGAGTTTGTTGGAGATCACATTCCAAAACCATGGACATTAATATGGAATCCCCCACCCCTCCTTTGCGTATATAACAGTCTGCACTCTTCCATAAAGACTTTCCACAAGATTTTGGAGCGTGTTGTGGGAATTTGTGACCATTTAACCAAAAGAGCATTTGTGAGGTCAGGTATTGATGTTGGATAAGAAGACCTGGCTTGCAAGCAGCATTCCAATTCGTCCAGAGGTTTTCAATAGGCTAGAGGTCAGGGCTTTGTGCAGGAGACTCAAGTTCCTCTGTGCCAAACTCATCAAATCATGTCTTGATGGAGCTGGCTTTGTGCTGGAACAAAAAAAAAAGGCCTTCCCCAAATTGTTGCTGTGGTTGAAAGCACATAAATGTTTAAAATTGTGTTATGCAGTATTAAAAGTGCCCTTCCCCAGAAACAACTGAACTCATTAATTTGGAGGGGTATCTATCTACGGTACATAATGTATAGTGTACATCAATGCTCTCCACACTACAGCCCGTATTAAAATCCAGCCTGCTACAGGATTGCATAAAGCCTGCAGCAATGGACGTTCCTCTGCAGCTGTGCTGTGATCATCCCGTCAGTTCATTATTAGGACAGCATACTAGCAACTAATAATGTACTTGCCCCAGCAGGTGGACAGAGCTTCCTCTGTCCATACCTGCTCTGCACCCCGCCCTGATGTTACACTGACAATAGACACGCTGTTTGCAAGGTAAGGGTGAACTACTGATGGGGAATCTGAAGTAAGCGGGGCTCTGACAGAGACTGTGATGTAGGGGGGGACACTGATGGGAATCCTGATGTAAGGGGGACTCTGACGGGGACCATGATGTAAGGAGGGCTCTGATGGGTTCCATGATGATACGAAGGATCTGATGAGGCTCCTGATGTAAGAGGGGCTTTGACGGAGACCCTAATGTACGGGGTGTTCTGATGAGGACTCTGATGTAGGGGGGAGTCCGATGGGGACCTTGATTTGGGGGGCTCTGATGGAGACCCTGATATAAGGGGGCTCTGATGGGAACATTGATGTAATAGAGTCTCTGATGTAAGTGAGGCTTTGATGGGGACACTGATGTAGGGTGACGTTCTGATGGGGACCCTGATGTATGGGGTGCTCTGGTGGGGACCCTGATGTAGGAGCGCTCTGATGGGGACCCTGATAAAAGGGGGGCTCTGATGTAAGGAGGGGTCTGATGGGTACCCGGATGTAAGGGGGCTCTGATGAAGATCTTGAGGTAAGGGGGCTCTGATGGCGATTGTGAAGTAAGGGGGACTTTGGTAAGAATTCTGATTTAAGAGGCAACTCCTAAGGCAGACCCTGATTTAGGGGGGTCGCTGATGAGGACCTTGATGTAAGTGGACTGTGATGGAGACCCTGATGTAAAGGGGCTGTGATGGAGACCCTGATGTAAGGGGGCTGTGATGGAGACCCTGATATAAGGGGGCTGTGATGGAGACCCTGATGTAAGGGGGCTGTGATGGAGACCCTGATATAAGGGGGCTGTGATGGAGACCCTGATGTAAGGGGGCTGTGATGGAGACCCTGATGTAAGGGGGCTGTGATGGAGACCCTGATGTAAGGGGGCTGTGATGGAGACTCTGATGTAAGGGGGCTGTGATGGAGACCCTGATGTAAGGGGGCTGTGATGGAGACCCTGATGTAAGGGGGCTGTGATGGAGACCCTGATGTAAGGGGGCTGTGATGGAGACCCTGATGTAAGGGGGCTGTGATGGAGACCCTGATGTAAGGGGGCTGTGATGGAGACCCTGATGTAAGGGGGCTGTGATGGAGACCCTGATGTAAGGGGGCTGTGATGGAGACCCTGATGTAAGGGGGCTGTGATGGAGACCCTGATATAAGGGGGCTGTGATGGAGACCCTGATGTAAGGGGGCTGTGATGGAGACCCTGATGTAAGGCGGTCTACGATGTACGTGGGACCATGTTTTGTTTTACTGAATCGTACTATGCTATGCTTTTTGTGCGTTGATTCACAAAACGTTTTTTTTTTCGGCCTTCAAATATTTACTGCGGCCCTTGTACTAAAATCTTTGGAGACTCCTTTGTGTACATATTACATACTATTCATTTCTTTTAATGCCATTGGTAAGACTGGCTGAATATATGTACATCATAGTTGGCACTGGAATCAGAAGCATGTGGCTTGATTATGTGACAGCTGTGGTCACCCCATTATGCTTGGAGGTACCTAAAACTTTGCAGGCAGACATAGGTAACGTCTCTTGAATATGTTTAACCAAATCTCACAACTTTTTATATTTATTATATTTGTGCTTCACATTTATTACTTTCTCTGGACTGTACACTGAATATTTGCAGTAATCATTTGCAAATGATCTCAAGACCGCACATTTCCCTAAAAATTGTCAGCTTCCTACAAATAGAAGCATAGATGGTATGAGTAGAATGAAGTCTGAATCACATACAGTATGATTGGCCTGATTTTGGTGGGAATTGTGGTAACTTAATTCTCTTAAATTTTCCATAATATGGAATTCCATTTTAGAATAACAATAACATCTGTTTGTTTTCTTCATTTTGTATATAATAACATCTGTTTTGTCCAGCTGCTGCCGGTGGATTATATTCACTTTGGTTTATGGCACTTCATAAAAAGTCGCCTTATTGTCAAGTTTGGCTCGTCGGTTTTGGGCTTTTTCCAAAATGCTCAGGAGGAGATGTTGACAGAACGGTATGCAGCAAACATCAGTCCTTGTAATGTAACATTTTACAAAAAAATCCCCTTAAAGTAAATGTAAACCCTGGATGGCATATATTTTGTTAAAGTGGAACTGAGGGCAAAATCTTTTTTTTTTTTTTTTTCATATTGGAAGTAAGGGAGGGTTATAACCCTTATCATTTCCTGTCCTATAGCCAAAACATCCCTGGTTGTCTCCAGAGTGACCGGAACTTGTGTCCCCCATTGGAAGAATACCCCTCTATTCCTCTTTTGGTGACCACTAGCAATTTGCACAGTGGTGTAGTGGGTAGCACTCTTGCCTAGCAGTAAAAAGGGTCGCTGGTTCCATTCCCAACCATGACACTACCAGCCTCGAGTTTGCATGTTCTCCCTGTGCCTGCGTGGGTTTCCTCCGGGTACTCTGGTTTCCTTCCACACTCCAAAGACATGCTGGTAGGTTAATTGGCTTCTGTCTAAATTGGTCCTAGTATATGAATGTGAGTTAGGGACCTTAGATTGTAAGTTCCTTGAGGGTAGGGACCGATGTGAATGTACAATGTATATGTAAAGCGCTGCGTAAATTGTCTCCAGCACAAATAGTAAGGGTGAATCTGGCAAAGTCAGATTTTCTTGTGCTGCAGTTCAATAACACTTTTAGGTCTTGTCCCTTTCCCAGCCTGTTATTGGACCATGAAAGAAAAAGCAGCAGACAGATGAGCTCATCTCTCTGTCACTCTGCTCTCTCCTTACATCAGCATGCTCTTTGCACTTCAGCATACCTGAATGGCTTCTCCCTTCTTGCACTTTGAGTTCTGTTGTACTGGGACTCAGTGGACTCAGCCCGACCCCTAATCTCCATGCAGGGCGCTGGACGCATGGATTTCAATGTGTTTTTTTTTTTAAGCACATGATTAGAGCCTGAGACTCTAATTGGCTTCAAAAAGGGTGGGCTCGGGGCACAAAGCACTGCACCCCGAGCCCACCCAGTTGTGTGACATTAGCAAACTAATTCGCTAATGTCTTCATGCTTCTCCTCCCGGCCAATCAGGAAACGTGTCCTGAGACCCAATTGGCTGGGAGTATTAAGACCCGATTGGCCGGGAGGAGAAGCGACTGCCAGGACTCGGGAGGAGGGGCAGGGGGGACGCCGCCAAAGCCGTGACCTGGATGTGGTAAGTGCGGGGCTGGCGGGGGGGCCTGACAGGCAATGGGCAAGCATTGAGTGGCAAGGGGTGGATGGGTTGGCTTCCGGCTGGGTGGGAGCCGCTCCCCTAAAAAAATTGAGCACCAGCCGCCACTGCTGGAACTGCAAGAGGCTGATACCAAGCCAAATTCAGGTACTTTACACTGCTTGCATCTAAAGCGGTAGTAAACCGCATCAAGTTGTACTGCGGCAGAATGGCATGGCTGGGAGAAACAACGTTATGTAACGTCGCTTCGCCCTTTGCGAGTGCACGGCGGTCGCGGTCACCGCCGGGCTCCCGCGATTGCTCGGGGCACACGGAGAACCGGGATCTGTGTGTGTAAACACAGTTTCCGGTTCTCTGAGGGGAGAAGAGACAGATCGTCTGTTCATACAGAGTATGAACAGCGATCTGTCATCTTCCCTACACAGTCCCCTCCCCCCTTCAGTTAGAACACACACTAGGGAACACAATGAACCCCTTGATCGCCCCCTAGTGTTAACCCCTTTCCTGCCAGTGACATTTTTACAGTAATCAATGCATTTTTATAGCACTGATCGCTGTATTAATGCCAGTGGTCCCAAAAATGTGTAAAAATTGTCCAATGTGTCCGCCATAATGTCACAGTCCCAATAAAGATCGCAGATCGCCGCCATTACTAGTAAAAAATAAATAAATAATAAAAATGCCACAAAACTATCCCCTATTTTGTAGACGCTATAACTTTTGCGCAAACCAGTCAATATACGCTTATTGCGATTTTTTTTTACTAAAAATATGTAGAATACATATCAGCCTAAACTGAGGGGAAAAAAATATTTTTTTTATATATATTTTTGAGGGATATTTATTATAGCAAAAAGTAAAAAATATTACGCTTTTCTTTGTTTATAGCGCAAAAAATAAAAACAGCAGAGGTGATCAAATACCACCAAAAGAAAGCTCTATTTGTGGGAAAAAAAGGACATTCATTTTGTTTGGGTGCAACGTCGCACGATTGCGCAATTGTCAGTTAAAGCGACGCATCGTCGAATCGCTAAAAGTGCTCTGGTCAGGAAGGGGCTGAAGCGGTTAATCCATAATGTGCTGGTATGCATTGCATACTCATATTGCATTGCATGCTAGCACATTGTAACAGACTTACCTGAATAGGAAGCCCTTCAGCAGCGCCCTGTTCACAGGCTTTGGATATATGAATGACCGAGCCGGCGATCACAGTTTACGGCATGGCTCTGAAGGAACGGTACGGGTATGCCGTGCCTTCAGAGCACATGCGCCAGTGACGTCACCGGCTGCTTCTAAAGTAAATATCTCCTAAACAGTGCACATTTAGGAGATATTTACTGTACCTGTAGGAAAGCCTTATTATAGGCTTACGTATAGGTAAAAATCATACAAGGGAGTTTACTCCCACTTTAAAAAATACATTTAAAAGTGTACTAATAAATACAGAGCTGCACTAATTTGTGTCTTTAATAGCTACCTGGAGTTCATCATTAGGTTTTGGTGAATGGATCCTTTTGATTGAATAGTTTGTCAGTGTTTATCCCTGATTATGAATGAAAACGGAGGCAGTAGAAAGTACAGCCTGCTAGACGTTTGTGCACATCAGGGGGCAAGTTTGAGCAAACACGAAATCTGTCAAATCCATTGTGTGACTGTTAAACTAAGACTGTTGTAAAAGGCAATCACCATCAAATTTACAGCTGTTTCAATGCACCTTACAGTGGCCATACATTGTGTGGCTCGATCTTTGCAAGCAGTGTGGCAGAATAAGCAAGTATTGCAAGGATCTGGAAAAAATTGGGAATTTAAGGATGATAATGGCACCTCCGGTCATATACAGAAAAAACAGCATTGATGCAACATCGTTTGATGGAAATGAAAATTATCAACCTACAGAGGGCTGAGTTCAAAGACACCCCAAAAATCAAAGTGAAAAAGTGATGCAGCAGGCTAGTCCATTTTGATGAAATTTCATTGCAGCAACTCAAAATGATACGAAGTGGCTTGTATAGCCCCCATGTGCTTGTATGCATGCCTGACAACATTGGGGCATGCTGCTGATGAGACGATGGATGGTGTCCTGGGGTATTTCCTCCCAGATCTGGACCAGGACATCACTAAACTCCTGAACAGACTGAGGTGCAACCTGGCGGATGGACCGAAACATAATGTCCCAGAGGTGTTCTATTGGATCTAGGTCAGGAGAGCGTGGGGGCCATTCAGTAGGATCAATTGCTTCTTCCTTCAGGAACTGGCTGCATACACTCGCCACATGAGGCTGGGCATTATCATGCACCAGGAGGAACCCAGGACCCACTGCACTAGCGTAGGGTCTGATAATGGGTCCAAGGATTTCATCACAATACCTAATGGCAGTCAGGGTGCTATTGTCTAGCCTGTAGAGGTCTGTGCGTCCCTCCATGAATATGACTCCCCAGACCATCACTGACCCACCACCAAACCGGTCAATCTAAACAATGTTACAGGCAGCATAACATTCTGCAGTGGTTCTCAGATCCTTTCACGTCTGTCACATGTGCTCAGGGTGAACCTGCTTTCATCTGTGAAAAGCACAGGGCGCCAGTGGCGGACTTGCCATATCTGGTGTTCAATGGCAAATGCCAATTGATCTCCACAGTGCAAAGCAGTAAGCACAGGGCCCATTAGAGGATGTCAGTCCCTCAGATCACCCTCATGAAGTCTGTTTCTGATTGTTTGGTCAGAGACATTTACACCATGGCCTGCTGAAGGTCATTTTGTAGGGCTTTGGCAGTGCTCATCCTGTTCCTCCTTGCACAAAGGAGCATATACCGGTCCTGCTGATGGGTTAATGACCCTCTACGGCCCTGTCCAGCTCTCCTAGAGTAACTGCCTGTCTCCTGGAATCTCGTCCATTCTCTGGGAGACACAGCAAACCTTCTGGCAATGGCATGTATTGATGTGCCATCCTGGAGGAGTTGGACTGTCTGTGCAACCTCTACAGCGTCCAGGTATCTCTTCATGCTACCCATAGTGACACTGACCCTAGCCAAACTAGTGAAAAACAATCATAAAAGATGAGTAGGGAAAAAATGTCCGTGGCCTTCACCTGTAAAATCATTCTTGTTTTGGAGGTCGTTTCAGTGTTACCCATCTTGTGCACCTGTTGTTAATTTCATTAACACCAAAGCAGCTGAAACTGATTAACAACCCCCTCTGCTACTTAACTGACCAGATCAATATCCCAGGAGTTAATTTGATTTAATGCTATATTCTGATTAAAAAGTGTTCCTTTAATTTTTTTGACCATAATACAGTATATATATATATAACTACAACTTTCTCCCATCTCCCGACTGCATCTCTGGAGCTCAGCCACAGTGATCTTTGGGTTCTTCTTTACCTCTCTCACCAAGGCTCTTTTCCCCCGATAGCTCAGTTTGGCCGGACGGCCAGCTCTAGGAAGGGTTCTGGTCAACCCAAACGTCTTGCATTTAAGGATTATGGAGGCCACTGTGCTCTTAGGAACCTTATGTGCAGCAGAATTTTTTTTGTAACCGTGGCCAGATCTCTGCCTTGCCACAATTCTGTCTCTGAGCTCTTCAGGCAGTTCCTTTGACCTCATGATTCTCATTTGCTCTGACATTCACTGTGAGCTGTAAGGTCTTATATAGACAGGTGTGTGGCTTTCCTAATCAAGTCCAATCAGTATAATCAGACACAGCTGGACTCAAATGAAGGTGTAGAACCATCTCAAGGATGATCAGAAGAAATGGACAGCACCTGAGTTAAATATATGAGTGTCACAGCAAAGGGTCTGAATACTTAGGACCATGTGATATTTCAGTTTTTCTTTTTTAATAAATCTGCAAAAATGTCAACAATTCTGTGTTTTTCTGTCAATATGGGGTGCTGTGTGTACATTAATGAGGAAAAAAAATTAACTTAAATGATTTTAGCAAATGGCTGCAATATAACAAAGAGTGAAAAATTTAAGGGGGTCTGAATACTTTCCGTCCCTACTGTATATATATATATAGCCCCATTATTATTACAAAACAAACAAACAAGGAAATACCTTTTTTTGGAGATCTGAGGGACAGTAACGTGACTGTTCAGTCCCCTTTTTCTCCACAGCTTAGAGGCCTGGGGTGGAGAGACTGTAGAGGATGCTTGCATCTTCTGCTGCTATCACCGGTCCCAGGAGACCTTTATCTCTATGGAAATTCCCAAAACGGGGCAGGGCATCTCTAATCTGTCTTCAGGACTACAGGCATGCTGTGCATTCGGTCCAGTGTTCTGTCTTTCCCCGTCAGAGGAGGATAAGAACATGTATGTCACCAGCGCACCATAAATCCATTATCAAAAGTTAAAATGTTTATTTAAAGCAATGTGATGAAGAGACAAAAACTGACAATGCTAGGACAGATCTGCTTCTGTACCTAGCGTGGTCAGTAACAAACAGGAAGGGATTGTATGCTAAATGAACTGGTAGAATCACCAGGTATTTTATGACTTTAGAAGATCTCTTAGAGAATGCGGAGCTTGCTCTGAGATTACAGAGGGAATGAAAGGAGTAGTCCCCAATTTACTGATTAAAGATTAACATACACTTAACATTGCCAACAGTAAAGGTGCCTAGGAGAGATGGCCAAATCGTTCAGTGTGCATGATGCCTGAAACTAGTTTTACGCTGGCCACAGATGGACTGATTTTCTTTTCTGCAACCTTTTAACACAGTCAGCATTGATGGGGGAATTCCTCCTGTGGAGCCATTGGGGGTTATTTACGAAAGACAAATCCACTTTGCACTACATGTGCAAACTACAAGTGCAAAGTGCACTTGAAATTGCACTGAAAGTGCACTTGGAAGTGCAGTCGCTGTAAATCTGAGGGGTAGATCTGAAATGAGGGGAAGCTCTGCTGACTTTATCATCCAATCATGTGCAAGCTAAAATGCTGTTTTTTATTTTCCTTGCATGTCCCCCTCAGATCTACAGCGACTGCACTTCCAAGTGCACTTTCAGTGCAATTTCAAGTGGATTTGCCTTTTGTAAATAACCCCCACTGTGTTCTTCGGGAGTCAGAAGGAGCCGTCCTCATCAGGAGAACACAGTGCCTACTGCTAGTGGTTATAATAGCCACTAGCAATAATCACATGTAAGATCTGATAGACTGGTTGTACATTCAGCCTGCCCATACACGTATCGAATCTTGGCTGGTCCCTGTAGAACCGGACGGGATTCGAACCGTCTATGGCTGGCTTTAGTATCTAACACACTTCTGGGATTATATGCCGCGTACACACGAGCGGACATTACGGCGGACTTTGCCCGGCGGACTGGATTTCGTCGGACAATTCGATGTGTGTGGGCTCCAGCGGACTTTGTTTTCTCAAAAGTTCGACGGAATTAGATTTGAAACTTGTTTTAAATTTATCCGTTGAAATCGAGTCCGGTCGAAAAGTCCGCCGTCTGTATGCTAGTTCGACGGACAAAAAGCCACGCTAGGGCAGCTATTGGCTACTGGCTATGAACTTCCTTGTTTTAGTCCGGTCGTACGTCATCACGTACGAATTCGACGGACTTTGGTGGATTGTGTGTAGGCAAGTCCGTTCATTCACAAAGTCCGTCGGAAAGTACGTCGAAAAGTCCGCCGGGCAAAGTCCGCCGTAATGTCCGCTCGTGTGTACGCGGCATAAGGAAAGTGGAGGACCCCTGAGGTTACCTTATTAGTACTGCTGTTCTATTTTAATGTAATGATATTGACGTGGGTGATCTGATTCCCAGGAAAGCGGCTTCTACACCCCAGAGTATCTCCACCATTTCCTTTAATTGTAGTGTAATGTAACAAAAATGTGAATTGAAGCACCACATCATGGCTAAAGGATCCAGGTCCATCTTTATTCCAGTTAGCGTCAGGGGCAATCAAAAAGAGTACACACATATTTCAGGGGTTAAAAAACACCCCCTTCATAAGGGTTTTTTTCCAGTGTGATTATCAGGTCTTGTCAGCAGCTAATGTGGCTGTGTAACATTTTTGTCAGATGCCTGGTCCTCCACTGAGGGATGTAGTTCTACCCAGTAGTCACTACACAACTACCCATTCCCTTTAATTCAGCAAAACGTGAAAAGCCGGGCATATCCGGGCATTAAAAGAAAAAAACAAAATTTAACCCTTATTTTAGTTGGAAATCAACTATATAGTTTATGACCAACAAGATGTAACAGAGATGTCTAGAAGTCAATTAATCTTTTCTCTTCATCGTTAACAATGTTTTGGTTCTTCATGCCACAGTTGGTGACCATCAGTGGGATCACTTGTAAGCTTTTCCACACATCTCTGTCTGCATACAAATTGTCTGTATCAGGTGTGGAGCAGATATCCAGCTCAGGTCCTGCAAACCTTGTATGTTCAAGACCAGCTGGTAATACTATACGTATAGTATTCCCGTGACAAAAGGAATGTCAAGTATTTGAAGTGAGATTGACCAAACAGCCCGAGGTATGGTGGGTTTCTTAGTGCATTTGTACTTATGAGAAGCCAGACATCCAGCTGACAGTTTGTGAAATAAGTGGCATAAGCAGCTAGCATAGCTCAGCTTCTGAGTTTGGATGAAGGTTGTACAGAAAACCCATGAATTATGCACAGCTTAAATCCCAAATCTGGGAAATCTTAAAATTTTCCCTTGCAGTGCATGTGCACTGTTTGCTTATTCTAGGGGAGAGCAAAACCACTTTTACCTACCAGATCCACTACTCACCTGGGGGTGGCACTCCCATATGCTTTGGCATTGGACTATCCCTCAGCATCATAACATCTAGTGCAGGGTTATGGACCCTACATGGATATCATGTAAAAAGGATCAATAAATCTTATGCCGCGTACACACGGTCGGACTTTTCGTCTACAAAAGTCCAACGGACGCTGACGGACTAAAGCTGGCTGGTAATTCGATCGTGTGTGGGCTTCTCCGGACTTTCAACGTACTTTTTTAGCTTCAAATCCGAAGTACTTTAGATTTGAAACATGCTTCAAATCTTTACTTCGTAACTACGACGGACCCCGAAATCCGCTCGTCTGTGTGCTAGTCCGACGGACAAAAAGCCACGCTAGGGCACCTATTGGCTACTGGCTATGAACTTCCTTATTTTAGTCCGGTGTACGTCATCACGTAAGAATTCGACGGACTTTTGTGTGATCGTGTGTAGGCAAGTCTGTTCGTTAGAAAGTCCGCCGCAAGTCCGTCGAAAGTCCGCCGAAAGTCTGCCGGAAGTCTGTCGGACAGGCTGTCTGACTTTTGTAGACGAAAAGTCCGACCGTGTGTACGCGGCATAAAGGTATAGACAGCTCAAGTTGTATGCAAATCTTAAAAGAGAAGTTCGGGAATGCAAATAAACATTTATATTTACCTAGGTGGATGCAGCATCAAACTGATGCTGCATCTGTTCCACCCTGCTTCTAAGACCGAGAATTGAGCAATCAAAGACCGTTGATCACTTTGTTCTCGGTCTTCTGTGAGCAGAGAGCCAGAGACTGTAAGTCACTGGCTCTCTGTTCGGCCCCTTCAGCGCTCACTGGAGCGCCATGCTGTGGAGGGGGATGGAAGCGACTGGCTCAGTCTCCCAGTCTAGGCATCTGGGTGGATCCTGGGTGGATCCTGACTGTAAACTCAGGCTCTCTCCAGAGCCTGAACCAGCTCACTGGCGTCAACCAACAGCAAACTTTAGCCCATTGTCAGCTGAAAATGGGTCACAGAAGTGCAGAACGAAGTGCAGTCCTGTAATCCCCAGGAGAAGTTGGGACCACAAGAGCTTTGTCCCTACTTCTCTTTTTAAGGACCTAATCACACCCTAGGTGATGGGTGGCATTTCCCAACACAGTTGCAAGGCATAGATGAGGCAATTTGCCTTATGTCCGATAGTTTCAGTTCACATCAACGTGTTGCGCTGATGTGCCCTGGAAAAAAGTAGGACAGGATGCATTTTTGTGCAGCATGTGCAGAATGTTGTGACACACTACAATGCATTGTAATGAACTCTGTTTCTATCATGCCAGTAAAGTAAAAGAAAAAAATGGAAAAACATGGTGCATTGTAACAATGCATTGCACCAACCCTTTACATTGTACACCTGTGTGCGCATGTTATCGGTAACGGTAAAATCTTATGGATTACATCACTTTGCACATCATTATAGCCACCTCACAATGTTATTTATGAGGTTTTTCATTTTCATCTATAAAATATGAGACACCTCCTTTTGATGGTCTAACAATGAATGAGAGTTCTTTGCTCTTGAGCCCTCACCAAACAGCTGCTCTGCGGGTGAGATAAAACAGCTCAGAGCTGCTTGGCCTTTTTTTTGGCACAGTCCAGCTCTTGGATTGGAAAGCCACCGAAAGCCGCAGGTTTCTGAAACTGGAAGAATAAAGCGGCATAGCTTCAAGTGAGTAGCTTTTTCAGGCCTCCAGAACAGCTGATCAGTGGGGGTGTGAGTGATATATCCGCTGGCCTTGACATTGAACCGTTAGTAGAGGGCTATTTCTGTTTTGAACTAAAAGTAGAAAACCCCTTTAAATAAATTCAGTACTGTACTTATGTTTGTTGGAGCAGTGTGACATTCCTTCTTCTCTTCTTCTGAGTAATTTATCTGTATTGGTCAGAGTGACTAAAAAAGCAACATTTTTGCTGTATTTTGCAAGGGTATTGCATGTAGCAACTGAGGTAATCCTCTAATGCCCCGTACATACGATCAGAAATTCCGCCAGCAAAAGTCAGATGTGAGCTTTTGCTCAGAAATTCCGACCGTGTGTATGTTCCATCAGACTTTTGCTGGTAGAATTCCAGCCAGCAAAAGATTGAGAGCATGTTCTCTATTTTTCGGTCTGAAAAAGTTCCTATCCGAAAATGCGTTTGTATGCAATTCGTACGCGCAAAAAAATCACACATGATCGGAAACGATGCGACGCATTAGAAGCATTGAACTTCGTTTTCTCGGCTCGTCGTAGTGTTGTACGTCACTGCGTTCTTGACGGTCGAAAGTTCAGAGAACTTTTGCGTGACTGTGTGTATGCAAGGCAAGCTTGAGCGGAATTCTGTCGGAAAAAACATCCAAGTTTTTTCTGATGGAAATTCCGCTCGTGTGTACGCGGCATATTGGAAGGTTGACAGTATGCTTCTGTTTGATATTCCTGGAATTAAAGCAAAACTCCAAACAAAAACAACAACATAAAAATAAATAGGCCATAAAAATATAAAAATAACAAAACCTTTGCAACCCCCTCTCTGATTACTCCTCCATCCCTCTCTGCTCCACTTTACGTTCAATAAGTTTTTATTGTATATGAAACAATTTTCCAAATGGACAATGAGAACATGAATAAGGTCAGGTGCCCGACATCAGGCAAACTGATTCAGTAATAAAGAAACATACATGGGCAAATCAATACAATGTCATGTATTCTATTTCCAATATTAATATAGTGTGTTGTCTCAACAACTATCGGAACTCGTGTTGTTAGTCCTGTTAACTAAGGTTCCCGAGACCTGGACACCCCCATGGGATCATGCTGCGCCCAGGTGTCTAGGGACTCGGAATGGGTAGACAAGTAATCCGAATACCAACAGCGTATAAACATTTGGCATTCAGCCAGTCTGTTGGAGGTTGCGAGAAGATTGATGTTAAAGAGCAGAATACTATAGGTAAAAAATAAAATCATGACTCAATATAGCCCAATAGAGGGGTTTAAGAACAAAGAAAAGAGTTGAAATAGCAGGTAGAGGGAGGAAAAGAGGTGGGGGGAGGAACAGGGGGGGAGGACTGGCAAGGTAGGTAGGATGGGGGAAGGGGGGGGAGGGGGGGGGGACAGCGAGCCTCCTCGGGGGTCGGGGTATTTAGTGTTGGGTTGGTTGTGTGGAGCTAGCAGGGTGTGTAGCTTTGCCGGGTGCCGTCATAGTTGTGAGTCTATTTTTTAGCTTATCTGAGGTGGAGTAATGCCTCCATATGCTCCATATAAATGAGAATTTTGCGTATTTGTCTATGGCTTCAGCTTGCATCTCCTCCATAAGCATGGTATTATTTAGTTCACTTACCCACTCTAGAAGAGATGGGGGAGTAGTGGATTTCCAGTGTCTGGCAATTAATTGTCTACCACTGCTGAGAAAAAATTTTAAGAGGTTGTGTTTTTGTGACTTGATTTTGCCAGGTAGTATTGATAGGAGAGCAATGAATGGAGAGGGAGTGAGTGGTTTATCGTAAATTTCTGTATAGATTTGGAAGATTTGGGTCCAAAACGGACCTATCACATCGCATACCCACCATATGTGGCTATACGTACCCTTCGCAGAGTTACATCTCCAGCAGGTGTCAGTGGTTGATGGGAACATGATCCTGAGATTCGTAGGCACTCGATACCATCTTGATAGAACCTTGTAGTTTTTTTCCTTGGTGTAGCATGAGATGGCTGATTTATGGGTGAAAATAAAAGCTTTACCCCATTCAGCTTCGGTAATTTCCCTCCCAAGTTCCTCTGACCAAGCTTTAGTGTAGTTGGGTAAGGTATCATGGGTATGTTCTATAATCAGTTTGTATATCAATGAGAGGGTGTGACGGGGGGTTTCTGTGAATGTGCATAATTGTTCAAAGCCAGTCAAAGGTCTGTGAATCTGTTTGGAGTCATGTCGTTTTTTACAGTAGGCTGTCAAGTGTAGTTGTGTTAACCATGTTACGTTGGGCGATGTGATGTTTGATCTCGACGTAAAAGTACCTAGTGTGCTATTGACAAATTGTCGTGCCGTGGGCCAGGTGTCTCTATTATGGCCGTCTATGACCTGTATTGAGCCGCCTTCTGGGAGAGCTGGGTTGTCAAATAGAGGGGTAAGGGGACTTGGGTCAGTGGAAAGTGAGTATCTTTCTTTTCTGCGGTACCAGATTAACAGTGCGTCTCTGGTCAATGGAGACAGGCTAGTAAGAGATCTATGAGTCCGTTCATAGCCCCAAGGCAGAGCCCGGAGGTCAATTGAAGATAAATCCTGTTCCACTAAAGTGGAAGCTTTAATTAGTGGGCGAGGAAACCATTCCAGTAAACGGGAAACCACTGCTGCTGTATGGTAGATTTCAAAATCTGGGAGGCTTGTACCACCTTTGGAAATGGGGGTACATAGAAGTTTGTGTTTCAGTCTGGGATGGTTTCCCCTCCACACAAATCGTATGGCCATAGAACGAAGAGTGCGGAAGAAGGCAGCTGGCAGAGCTATTGGGAGGGCTTGAAATAAATATAATAATTTAGGGAGTATATCCATTTTCAATACGTTCATGCGGCCAAACCAAGATATTGGTAGGTCTCCTCGGCTATCAGTGAGGCGTCTGAGTTTCGTGAGAAGTGGACTGTAGTTTAGGGCGTATAGTTCGGAGGCGCGGCTTGGGATGGCCGTGCCTAGGTATGAGATAGACTTTGGTTGCCATTGGAATGTGAAATTAGCCTTAAGAGAGGAGAGGGTCGGCTGAGGAAGTGATATGTTCAGTGCTTCTGTTTTAGAAATATTCAATTTGTAGTTACTGAGACCACCGAATCGGTTGATCTCGGCCAGTATGGATGGTATACTAATATGGGGATTGGTTACATAGAGGAGCAAGTCGTCTGCGTAGAGGGAAAGTTTACATTGTGAGGACGGGGTCTGTATCCCTCGTATATCTGGATTGGCTCTAATGGCTTGGGCTAGATGTTCAATTACTAAGGCAAATAGGAGGGGGGAGAGGGGACAGCCTTGTCTCGTGCCGTTTGAAATAGTGAGTTTCTCTGATTGAGTTCCATTAACTAAAATTGTGGCTGAGGGTTTAGAATAAAGTGACTCTGCTCCACTTTACACCCAAAACCCCCTTCTCTGTTAAAGTCTCCACCCCAACCCCTCCCCCTGCTACCCTCTGTTCCCCAAACCCCATTTTTGACCATCTCTGCATCCCAAACCCACCTCTCTGCTTACCTCTACACTCACCTTTGCACCCCAACCCCCTACCCCTGCTCACATCTACACTCCAACCACCCTCTCTTTTAATCTCTGCACCCCTACTCCCCATCTCTGCTAACCTCTGCATCACAACCCCTCTCACTTTGCTAACCTGAGTATTGTCTTGTTGAGAACCTGTGTATTATTGAGTATTAGTGTCAGGAAGCTAGTTGTCAGGTAATTAAATTAGTGGGTACGATGCCAGGCAGGTGTGGAGATGCGACTCGGTGTACATCTTGTGGCATGTATGTGTTCCTTGATCATCTGATCGAGGGCGAATACTGCTGTGTAAAATGGAAGCCCAGGTTCTGAATCTAGGGAAGCAACTGTCAACACTGAGAAGTCCCTCCATACCAAAGGAGAGTTGGGATCATTACAGGCAGGTGTCAGCAGGGGCCAGCACAGAGGGGGTGGAGATAAAGCAGTGCAGGCACCAAAGCAGAGTAGATGGGTGACAGTCAGGAAAGATAGAGGGGAAAGAGTCAGGGAGGCCGGTCCTGGGCTGGAACATCCCATTAAGTACGCCTGGTTGAGTGACATTGGTGAAACCAGTCAGGGACCAGCACTCCTCCAGTGAGGTCGGGAGTAATGCCAAGGAAAAGGAAAGACGGATTCTGGTGGTAAGGGACTCAATTCTTAGAAGGACAGAGAGGGCAATCTGTCACAAAGACCTGAAGCACCGAACTGTATACCGAACTGTATGTTGTCTACCTGGGCGATTGGGTTCGGCACATCATGGATCTGGTGGACAGATTACTGGGGGGGGGGCTGGGGAACACCCAGCTGTCAAAGTCAGAGGTAGATGGAGTGTCCTAAAAAACGATTTTAGGGACTTAGGAGCTAAATTGAAGAAAATGACCTTCAAGGTAGTAGTCTCAGAACTACTACCCCTACCTCGAGCCACACCAGAAAGGCAGACAGAGTTGGTTCACACGATGATCAGCTGTGATTGGTCGCGGTATTATCCTGCTGGATGTCATATGACGCCCAGTCAGGATAACAGAATCACTTCCCAGCCGTCAATCTGTTATAGGCCGGGCGGGAAGTGGCTAAGTACATAAATAGTAAGAAAAGGAGGTCAGATCATATTGGTCCCATAAAAAATGATGAAGGGAATCTGGTTACTAAGGATGGAAAGATGGCGAAGGTATTGAATTTCTTCTCCTCCTCAGTCTTCTCGAGGGAATAGGGGGGCTTCAGTAACCAAAACTGCAGTGCTTATCCTCATGGCATGTCACAGGAAGCACTCTCATGGCTAACAGACAGAATTAGAACTAGACTTGAAAGACCTAACATTAATAAGTAACCGGGACCATATGTCTTGCACCCAAGGGTCCTTAAGGAACTCAGTCAAGTAATTGCCAGACCATTGTTCTTAATTTTTACGAACAGTATACTGACTGGAATGGTACCAGCTGGTTGTAGAAAAGCCAATGTAGCACCAATATTTAAAAAGGGGCCAAGTTACATCCCTGGGAATTACAGAGCAGTTAGCCTAACATCAATTGTATGCAAGCTCTTGGAGGGGATGATAAGGGACTATATGCAAGATTTTAGTAATGAGAACGGTATCATTAGCAGTAATCAGCATGGATTCATGAAGCATCGTTCTTGCCAAGCCAATTTATTAACCTTCTATGGGGAGGTGAGCTGCGATCTAGATAAAGGAAGGGCCATAGACATGGTGTATCTGGATTTTGCAAAAGCATTTCCTACAGTTCCCCATAAACGTTTACTGTACAAAGTAAGGTCCATTGGCATGAACCATAGAGTTAGTACATGGAATGAAAACTGGCTATAGGGGCGAGTTCAGATGGTAGTTATAAATGGGAAGTACTCAGAATGGTCCGGGGTGGAAAGTGGGGTCCCCCAGGGTTCTGTACTGGGACCAATCCTATTTAATTCATTCATAAACGAACTGGAGGTTGGGATTAACAGCTCAATTTCTGTATTTGCGGACAATACTAAGCTAAGTAGGGCAATAACTTCTCTGCAGGATGTGGAAACCTTGCAAGATCTGAAAAAATTGATGGGGTGGGCAACTACATGGCAAATTAGGTTTAATGTAGAACAATGTAAAATAATGCATTTGGGTGGCAAAAATATGAATGCAATCTACTCACTAGGGGAAGAACCTCTGGCTGAATCTAGGATGGAAAAGGACCTGGGCGTCCTAGTAGATGACAGGCTCAGCAATGGCATGCAATGCCAAGCTGCTGCAAGCAAAGCAAAGAGAACATTGGCATGCAATAAAAAAGGGATTAACTCCAGAGATAAAACAATAATTCTCCCACTCTACAAGACTCTGGTCTGGCAGCACCTGGAGTATGCTGTCCAGTTCTGGGCACCAGTCCTCAGGAAGGATGTACTGGAACTGGAGAGAGTCCAGAGAAGGGCAACAAAACTAACAAAGGGACTGGAGAACCTTAGTTATGAGGATAGGTTACAAGCACTGAACTTGTTCTCTCTGGAGAAGAGACGCTTGAAAGGGGATATGATTTCAATGTACAAATACCGTACTTGTGACCCCACAATAGGGATAAAACTTTTCCGTGAAAGGGAATTTAATAAGACATGCGGCCATTCACTAAAACTAGAAAAAAGGCGGTTTAACCTTAAACTGCGTAGAGGGTTCTTTACTGTAAGAGTGGTTAGGATGTGGAATTCTCTTCCACAGGCAATGGTTTCAGTGAGGGGCATCGATAATTAAAAAAAAACTATTAGATAAGCACCTGAAGGACCACAACATACAGGGATATACAATGTAATACTGACATAAAATCACACACATAGGTTTGACTTGGACTTGTGTCTTTTTTCAACCTTGCTTACTATGTAACTAAGTAACCTTTATTCCCATCTTTGCTCACTTCTGCACTCCACTCCCTCTGCTAACCTTGGCAACCCAATCCCACCCTGCTCACCTTTGAACCCCAAATCCCACCCTGCTCACCTTTGAACCCCAAATCCCACCCTGCTCACCTCCACACCCCAAACCTCTCTCTTGGCTCACCTTCTCTCTCCCTGCTAGCTTCTGCACTCCCCCCTACCTTTTCACTCTGATCCCCTCCGTTGAGTTCTTTCCTCAGTAGGAATCCACAAAGCTGTGGGTAGTGCTGGCCTAGGGAGTAGCCAAATGATGAGTCTAGCCTGGCTAGTTAACTGCTGGCTGGCTGCCAGGTGGAGGTCTGCAGCAAAGGCCAGTGATCAAGCTTGTAAACACGATGGTGGTGGTTGTAGCATTGGAACCCAGGTACTCACATAGATATATAGGACACATGCCACATTGCATCTGGGGCACGTTCCCCTCCTGCCCCCTTCCTTGTTCCTGCCCTGTGCACAGGGACTGCAAGAGGCTGATACCAGGTCAAACTCAGCTGCTTACACTTTTTGTATCTAAAAAGAACATATATTGATGCATTGATGATTACAGAGCTGCATTAGTTTGTGTCTTTTATATGTCCCTAGAGTTCAGCTTTAAATGATATCTAAAGACAAAGCTTTTATCTAGCAGTGGACAGAGTAGGAAATTGTTAAGACCTTTGTCAGTTTTTTTTTTATGTCTTAGCTGTTTGTATCCCATTAGCTGTTTGTATCCCATTGGGGAGATTCTTCTAACTTATTTTAAAATCAACAACAAGAATGTAGAGGAAATCTCTCCAAAGTGAGGGGAAAGAGTTTTACAGGAACAGTTATCTGCACTGGAGTATCTCCCCTGAGTAAAGTTGACCACACACAAAACCCCCCCCCAGATTTCTCCATCCCCGCAAACATGGTGGATGGAGGAACCCCCCCCCCCCCCCACCATTGGGACATTGTATTCTGAGCGTGGCACCTGCCTCTATCCGAATACTCTGATCAATGGCAACATGTCCCTTTGACAAAAGTCGATTAAACAGCTTGGACCAACTTAACTATACTATTCTGAATGAATGTGAAGTCCTCTTTGATTGGATGAGGTGGAGATTGTGACCTCACTGCCCTGCCTCTCCACGTCATCAAATCAGAGAATAATTTGCGTTCATTGGGAAAATGCAAAGCATTCCCTAATTGTTCCTGGATTTGTAAAAGTTGTGGCTTATTTAACAGGGGATCTTCTTTACTAAGCAAGGATTCAAGGGAGTGTTGAAGAGAGTAATTCCTTGTTTTCAAAACTGTTTTAAATTGAATGTATAGTCTTTTTAATTATTTTTGTAATTTGTATATTTATACAGGGGTAGATAGCCATATTAGATCATTACATATGCAGGCTCTGCTTCCTTCTTTACAGCTCTACATAATTGTGCTTCACTGTTCCCTCTCACAATGTGAGTCTATGATTCAGATGACCATTTGGAAACAATGCACTTTCATTGTGGCTGACAATTGATAAAAGGTGTATAGCTAAATTCCCCACAGAAAAGGTAAAGCAAGACTAAACCCATTGATTTAAAGGGTTAGTTCACCTTTATCAAAAAGCTGCCTTTGCAGGTAAGGGGTGTCTGTAGATAAAAACAAACTGCAGCTCTTGACAAATGCCCTTGCTATAGGTGTTGGCCATTCCTGAACCTCCCTGAAGCCTGACTAGAATACTCCCAGGACGTCGCTAGGATGTTGCTAAGAGAGGCCTAGTAATTTTAGTATACCTCCGCCATCACAGGAGTGAGCTCATTCTCTGATTAACCACTTCCTGCCCGGCCTATAGCAGAATGACGGCCAGGCGGTGGTTCCGTTATCCTGACTAGACGTCATATGTGCACGCTGCGCGGTGATCGGTGTTGCGGCATGTCAGTCTGACACAACTCTAATCTAGGTATGGAGCCCCTGACGGAGGCTCCTTACCACGTGATCAGCTGTGACCAATCACAGCTGGTCATCGCGTGTACTAGGAAGTGCCGGTAAACGGCTTTCCTCGGTTCGTGCTGACAGGGAGAGCCGATCGGCGGCTCTCCCTGTCAGGGGGGGGTATGCGCTGATAATCAGCACATTGATTATCAGTACAGCCCCCATCAGATGTGCCACAACAATGCCAATCAGTGCCCATCAACTGCCAGTCAGTGCTCCATCAGGAACGCCTGTCAGTCCCTATCAAAGTGCCAATCAGTGCCCATAACAGTACCAATCAGTGCCAATAAAAGTGCCAATCAGTGCCCCATCAGTAACGCCTGTCAGTACCTCCTCATCAGTGCTGTCTATAAGTGCCACCTATTAGTGCCCATCAGTGCCACCTATTAGTGCCCATCAGTGCCACCTATCAGTGCCCATCAGTACCACATATCAGTGCCCATCAGTGCCGTCCATCAGTGCTGCATATCAGTGCTGTCTGCCGGTGCCCATCAGTGCTGCATATCAGTGCCAATCAATTCTACATATTAGCGCCACCTCATCAGTGCCCATCAGTGCCACCTAAACAGTGCTGCCTCATCAGTGCCCATTAGTGCAGCCTCATCTGTACTCGTCAGCGAAAGAAAAATTTCAGTCTTTTTTAGTTTGTTTAGCAAAAAATAAAAACTGCAGTGGTGATCAAATACCACCAAAAAAAGCTGTATTTGTGGCAAGAAAATTCTAAAAATTTAGTTTGGGTACAGTGTTACATGACCACGTAATTGTCATTCAAAGTGTGACAGCGCTGAAAGCTGAAAAATGTCCTGGGCAGGAAGGTGTATAAGTGCCCTGTATTGAAGTGGTTAAAAACCCCCCTCACACGCTCTTTCTCGCCCCTGATGCAGTAGCTGAGAGCTCAGTGTTTAAGAGCTCACTCCTGTGATGGTGGAGGTGAACAGCACCTTAGACACGTATGGTGACCCTAAGAGCTTGTTCAGATGTGTGGTTTGTATTGCTGCCCCCCTGGAAAGCTTAAACGGTGGCTGAAATGCCAACCCTCTGCTTCACAGCAGTGTGCATTGCACACATTGATGGTGTGGTTCCATTCAAATGCCATTTCATTTTTACCAGGTCCACGAAGCAAAGCACTGGCAAGCTAATGTCATGTGTACAGCCCTTAGCAGCTGCATCTCCTTGCTCGGGTAGGCAGCCAGGATGGTAAAACTATGATTTAACCACCTTCTTTTACTGCCCCCCCCGGCTGCCCATGTGAACGAGCGCTTAGACCCTCTGTCAAGTTTTTATCGCTGTTTGTCTCCCTATTGGGGAGACTCACCCCTTTCTGTGTCCTATTGACCATTGTCATTACCATCAAGAAAGAAAGTGAGGGGAAATCAAGACAGACAGCATACAGGTTGGGGCAATTATTTACAAAGGAGATTTTTCAAGTGTAATATCTGTTCTTATCAGTTCAGTGTCCAGTAGTGGTGCTATGCCATCATTCTGGCCTTTTGGTAGGAATAGCTGCTTGTACAGTATCTCTGCTGTTATGAAGGCTAGTACTGGCTGGAAAAGAAACCAGGGATGTCGGGCACAGGAGTAATTCCCCCGGGCAGACTGGAGTAGCCCAGTGCCTCCTGATTTGAATGGGTCTACCTTGTCTGGTCATGGGCTGTGAAGGTCAAGAATCTGCGGTGTTTGTACCCCTGAGAATGGTCACCCCAGAGGTGTTCTTAGTATCACTTGGGTGTAGGACCCCACTGTGTGAACTGGCACATGGTCACAGCACTAAAAACTTTTTCTGCACAACACCACCGTGGGCTAGGCCTTTTGGCTCAGCCTCGGGCAATTTTTGTTACCAGGCCTCAGGGCCTAGCCGGTACCCATGCACGCCCTCAATTTATTTATTTATTTATTTTTCTTCCCTCATGTTTGTCACTTTTTGCACTTTTGTTTGTGTCTTTTTCAGTGGATGTAGGGTATCGGTTTTCGGTCCTACCCTGAAGTCTAGGGGGGGGATGTGTGGCCGTAGGTTCCTTCCTCCCCTGAACCGCCCCTCCCTCCTGTTCAGTTCCCCCACAGCAACCAGCTTGCTATGGGGGCACAGCCTGAGACACAGCTCCCTGTGTCCATTCAGACAACAAGCCCCGACCCTTCACCGCCCCTTCTCTCCCCTGATTGGCTAGCTGACTTTGATAGACAGCAGCGGGAGCCAATGGTGCCACTGCTGTGTCTCAGCCAATCAAGAAGGAGAATCTGGGATGACTGAGGCACTGGGGCACATCGCTGGACAGCGGGGGACCTCAGGTAAGTGTTAGGGGGTTGAGGGGGGCTGCTGCACACAGAAGGATTTTAATCTTAATGCATAGTATGCATTAAGATAAAAAACCTTCTGCCTTTACAACCCCTTTAAACATGTGTTATATGTGTCAAAATCTCGCATTAACTATATATACTGTAGGTACACATTAGTGTCTGTGTTCAAATTTTTTGCAAATGTGAACAAAACCTTAGAAAGTCTCCAGTGTTACCCAGACAGCAAAGGGGTACACAGGGTCATTCAGTTTCCCACCTTCATGCATATACTCACCCTTGTAATGCAATGAGCAAATATAGCTGCATACCGTATAATTATTCAGGTCATTGAATGGTTGCTTTATGTGTTACTGCTTAACTGAATATATTAATGATATTTTTTTCTTTTGTTTTGTATTTTTTAGGATAAAACTCCTCATATTAATTTTAATATGCACAGCTGTTGGAATTGCAGAGAAACAAGCACAAGGTGAGAGTTTATTTCTATCTAATACCTGGAAAGATTTTGGGTATTCTGAGATCCTGCAGGCCAAGAATGCCAATCACCCAGTTACACAAAAACTCTTTTTTAGCCCTCAGGATACTGTGCTGCTTTAATATAAGACTTCAATTTGCAAATTATTGCTAAACACCCTCAGGGCCTTAATACACTTTTAAGATCAGGTGCCATGCGGTATCGCGCGTCTACATTTGCTTTACCACAGTGTATGTTAACACAGGTTACTTTGTTACTATGTTATGGTGTCGTTCATTTTGAGGGACAGAGAGATGAGCTAATCAGTCTGCTGCTTCTCCTTCACTGTCCAGTCACAAGCTGGGGGAGGGACAAGACCTGTCAGTGTTACTTAAATTAATATTAAAGTATTTTTTGTTTAAAAATAACAAACATGTTATACCTACCTGCTCTGTGCACTGATTTTGCACAGAGCAGCCCCTGATCGTCTTCTTCTCGGGTCTCTCGCTCTTGGCCCCTCCCTCCTGCCAAGTGCCCACATCCTTGCTATGGGGGCACCCGAGCCGAGCTGTTGCTCTGTGTGTCCATTCGACAAAAAAGGTATTTCACCTTGACTAGTGTGTTGTTACCACATCCCTAATGTAATTAGAAAAGAAGACCCCCCTTTGTTGGGACTTTATAGGCAACAACCACACGTAAATAGATTAGAAAATGTGTTTATTCTATGTACAAAAAATAATTTGGTCATGAAATGATCGTTGTTTTACAAAGACATATCAAAACATATTACAAAAAAGCACAAAAAGACAAAAAACACACAACAGGTTACATGGTTTGCATGACATATAAAATGTGTTACTCTCCGGTACAAAGTGATCTCCGGTACCCAACGCGTTTCTGGTTCAAGCATCTTCATCAGGGGAATTTGATAAGAGTATATACAATCATAGTTTTATTTAACATTCAAAATGTTCCATCATGCAACTAAAACAGATAAATGAGGCACTGTCAGCGGGGGTGCCGATAGGTGCCCACCAGTATCACCCGGTAGTGTAAGAAAGAAAAGCCCGCCTATTTTCGTTTGCCTAGTGGTCACAGGGAATCATATGTAGCAGATTGCCAACTGCAAGGTTTGTAGTTATGGGGGGTTGACGCTATCCAAAGCCGCAATATGGCTTCTTATCCAGGTATAGCACCCTCTAATAGGGCGTACACACGGTCGGACTTTGTTCGGACATTCCGACAACAAAATCCTAGGATTTTTTCAGACGGATGTTGGCTCAAACTTGTTTTGTCTACACACGGTCGCACAAAGTTGTCGGAAAATCCGATCGTTCTAAACGCGGTGACGTAAAACACGTACGTCGGGACTATAAACGGGGCAGTGGCCAATAGCTTTCATCTCTTTATTTATTCTGAGCATGCGTGGCACTTTGTCCGTCGGATTTGTGTACACACGATCGGAATTTCCGACAACGGATTTTGTTGTCGGAAAATTTTATCTCCTGCTCTCCAACTTTGTGTGTCGGAAAATGCTCCGATCGGACATTTTCCATCGGAAAATCCGACCGTGTGTACGGGGCATACGTCATTTAGTGTTGGACCTCCATATGTAAAGGAAGAAATCTCCATCCAAGCTTCACCCCGCTCTGCAGTGCTCCATTCAGACATGGAGCTGTGGCTCAGCCTCATCTCCTCTCTCTCCTCATTGGCTCACTGATTTTGGTTGACAGCAGTAGGAGCCAATGGTGCCAGCTGCTGTCTCAGCCAATAAGAAGGGAGAGTCCCGGACAGCTGAGGCTCTCATGCACCATTGCTGGATAGAGATGGGCTCAGGTAAGTATTAGTGGGGCTGAGGGGGCCGCTGTACACGAAAGGTTTTTTTATCTTAATGCATAGAATGCTTTAAGATAAAAAAACCTTCTGCCTTTACAACCACTTTAAAGTGATATTAAACCTTAGCTTTTTTTTATTATTAAAATAACAAACATGTTTATACTTACCTGCTCTGTGCAATGCTTTTGCATAGAGCAGCCCCAATCCTCTTCTTCTGGGGTCCCACACCGGTGCTCCAGGCCCCTTCTGTTCAGCAGGTGCCCCCACAGAAAGCCGCTTCCTGTGCACATTGCTGGTTTGGATTGGAATGATGTAAGGCAAAGAGAGAGGGGGGGGGGGGCTGGGGGGGAGCTGCAGCACAGAAGGTTTTTCACCTTAAAGCATAGAATGCATTACTGTGAAAAACCTTAAGGCTTTAGAACCACTTTAAATTGTAATTCTAGGCAAAACTTTTTTTCAGTTTTGGATACATTTTTTATTTTATATTTTTTATTGTTTAAAAAAAAAAAGAAAAGTGTTTGTGTTTGGGGGGGGGGGGGGGGGGGGGAGTCCAACATTTTAGAGCTGTACCCAGAAAAAGAGATGAAGGGAAATCTTAATTTTGCGGGGACGGCTATCTAAGAGGGAGATTTCCCTTACTTTGGTAGAGTTGCTCTAGCTTCTTGTTGCAGCTCTGAGACAGGAAGTGAAGGAAAATCTCTCCAATGATACACATACACTTTATCTGAAGAAGAATAAAATCAGGTCTACTTTCTTGCCAGACATGGCATTGCTGTGTGGCAGAGCTGTGTCAATCTCAGGATAGAATGGGCAGAAATAAAAATTATTTGGAAGGTAAAACAGCTCCTATAAGAAGTATGTGTTTGATCTGTGTATTTAGTTGTTTTGCCCGGAGTTCAGCTTTAAATAGGATTGCTGTTTTTTTTTTTTTTTAAACAAAAAGGGCCGTTTTAGACACAAGTATTGCTTACTGGAGACCTTCTTTAATTGTTACTTTTCAGCCATGAGAACCAGTGACTCAGTTAGCAGTTGTGACCTTTGGAAAATCTTTTCAACTTGTGACATTTTGTCCATTTGGCGTTCCGCGGCTGCAGAAAGGCTGTGATTGTGACGGCTGCCCTTGGTGGGTGTTGTGGGGGTGAAAGTGACACTGTTGTCACGCTTTGAATGACATTGTATCGGAGTGTGTTATCAAACAAATGGAAAATATAAATAAAGCCGCAGATGCGATTATATTCATTACAAGGCCTGATTGTGCGCTTGATGATATTTTCCCTGAGATAATGGACTTCTTACATCTTTATCTTTTTTGGGTGCCAAAAATTTTTAAATATTGTGATTTAGTCTGGTTGTATTTTTTTTTATGTGTAATTGCAAAAAGTTATGTTTATCATAGATCAGAGGTGCGCAACCTTTTGAAGAGTGAGGGCCACTTAAAGTGATTGCAAAGTCTCATTTTTTTTTTCTGTAAAAATAACAAACATGTTATACTTACCTGCTCTATGCAGTGGTTTTGCACAGAACAGCCCAGGTTTTCCTCTTCTGGGGTCCCTCTTCGGTGCTCCTGGTCCCTCCCTCCTGTCGAGTGCCCCCACACAAGCAGCTTGCTATGGGGGCACCTGAGTTGAGCTGCAGCTCCATGTGTCCATTCAGTCACGGTTCGGCCCCACCCCCTCTCCTGATTGGCTAACTGACTTGATTGACAGCAGAGAGATGGGGCTCTGTTAAGTATTAAGGGGTGCTGGAGCAGCTGGGGCACACATAAGACTTTTTATCTTAATGCATAGAATACATTCAGATAAAAAATCATTCTGACTTTACAACCACTTTAAGTGATTTGGTAACCGGTCGCGGGCCACAATGAACTAAGTAGTTTTACGACCCCCCCAAACCACAAATATAAACGGGCCCTTACTGTCCTGAGCGCCCTATAAGGTTGCTTTTACACTGATGTGCTGCGGTTTACCTGCACCACGGGTGCAGTGTGGCTTTCCGCAGTACACCTGCAGTTGGCTGCGTTTTGCCATAGACTTCTATTACATCTTGCGGGTGTGGTACACTTTCTGAAAGCGCACCAAACCTGCAGGATATAATAGAAGTTTATGGCTCAGTGCAGTTAAACCACAGGAAAGCCACAGGTGCACTGCAGCTGCGGTTCAGTGTGACAGCAGCCTAAGGCCCCTTTCACACGGGCTGTCCGATCAGGTCCACCTGTCAGTTTTTCAGGCGGACCTGATCGGACTCTGCATTGTCCTCTATAGAGCGGCAGATGTAAGCAGACACCCACTGTCATCCGATCCGATTCTGTCCACCAAAAACAAACGGATGGTGGTCCTATTTTTCATTTGTCTGGCAGGTCGAAAAGCATAGGTTCGGATGACAATGGACAAGAGGTCCGTTTTCATCTGATTGCCCCATAGAGGAGAGTGGGACTGTGCCGTGTACGCTCTGCATAGCAGCGGGGATCAGCGGAGAGATCCCCCGCTGAGCAAGAGGACACTGTTTGGTGGAGACTCCCGTGTGAAAGAGGCAATATAACAATTTTTTATTCAGAATACTTTATTAATCCTGAAGGGAAATTATACATGCTAAGGCTGACTAAGGCCTTAAAGGCTGAAAGGCGTCAACTGACTTAATCTGCGTTTGTTCACTGTGGCTATTCAATAAAATTAAGACATTTTAAGAGCAACAACCGGAGTGCAGATCGTTTTTCTACACTAAATTTATGAAGACATTTTATTTTATTGGATATCTTGTATAACACAACGTAAAAATATTGTTTTTTTGTTTTTGTTTTTTTTAAATTTCGGCCTCTTTTCATTTATATAAACAAAAAATAATACGCTTAGTGGTGATTGACCGCTTAAGGACTGCCCCGCATACATTTACTGCACCAGGGCAGCCCTTAAGCGCAAAATCACGTACGATTACGTGGTTTTTTTCACAAGCTCTGGGGCACGCACGCGCAGGAGCTAATAAGCGGGTCCTGCGGACCCGATGTCTGCTGGAAACCCGGCGAACGGCGGTCTGCCTATGTAAACAAGGCAGATCGACGTTCTGCTAGTAAGGAAGATGGGGATCTTGTGTTCCTGCTAAGCAGGAACATGGATCTCTGTCCTCCTACAGTGCAACCATCCCCCACACAGTTAGCAAGCACTCCCAGAGAACACAGTTAACCCTTTGATCACCCCTGATATTAACCCCTTCCCTACCAGTGTCATTAGTGCAGTGCAAGTGCATTTTTTTTAGCACTGATCACTGTATTGGTGTCACTGGTCCCCAAAAAGTGTTACTTAGGGGTTGATTTGTTAAAGGCAAAGAGACTGTGCACTGTGCAAGTGCAGTTGCTCCAGAGCTTAGTAAATTAGGTAAAATTTCACTTTGCAAAGAATACCCAATCACATGCAAGGGAAATTTAAAAAAAACAGCATTTTTGCTTGCACATGATTGGATAATGGAAGTCTGCAGAGCTTCTGCCCATTTACTGAGCTCTGGAGCAACTGCCCTTGCAGAGTGTAAGTGCACTTTGCAAAGTGCACAGTCAATTTGCCTTTAGTAAATCAACCCCGTAGTGTCAGATTTGTCCGCCGCAATGTCGCAGTTCTGCTAAAAATCTTAAAAAATAAATAAATTGAAAAGTCCATAAATCTATCCCATAGTTTGTAGACGCTATAACTTTTGCACAAACTTCAATATACGCTTATTGGGATTTTTTTTACCCAAAAACATGTAGCAGAATACATATTGGCCTAAATTGATGAAGAAATTAGATTTTTTTACTGGATATGTTTTATCATCGGTCTTTTTTTGTTTATAGGGCAAAATATAAAAATGCAGAGGTGATCAAATACCACCAAAAGAAAGCTCTATTTGTGGGAAAAATAGAACATTAATTTTATTTGAGTACAGTGTCGCATGATTGCGCATTTGTCAGTTAAAGCAACGTAGTGCAGTATCGTAAATAAATGGCCTTGTCAGGAAAGAGGTAAAACCTTCCAGAGCTGAAGTGGTTAAATACAACCAAAAGAACACTCTATTTGTGTAAAAAAAAAATATATATATATAAATTTCATTTGTGTACAGTGTTGCACGACTACGCAATTGCCAGTTAAAATAGCGCAGTGCTGAGTAGCAAAAAAATGCCCTGGTTATGAAGGGGGTTAAACCTTCAGGAGGTCAAGTGGTTAATTGGGCTTATTCAGATAAATAGGGTGAAGACAATCGAAACTGCTTACCTCTAAACTTATCATCAACTGCTAATCTATGACAGTTGATGGTTGTTCAGGAACAAGGAAAGGAATGGGTCATGTCAAATGGGCCTGGGGCAAATGCCCTTTTTGCCCCTTTATTAAAATGACTCTAATGTAGACTGAGGGGACAGAGCCAAGATACATAGCAGTACGGTTTTTAACCCTATTTCACGGTGAACTGAATTTGACCTGCTGGTATAGAAGGAACAAGAAGTAATTTAGTGAGACAAGCTGCAACATTATGAGAACGTGCCTGTTATGACTTGGTGTGTACAGATATCCTATGTATATTAACTAATGCACCAACATCGCTTCTGGTACTGTTGATGACTGAAATGATTAGAGAGATGTAATCGCTGTAATTTTATTCATCAAAAAAAAAAAAAATCTATATGCATTTCAGTTATTACATGTTTTTAGTAAAGTATGGCAACATTTTTCATTTCAAAGCATTTTTAGATATTTGGAACAGGACTGAGGTATGGAGGTAATTCTCAGGTTATGTAAAAGTTATGTAAAAGTTACATCCGTTGCATAAAATGGAAGATATTACTGAGAGAAAGTTTAAACTGGAATCTGTTTTAACCACTTCAGTACCTGCCTATATATATCCCTTCCTGCCTAGGCCATTTTTTATTTTTCAGTGCTGTGATAGTTTGACTGACAATTACTAAGTCATTCAATACTTCTTGTGGTATATAATAACCACTGGATGTTTTTATTTTTTACTATATGTATTAACGAAAAAGACAAAATCTTTTGAAAAAAACTGTTTTCCTAACTCATTATATATTGTTATAAATCATATCTACTAAAAAATGTGGCGCTATATAAGTACCTGTAATAAGTAAAATGCCAGGATGGTATGAACATCTCTGAAATGACCTCCTTTTGGAAAGTATGGTCTAACCATGATATAACCACACTTTTTTTGGAAATGAAGTGGCGAATTTGTATGCACCCTAGTTCTACTTGAATATATTTTATTCAGGTTATTTATCTGTAAAAGCCTCCCTTTGATCCAAAATACACCAAACATCTGAAAGCCCTTAATACTGCTGCTGGGCACTGCCACTGTATTTAGGAAGGTGAAGGGACAGGTGGAGGAGCTGGACCAGCACAGATAGGAATTAGACACTCCGAGAAGAGAAGAGGATGTGCGAGGATGGAAGGGGCTGTGCTAGGGAATTGACTTTTCCTGAAGTAGTCACATTTTTCAGAAAGTTTAGATATTGAATGTCATTATTGATATTATCATTATACAGGATTTGTATAGCGCCAACAGTTTGTGCAGCAGACGGTACAGTTACAGTACAATTCAATTCAAGAGGAATCAGAAGGATCTGCTCTTGCCTAAAGGTGGATAGAATAGAAGATAGTCCCACAGTTTGGGGTAAGGAGTTCCAAAGGATGGAAGAGGCTCTGGGGAAGTCCTGAAGGTGAGCATGAGAGGAGGTAATGAGGGAGCTAGAGAGCAGAAGGTCTTTGAGGACCATAGAGAACGGTTTGGTTGGTATTTTAAGACAAGGTTAGTGATGTAGCTGGTGGCAGAGTTATGGATGGTTTTGTAAGTTGTTAGTATTTTTCATTTTGTTCATTGGGTGAGTGAAAGCCAATGGAGGGATCGGTAGAGAGGGGTAGAAGACACTGAATGGTTGGTAAGGTCGATGAGTCTGGCAGCAGTATTCATGATGGACTGAGGAGGGTATGGGTAAACCATTGAGGAGGGAGTTGCAGTAGTGGAGGGGAAAGATAACCAGGGAGTGAATTAGAAGCTTTGTAGTGTCGTTGGTTAAGAAGCAGCGTATTTTGGAGAAGTTGCGGAGGTTGAGACAGCATGATTTGGACATGATTTTGATGAAGGGCTGAAAGGAGAGTTCAGAGACCAGGGTTACACCTAATACGCTGACATGTGGGAATGTACTAATAGTTGTGCCATCAATTTTGACAGAGAAATCAGGGGAAATCAGGGGAAGGGGCACATGGAGGAAATATTATGAGCTCAGTTTTTGGTAGACTGAGTTTCAGAAAGTGGTGTGACATCCAGATTGATATTGGTGAGCTGAGGGTTAGAAAGATAGATTTGGGTGTCGTCAGCAAAGAAGTCGCTATCAGCTGAGCCAGGGAGGAGGTGTAAATCGAAATTTAACAGAAGTCCAAAGACAGAACCTTAGGGCACCCCAACAAAAAAAGGAAAAGGAGAGGAGGTAGAGTTGTAAGTGATACTTAAGCTGAAGGGGGTTTTATGAGGAGGAGGGGTGATCAACTGTATTAAAGGCTACAGAGATGTCCAAGAGTAAGAGTACATTGGTTTGAGCTGTTAGTAAGTCGGTTGTGAGTTTTAGGAGAGCAGTTTCTGTGGAGCGTTGCGGGGAACATGTAGACTGAAGGGGATCAAGAAAGTTTTTCTCTAAAGAGATTGCAGCTCAGGCGGTTGTAAGAAAAAGATAGACTGCAACACTGCTCCAGGTGATAGATTAGGCAATTAAGGAGTTTGTAGGTAAGGAGATAGGTCTTAGGGTGTTATGATTGATGACTTCCAGCGAGGGCTTTTATTGAGGTGATTAGTGCATGTTTTATAGCATTCGTCTCCAAACTGCAGCCCTGGGGCCAGATGCGGGCCTTTGCTTGCCTTTATCCAGCCATCGGGGCATTGCTCCTCCCACTGATACTAGGCACTATTCTGCCAACTGATGTCAACAATGGGTGCCATTTCTCCCACTGACACCAACAATGGGGCACTATTCCTCCCACTGGTAACAAATGTGGTGATATTTACTCCCACTAATGCCAGAAAAAATTCCACTCCCACTGGCCACAGTCCAGCCCCCTAAAGGCCTAAGGACAATAAGCTGGACTGTTGTTTAGAAAGTTTAGAGACCTCTGTTTTATAGGTACAGTAGAGAGGGAAAGATTGAAGATGTGAGTTAAAGAATGTATGATAGAGCTAGAAGGTGACTGTAATATTTGTGAGGGAACGAGGTCCAGAGGGCAGGTGGTTAGGTGGGCATTAGAAATAAGTTTACTTATTTCCTCTATAGTAGCAGGGTTAAACAAGGGAAGTATTGAGTGTGCAGTGGACATGGAATGTTAGGTGGGGGAGATATCTGTACAGTGGAGATCTCTTCTGAAGTTGTATCTACGTTATTTCTGAAGTGATTTGTGATCTCCTGGGTAGTAAGCCAGTTAGTGGGTGGAGGTAATGAAGTACTAAAGATAGAAAAAAGTTGATGGGGACTGCCTGATAGGGTGTTAATGAGAGTGATAAAATGGGTTTGATTGGCAGCGTGGAGGCAAGAATTTTATTTTTGGGGGGCAGATTTGTATTGGTTGAAGTGCTGCTGGGACAGGAGAGCGGCTTTGTTTTTTGAGATTTCTGGTGATGTCTGTCAGGGTTGTCGCAGTCGTGCCCGATTCTGTGTGTAATGAGTCAGTGTGTCCAGGGAGGATGACAGTGAACTGTTGTAGATAGAAGTGGCTGGGTTGGGGCAGGACAGGGATTAGATTTTGTCATAGAGGCTGTCTGTTGCAAAAAAGAGAAGAGTTAAGGTGGCAAAGGTTTCTACTGGTAACTGTATAAGGCCTCTTTGAAATGGGCTTTCCGATCAGGTCCACCTGTCAGTTTTTCAGGCGGACTTGATTGGACGCTCCATTCACCACTATGGAGTGGCGGATGTCAGCGGTGACGTGTCCACTGACATCTGCCGTTATCCGATCTGATTCTGTTTGTGAAATCAAGACGGAGGGTGGTCCTATTTTCCATCCATCTGGAGGATAGGTTCGTATGGGATCGGATGAAAATGGTGGTTCGTTTTCAGCCGATCTCCCCATAGAGGACAGGTCAGTCTGCACAGTGAGCGGAGATGGACCTGTCATCCGCCTGCTCAGCGGGGATCAAAGCGGAGTCAGGACGGACCGCCCGTGTGGAAGAGCCCTTAGGCGGTTTGGAGGGAAAGGAGGAGAATGACAAGGAGAGAATGAAGCTAATAAGTGATTTAAAAGGGGTTTATGGAAGGAAAAAACACTACAAGTAAGCATTTAAAATACTTCAAGAGACAGTCCAACATGTGCACATTTTTCAACATATTTCTTAGGTTTGTATTTTTTAGAGTAATTGGACTTTTTCCAGCTGTTGGTGCTTTGAGTAGTAACAGATACACGTGGCCAAATGTCTGTGAGCACCTGACCATTAAAGCTATATAAGCTTGTTGGACATCACGTTCCAAAACCATGGGCATCAATATGGAGTTGCCTCCAGGCTATGACAGCCTCCGCTGTTCTGGGAAGGCTCTAGAAGGCACAAGAATTTTAAGTGTTAAGCTGGCCTTAGATGGATCGACTCTCAGCCTGTTCAGCAGGGACCGTCCGATATTCAATCCATCTACGAGCAGGCTGGTTTTACTGAAGTTGATCCATTGATCGAATCAGTACAACCAGCCTGTCAGATTTTTCTTATGCAATCACTGCCGGCAGCTATAACCATTGTGTTCTGCTGGCAGGGAAGTTCCCCCCCTGGCAGAACACACTAGCACTGCAGGAGACATGCTCCCATCAACACTAACTGATGAGGGAATTGAGCAATTTTCTTTCCTTCCACACAGGTGTATAACCTATGGCCTGCTTAACTGCTTAATTGAGTCTCCCATCATTGATTAGAAAATCGTTTGTTTTTCAAAAAACTTCCAACATGCCCGATCACTCAAATTCGATGGCCACACAAAAATCGCCCATTGCTGCGGTCCACTAATGGTGTAAGATTCAAACGAAAATTCTTAGTTGCGGTTTTCAAAAGAAAATTATTTTGCAATTCGACCGGCTTTAGTCTGCAAAGGACTTGGTAAAACAAACAGTTATTTCTTCAGAGCAGATAAAGGTAGAAGTCTGCAAAGTTTGTTAAAAGTCCCCACAACCAGCATAGATCACCTAGAGGGGATAGTTTTTTTTCTCAACCAAAGTGGAATTATACTTTAAAATGTTACTAAACCCACAACAGTAAAATCAGTCTGTATATGCAGTAAAGCATGCTTGTTATACTCACTGTGGAACCTAAGGGGTTAATCTTCCGCATTGTATAAAAAGGCTGTGTGATCCTGTCTTTTCTGATCCTGCCCTTCTTTTACTGTCCCAAATCCATCTCCTAATAGAATAGAGTCTAATGCCGTGTACACACGGTCGGACTTTATGGCAGACTTTGCCCGGCGGACTTTTCAACGGACTTTACGATGGACTTTCTGAATGAACGGACTTGCCTACACACAATCCACCAAAGTCCGTCAAATTCATACGTGATGACGTATGACCGGACTAAAACAAGGAAGTTCATAGCCAGTAGCCAATAGCTGCCCTAGCGTGGCTTTTTGTCCGTCGAACTAGCATACAGACGAGCGGACTTTTCGACCGGACTCGATTTCGACGGATTGATTTAAAACATGTTTCAAATCTAAGTCCATCCAACTTTTGAGAAAACAAAGTCCGCTGGAGCCCACACACATTCGAATTGTCCGACGAAATCCCGTCCGCCGGGCAAAGTCTGCTGTAAAGTCCTCTCGTGTGTACGCGGCATTAGGGGCACTCTGCACATGCTCAGTTTGGTGTCTATTGTTAGAGAGTTGTTTTTTTTCTTGGGAGGGTGCATGTGATCAGCACAGGGCCAATCAGCACTGTCCAGACAGAGGGTCAGGAGTCATGCAGCCTCATAGGACAGTGAGCGTGGAATGAAAACTCCTCCTACAAGCTTTAACCAGACACTAATAGAAGTCACAAGACTCCTATATACTGCTGATGAGAAAAGGTATTTAGCAGTTTATATTTACTAAAATAATTGCATTTCCGTGTTCTGTGTACTGTGGGAGACCAGATATAGTGAATGCAGGGTCCTGGGTTTAATAACATTTTAAGTGAACACAGTACCTGTTTTAACCAACTGGAAGGATCACAGGACCATTTCTGCTCCTTGCTTTTGTATATCATACAATCGATTCAGATCAGTAGAGGATTGCTGTTGAACTTTTCTAACGTGTTAAAATCACTGCAGCATGACTAAAATTTTGCGTATGCAGGGAAAAATGTAAAGGGCACAAACTTTACCTAATAAAAAGTCAAACCCTATGCACAATAATCTACGAAACCAACCAATCTACGGAAACCAGAAACGATCTGTTGTTGTTCTGACTATTCCTAGATTTTCCATTGGTTCCTGCAGACAATTGCACGCCACTGCTCCTTCTATTATGAAAGACATATTTCACAATTAAGTACTCCTGACAGCTCTTGACTTTTATTTTAATTGTGTTTATTGCGGATTTGATGAATATCCCTCTATGGGACTTTTTTCTGAGTGCGCCGCAGATGGCAATATTTACATGAGCCTGGCCACCGACAAGAGGATCCGGGAAGATGGAGGTAAACATCCTGGAAATGGTATACACAGCATCATGCAATTATTGATAAGGCAACAGATAATGATGTCTTGTTTTATAAACAGTTTTTTGCCAACCTAATTTTCATTGGACAGAAGAGAAGATGAAATATAAACTGTTTGAATATCTTCTGTTCAGCAACGTCTAGACCTCAACACCAGAGTCTCCATCAAGTGGAGGGGACATGTAATATTTATCTCTAAAGAAGGACTCTGTTAAGTACTATGTTTAGAATATTTTTATATCACATAATCCCAATGGCAATCTCGGATAAACATCAAACCATTGGAAAAAATAACCCCACAGCTGAATGAAATCATAACTCACAAAGCATAGCCAGAAGACTCTAGTAGAGGTTCTCAGAATGGACTCTATGGGGTTGATGTACTAAAGGCAAATAGACTGTGCAGTTGCACTCTGCAAGAACAGTTGCCCCAGAGCTTAGTAATGAGGAGAAGCTCTGCTGACATCCATCATCCAATCAAATGCAAACAAAAATGCTGTTTTTTTTTTCATTTTCCTTGCATGTGATTGGGTATTCTTTGCAAAGTGAAGCTTTACCTCATTTACTAAACTCTGGAGCAACTGCACTTGCAGAGTACACAGTCTATTTGCCTTTAGTTAATCAACGCCTATAAATCCTTTGTAACTCTAGAATATAAACAATGAGCAGAGGTTGTAAGCACAATTGCAAGGTAAGTATGCATTTGGGAAAGGGGGAGGGGCTTATAATAGCATAGCAAAGATTTGGTGAGAAGAATAAGGGCCGTTTACGGTAGTGCATTACCCTTTCCTTGTATTAAGGCCCCCCTTTATTTGAATGAGCTTCCCAATGCAGCAAAATGCATCATACAAAGGTGCATGCACCAAGTTTAGTAACCCAGCACAACACAATGCATGGCCATGCCTTACCGTGCATTGTGGTGCACTGCAAAGCAGGAGCTTTGGGGTATAATTCAAAATGAATGGCAATGCACCACATCAACACACGTGTTAATACCGTGCCTCAGGACCATTTATTTATCCTTTAATACTTGCAAAGGTTTAGACTCAGGACAAACATGCAGTAAGTGAGATCAGTGTGAGATCAGAAATTCTGATCTACATAATTATGTATACCTTAGCAATGAACTTCTATTTTTCCTCCTTTATGGTTTGGTTATAGCTGATCTCTGGGAATTAGAAAAGATAAAAATATAACCCTGCGCTTACCCAATATGGAAGCAGCTCACACAACAAATTAGGATTTTTGTCAGATTACAAATGCATATACAAGTGTAGCGCTATGAGTTAGGAAACTTATGAGATTATAAAAATAAAGATGATAAAAGATGAAGGTGAAAAATAACTGTATCAAACCCCAACATTTGCAATATAAGATGGCTTGACAGATATATAAAATAAACAAAAACAATAATAAAGTCTCTGGTATTTCTTCAGATGTTTTAAATGCTTAAAAGGCTGAGGAGGACTGATGTTAGTCAAGAGGTATATAAAGTCCCTTATTCACCACGTGGATAACACATGCAAAAATGTGATGGACCCTCCACACACGGACAAAATGAAGGCTTACCAGAGGGATTGAACTCATAAGAACATACGTTCAATGAGTCAATCAAGCTTGTGACCCCAATGGGTAATCAAAGAGAGGGAACTTCACAACTGGATGGTGGTAAAGCTTCAATGCATATCCATACTTCGGACGGAATTCAAAATGAAATGGCAAACCTTCCCGCGGGTCATCTCAGATAGACAATCTCACTGCACAGCTCTCTATTGCCACCTGCAGGCTGGAGGGAGGAGTAAGCCGAATCCTCTCTCCAGCTTTCTGTACTCCTCTCCTGTCTCTGTAGATCGGAGCTGAGCGCGAGCTCGTAGCTACCGGCGGGCCTTCCGGTAGCTACGAGCTCGCGCTCAGCTCCGATCTACAGAGACAGGAGAGGAGTACAGAAAGCTGGAGAGAGGATTCGGCTTACTCCTCCCTCCAGCCTGCAGGTGGCAATAGAGAGCTGTGCAGTGAGATTGTCTATCTTAGATGACCCGCGGGAAGGTTTGCCATTTCATTTTGAATTCCGTCCGAAGTATGGATATGCATTGAAGCTTTACCACCATCCAGTTGTGAAGTTCCCTCTCTTTGATTACCCATTGGGGTCACAAGCTTGATTGACTCATTGAACGTATGTTCTTATGAGTTCAATCCCTCTGGTAAGCCTTCATTTTGTCCGTGTGTGGAGGGTCCATCACATTTTTGCATGTGTTATCCACGTGGTGAATAAGGGACTTTATATACCTCTTGACTAACATCAGTCCTCCTCAGCCTTTTAAGCATTTAAAACATCTGAAGAAATACCAGAGACTTTATTATTGTTTTTGTTTATTTTATATATCTGTCAAGCCATCTTATATTGCAAATGTTGGGGTTTGATACAGTTATTTTTCACCTTCATCTTTTATCATCTTTATTTTTATAATCTCATAAGTTTCCTAACTCATAGCGCTACACTTGATCTCTGGGAATTAGCCAAAAGTGCACTTTTGCAATGGGCCCTACCCCACACTGGAAGGGTTAAATGTTCCTTAAGTCAAGGGGCAGAAGAAGAGAGTAAATGACTTAACTTACCACCGCTCTGGCCAGCTCTGGTGCTCTCCTTCACTACAGAAACCCCCAACACATTTTATATGTTATGGAAATAAGGGAACAGGGAGGTGTTTGGTAGCCCTAACATACCATTGGCTCCCGCTGCTGTCAATCAAAGTCAATGAGCCAATTAGGAGAGAGAGGGGGCAGGGCCAAACTGTGGCTCCATGTCTGAATGGACACAGGGAGCAGCGATTCGGCTCGGGTGCTTGCTGTGGGGACACTCAACAGGAAGGAGGGGCCAGGAGAGACGGCGAGGGACCCGAGAAAAGGAGGATCTGTGCAAAACCACTGCACAGAGCAGGTAAGTATAACATGTTTGTTATTTTGAAACAAAAAAACAGAGATGAAGGGGAGAAGCAAAGGAAGGCTGCTATCACTGTATCTCAATACCAGATACTAATCTATGTATGTACACGATGTGCAATGCTAACCACAAATTAAAGAAATGTGATGCAATATGTGTAAAAAGGGCACCACAGTGTTGTGCATTATGCAAAACAGCTAATATATATAATAATGAATGGGCATAAATTAGACCTTGCGATAAAAATGCATACTATAAAAAGTAAATCATATACATAAACCACACAATATATCCAAGACAAAAAATCATGTGTAATACACAATGTGATATAAAAGTGATGACCACTCCTCAATTGGTAAACAATCAATAAAGTGAACAAAAAATCCACAAAAAGAGCATGATGATGAAAAAAAATAAGTCCTTAAATTTGACTGGTGCAGTATCTGTGAGAAAAATAAATCCTATTAAACTAAAGCCAAATGCACAGAGACTCCACCACTGTGCACACTAAAGCAGCTTACTGGAGCTACATGACCCTCATACAAAGAGTAGTCAAAAGTGCTTGAGGTATCGGAATAGCATAGACTGACAAAGTGTTCCTTCAGGTCACGGGGGATCCTCCAGCACTCTCCCGATGTATAAATATGATACTTAGGTTATAGGTGGGACCTGATGGGATGTCAGATCTTGGCTTCTTAATAAGTCTTGGATATTCCAACAGTGAGAACTCCCTGCCAAGAATCCTGACTCTGCTCCTGTACTCCAGGGAATGTTCCATCCACCTTTGCTTGCTTCAGTATCTCTTGTAGCATTCTTCATCCACAATATAAAATGAATAAAGCAGGAAAAGTGTGAGCCTAGAGCTACTCCTAAGTATTTGACAGCATATTATATTAGGTAATAAGGAAACAGTGGTGGTGGTGGAACTTTGCTGAGGTGTACAGTAGACTTTAGTACTGAATTAAAATGTTGCTTGAACTGTTTTCTTCTTTGGTGATAAGGCAGCCTTTTTCAACCAGGGTGCCTTCAGGTTTCTTCAGGGGTGCCTTGGCAAAATGTCTAAAATTTGCTCAAACTATAAATACAAGCCAGCAAGTGGATGAAGCCTGCCTTTTAGTTACACAAAGCCACATGTTTTCATTGTACAACATTACAACCTTCCAGTCCTAACAATAAAGGCAGAGGCGGCCTGTCATTAGGGGTGCATGGGCACCGCACCCTCTCTTCTCGCCACCCCCTATATGCAGTGAATAGATTCATGCATAACATGGCCAAATGTCAGGCGATTCTATTGGACTCCTAGCGCTGGGAGGAGGAGAGAGGAGACACAGCGGAAGCTGCGCCAGGAGGGGACACTGGTCACCGGAGCAGCTTTGGTAAGGTAAGCGGGCGGTGGTGGGGAGGTTGTTCTAGTGCCGCTCCACCGGCAGCTCGGGGAGGGGGGTTGTTTGCCAACCCCCCTCCCCCCCCCCCAAAAAAACAAAAACCACCAGCCACCACTGAATAAAGGATATCATTGGTTGATAAGGAGTAACATCACTGGTTTAAGATGAGGCTCAGGTAAATTTTAAGGGAGGTGAGGGGGGGCTGCTGCACACAGAAGGTTTTTTTTTTTTTTTACCTTAATACATAGAATGCATTAAGATAAAAAAAACCTTCTACCTTCAGAACCATTTTAAGTCCCACAAGGAACAACAATAAACTTAAGATTTTTTTTAATGAAAATCATAACAGTTATCACATGGAAAGAAAATGCCACTGTCCAAGTACGTACACAATCAGTGCCTGTCTTTAACTCAGTGCATACCTGTCGCTCAGTTAACCATTAGAGATATGTAAAGTGACCATAGTCATAGTGCAAGTACAGGAGCATGGACCAAGTAATTTGTTATACCGTTTAACAGAGAAAAATCTGCAGGAACATTAAAGCCAACGGAGCTAGGCCTGGGGCCTGCAACCATGCATCCCACAGCTTTTCAAATCTGCGAGGGGTACCCCTTTGTGGAAAGATGTGGTGCTCTTTAAAGAGTGTAGCAATAACCTAGGCGCCACTCCTCAAAAGGTAGGGGGAAGAGGAGATAACGATTTAGAGGCTTTGCATTTACATGCCAGAAATATCATTCTGGAAAGAGGGGTCCTAACATATGGTGGGAAAACTTTTTCATCTAAAAATCAAGGCAATAATTTGATGGACTGTGTATTTTCATGGACTGTGTACAACACCTTAATATGACCTTTAAAGTAATTGCAAAGGCTTGCTTTTTTTTTAAAAAATAACAATGCTTACCTCCTCTGTGCAGTTGGTTTGGCACAGAGCAGCTTGGATCCTCCTCTTCTCGGGTCCCTCTTTGCTGCTCCTAGCCCCTCCCTCCTTTGAGTGCCCCTCAGCCAGCGGCTTGCTACAGGGGGCACCCAAGCCGAGTCAGAGCTCCATGTATCCATTCAGATGGAGCCCTGACCTGGCCCCACCCCCTCTCCCCCCTGATTGGCTAACTGACTTTGATTGACAGCTGCGGGAGCCAATGGCGCTGCTGCTCTGTCTCAGGCAGTCAGGAGGAGTGTACTGGATGGCTGAGGGAATCGTGGACATTGCTGGAGAGAGAAGGAGCTCGGGTAGGTAATTGGGGGGGGTTCTGGGGGGGCTGCTACACACAGAAGGCTATTTATCTCAATACACAGAATGCATTAGGATAAAAAAAAACCTCTGCCTTTATAACTCCTTTAATGCATTACCTAGAATACTAATATAGAGAAGCTTCTTTCATTTCATCTTAGGTAATTTTTGTGTAAAAATCTACATATCTGTACCTGTAAAAAAAAAAAAAAAAATCTACATGTTTTGATTTTTTTCTTATACATTCGATAAGTAGCTAGAATATTTTTTTTTAAATGGCGGTAAACATATTGGGCCTTGCTTATAAAACTATGTATACAACTTAGTAATTATTGACTTTTCTCTTTATTGTAGGCATACAGACCGATCAACAGTTACATCGTGGAGAGAGAGGGTCAATATCATCAAGGCCAGTCACAGCCAGCCCATGGACAGCCGTTCCAGAAGGTCAAGGTCTTCAATTGGCAGAGTCTGGGGTTGTTCTCAAAGGAGATACAGTCATCGAATATCTTCTAGACAATGATATTCTTTCAAAATTCAGACTCCCATTTTACTTATTAATCAGTCTTCGTTCGGACAAATCAAACAATGCTTTTCTTTTCAGTATTAGAAATAAAAGTAGGCTTTGTTTTGGTGTCCAATTGCTGCCGAGAAAGGTAGTTGTACATACGGGAGGAAAACAGTCTGTTACATTTGACTATTCAGTTCAAGATGGACAGTGGCACAATTTTACCATCGGTGTTGGAGCCAAGTCCATATCCTTGTTTGCAGAATGTGGAAAGAAGTACTTTAGCAAGGAGTCTGTATTTGATATACAGACACTTAGTCCAGGCAGCACGTTTACTTTAGGAAGGATGGCACCTCAATCTGTTCCGTTCGAAGGAGCAATATGCCAACTTGAGATTATGCCTTCGGCAGAAGCATCTGCCAATTATTGTCTTTATGTGCGGAAGCAATGTCGTCACGCTGATACTTATCGATCTCAGCCTGAAGACCTAGGGCAACCATTGTCATCTGCACATGGGGGGAATAATGTAAATACAAAGGATGAAACAAAGTCTACATCAGCCGCTGACAAACAACCGGATCTGTTAACAAATGTTACCTCACTACATTGGCAGCAACATGACCCCCTTAAGAATCTTTCAATGGGCCATGATGAATCATCGTATGAAGTTGCCATTGATGAATCAAGAAATAACAAAATATCTAATAGTAAAGTCCAACAAATGAACCATGGGAAACCAGTAGAGACCTTGACAAAGTATAGGAATTTTTCTCTGAATGCTACAACATCGTTAGAAACATTGGCATATGAAAAAACATGGAACAGCACCCAGAAGCAAATAACAAAAGAACTACAGGAAGGAGGAATGGAATTTGTGAAGATCTATAACAGAACGTTGTATCAGGAAGGGAGTGACACACACAATGAATACGATCTCTGGGAGGATCCTGACATTGATGAAGGAGATAACTATGAGACTGGAAACAGCTATGAAATTGACATGGAGAACTATGACTACGACTATGAGGAGTTGAATACGCTGTTTGACATGGATCATTTGAATGGAGATAAAGGGGACCCAGGGCCTCCAGTAAGTACATTATTTTTATTACTATACAGGATTTATATAGCGCCAACAGTTTGCACAGCACTTTACAATACAAAAGGGAGAAAGTACAGTAACAATACAATTCAATACAAGAGGGTTAGGAAGGCCCTGTTCCTGGGAGCTTACGATTTATTAAATCAACTCATTTTTTTAAATAGTTGGACCTGCAAGAGAAGAGACTTTATACTCTCCTGTCCTGTCACCCATTTTTATGATCATCACTGTGTTCAAGAACTTGGGTCCATCTGAAGAATCAACACTTCCAGGAATGTCAGATGCCTGTGTCCCCTGCTGCATACCTTGGTTCTTTCCATTGACCACATTACCACAATGTACTGTAGGTACGTCGTAAGGAACCACAGACTGCAGTTATGGGCCCAGCATGGGCATACCCAGAAATGTGTCAGATATGTCAGAGCCTTTGGTCTGCAAGACCATACCTCCCAACTTTTAAAATGGAAACAAGGGGTGCCTATTATTTTTATTTTTTATTTATTTCAGGTACTTATATAGCGCCGTCAATTTAGGCAGTGCTTTACATATACATTGTACATTCACATCAGTCCCTACCCTCAATGAGCTTACAACCTAAGGTCCCTAATACACATTCATACACATACTAGGGCCAATTTAGACAGGATCTAATTAACCTACCAGCATGTCTTTAGAGTGTGGGAGGAAACCCACGCAGGCACAGGGAGAACATGCAAACTCCAGGCAGATGGTGTCGTGGTCAGGATTCAAACCAGCGACCCTTTTTGCTGCTAAGTGAAAGTGCTAACCACTACACCACTGTGCTGCCCAATATAGCAAAAGTATGTAGGCATAGGAAACACCCCATGCCATGCCCCCTTAAAGGAGCATTATACAAAAAATAAAGATTATATAGTTTTTTCAGGGTCGATACCGATTATAGCCCGCCTTTCAGGCCGATAGCCAATAACAGGTGCCTATATTCTGTACATTTAGTAGTTTCCTCTGCCCCCCCCCCCCCCCCACACACGCACACACACACCAGTGTATAGGTAGAATAGGTAGAACTCTCCTACCTTACACAGGTGTACAGCAGAGCAGAGATCAGCCAGTGTCACAGTACTGAATGGAGGCGGGAGCTGCCGGAGTTAACTTTTCACACTACCAGGCTGGTGATTGGTTGCTAGGATCGCCTGGCAACCAATCACTTACTGTTTAATGTGAAAAGTTAACTCCAGCAGCTCCCGCTCCCGCCCCCATCCAGCCCTGTGATACCGGCCACTGTCCAGTGAAGGAGAGAGCGGCAAAGGCTTAGGGATTGGCATTACAGGGCTGCCTGTGATCTATCCGTCAGCTGCCCCTGACCCCCGTTCTAGCTAGTGTCGGGAGCAGGAGCCCATTCGGCACACCGCTGCGACTCTGCAAGTCTACGGCACAGGTGATCTGTGACCCACAATCACAGACTGTGAGCAATGCGAGCCGGCCCTGGCCCACCGGGCAAATGACCAATATTAATAACATCGGTAAGTTTCTGACCGATACTGATTATTTGAAAAACTTTGAATATCGGCCCTAAGAATTGTCCACTCCGATAATCGGTCGACCCCTACCTTCTAACTTCCTGTACACTGAAATGATATCTCAAAGAATCATATTATTTTACTCAGCTACCTTACAAAGAATGCCCACCGCTATATGTAAAATAGGGGAGCAGCCTAGAGTGACAACCATTGCCCCCTCCATAGATACAGTACAGTAAGGGAGAGTAGCCACACTGGGATAGGAAGTTTTTTAGTAGCAGGATCACCAGGTGAAATTAAAGGGAAAAAGGCCTGAAAAAAGGAAACGAGTCAACCAACACATACTGTATAAGGAGTTATAAATTACAATATATAACACTTTGGAGATTAGATATGCTGTAAATCAGCAACAGAGTCACCTTAACCTAATGCTAGTGGAAACAATTTTGAAATGTTTAATATGTGACAAGGTGCTGGCTTCTGTTCAATGTAGCATCATTATTGGCTCCACAAAGAGATAGTAATTTTTTTTTTTTTTAGTTCAGATGTCTCATATCTCCATGCAGTTGTGCCAAGTATTTCAAGAGGCAGTGGAGCATTTTTCATTCTTAATTTATGAAGCTCAGATTAAAGAGAGTGGATAGCGCCAGCTCTACACTATACACTTCTCTGACACAGATTTGTCATCTCGGGGAATGTGTGAAATTATTACTATAATGAACTGCAGAACAAACAATGACTCATACAGTCCAACACCTCCTTTCTGCCCCTTCCCTTTTTATAATTATCATTGGTGGTGGCCTTGTTTTCGGGCTGCTTTAGAGAGAGCCTGCCAAATTTTCAAAATAGTTTTTTCTCACAAATGAAGGTGCCAAAATCTCTACAATGAAAAAATGTACAGCGTTAAATGTATAAAGCTGATAGATATTAGATAAATTACACATCAGAGACCCTTTGCTGTTACGTGCATTCCTGAATCACGACCTGCTTGGCTTTACCCCTCATCACCTCATAATGTTCTCCATCCTGGAAGCTCCATCCTAAAGCCATAAAAGTTACTCCCACTTTAAGTCCTTTTTCTATAAAAAAAAAAAAATATTGGTACGGTTCTACAAGCTTTTAGAAAACAAGGGTAGTAGGCCTTTGAATGGTCATAATTTACAGTATGACAGATTTAGGCAACCTGCCCGCCAATAAGATAAACACATTCCAAACTAGAGAGTGAGGCTCATTTAGGGTGAATGATAACTTCAGATACGATCTGAATCCTGCAAGAATTGTCACCTTTTAATTGTTGAGAGGTGGTCATGGACATTTTTTTTTTGCCCATAGTGCTTGCTTTGAGCTCTGATTACCCGTCTTGCAACAAAGCTCAATGCTAAACTCAGGGGCGGACTGACAACTCATGGGGCCCCCGGGCAATAGGAGATTATGGGGCCCCCGGGCAATAGGAGAAGATTATGGGGCCCCCGGGCAATAGGAGAAGATTATGGGGCCCCCGGGCAATAGGAGATTATGGGGCCCCCAGGCTATAGGAGATTATAGGGCCCTCAGGCAATAGATTATGGGGCCACACAGTATACACACACACACATACAGTATACACACACAAACACACAATATACACACACACATACAGTATACACACACAGACACACAATATACACACACACATACAGTATACACACACAGACACACAATATACACACACATTATACACACACACACACTGAAAAGGTACTGGAGAGGCGGGGCAGCTATAATCTTGGGATTTTTAAAAAAACACAGATTTTTACATACTGTCCCTGGTTTTATTGAGGCTGGCAACCCTGATGGGGCCCCTTAGTGTCATGGGGCCCTCGGGCAGTGCCCGAGCGCCCGAATGGTCAGTCCGCCCCTGGCTAAACTCCATCCAAACAGTCTTTGCTTTTAGTTTTAGATATAGTAGGGAAGGGTTAGGACCGCTTTCAACTTTTTATTGCTGCCTATATCTCCATTTGGTATTGATTTACTAAAGGGAAATCCACTCTGCACTACAAGTGCACTTGAAAGTCCACCTGGAAGTGCAGTCGCTGTAAATCTGAGGGGAAGATCTAAAATGAGGGGAAGCTCTGCTGATTTTATCATCCAATCATGTACAAGCAAGAATGCTGTTTTTTTATTTTCCTGGCATGTCCCCCTCAGATCTACAATGACTGCACTTCCAAGTGCACTTGAAGTGCAAAGTGGATTTTCCTTTAATAAATAAACCCCATTGTCTCACTTTCTTTAACATAACAGAACTGTGGAAAACCGTCTCCAATCCAGTCCATATGATGGGTACCAGATAGAACATGAAATGACAGGAAATCCCACCATCACCAGTGTAGACAGCCATAAAACATTATAGTAGGGTGGGGGAGGTTTGGAACCTCTGTCAGAATTTTATTGCTATTTGTGTCCCCCTGAGGGTGACTTTTATTTAGTTTTTGGCTAGGAGTCAGACGGAATAGGAAGGGATGTAGAATGCATTCTGTGGGCAAAATGACAATATTTTAAATATATTTAAATATTTTAAATTGGAAAAAAAATCCAACCCATTTCCACTACTAGGGGGACTAGGAAAAGGGAAATTAGCCAGAGTTGGGCTTTAAAGCATAATTGCACCCCCCCCCCCCCCCCCAGACTAAACTGCTAGACCTTCCCTAGATGCATGCATACCTTCCAAGCCTGTGCAATAGTTCCTCATAAGCATCTGGGGAGGGTGGAGTAGTTTAAGGCTGAGTTTGCCTTTTCCAGATAATAGCCTGTAGTGAAGAGTGAAGGGGCCCAGTAGGTAATAAAAAACTGTGCAGTTTTGTAAATGTTCATTTATTTTATTTACATACCTGTAGGCCATTTGGTATACCCTAGAAGCCTGTCCAAAAAACTCCCAGCTTGCAATCCCCATGTCCTGCCTTGTTACTAGGATATATAAACCATTTGTTTTCAGTCCTGTAATGCTAGGAATGAGTGTCCAGTAGTCTTCACATCCAAACAACATAGCAGGAAGTAGTGAGTACCGAGGACTTTTTTTTGGGCAGGCTTCCAGTGTGGCCCATATGGCCTACAGGTGTGACAATTAAATTATTGAATATTTTACAAAGCTGCACAGTCTGTTTTTAACATATAATGGGGCCTTTTCACTAAATAGGGTTATTTCTGGAAAAGGTGAACTTAGCCTTTAAGTTGGGCCCCATATCCTATAGGTAATGTGAATGCCGTCATCTGCAGTGTCACCTCCTTCATTATAGGGCTCAGTGGAATTAGTAGTTTTCACTATGCCCTTTCCTAAGAGTGGAGGAAAGAGCCTACATTGTGACTTTTGCCTACATACTAATGCCCCGTACACACGGTCGGACATTGATCGGACATTCCGACAACAAAATCCATGGATTTTTTCCGACGGATGTTGGCTCAAACTTGTCTTGCATACACACGGTCACACAAAGTTGTCGGAAAATCCAATCATTCTGAACGCGGTGACGTAAAACACGTACGTCGTGACTATAAACGGGGCAGTAGCCAATAGCTTTCATCTCTTTATTTATTCTGAGAATGCGTGGCACTTTGTCCGTCGGATTTGTGTACACACGATCGGAATTTCCGACAACGGATTTTGTTGTCGGAAAATTTTATAGCCTGCTCTCAAATTTTGTGTGTCGGAAAATCCGATGGAAAATGTGTGATGGAGCCCACACACGGTCGGAATTTCCGACAAGGTCCTATCACACATTTTCCGTCGGAAAATCCGACCGTGTGTACGGGGCATAACAGTTCATACATCATATGTTGATTGTATGACCTCCTACAATTGAAAATAAGCACTGTGGATTTGGTTATCTTCATAAGTACCCCAGATTTTAAACATTGTTGTTTAAAATCTAATTCTGGAACACATACAAACATACCAGTCATTGTAACAATTGCCAGTACAGGTAATGTCACGCTAAGGGCTGCAGAGATAAAGGACATGATGAAATAGTGTTGATCCTCAATGTCTACAGTGATAGGTGTGAACACTGTACCACTAGTGAAAGGCCATAAAGCAATTATCATTATATCTGAATAGGCAGCAAGTCAAAGCAGTCTGAGTTTTGGCAATTGAAATACAGGCAGAAAGCTGAAAGCAAGGGGAAGACAGATAAATAACAGGAACCAGGGAAGCAGGGCTGAGGTCAGGAGAATGAAGCTGACGGGACAGAAGGTGAACGCCAAAACCTCTAGAAGACCAAGCCTAGAAACAGAATACAGAGGCTGGGTTGCAGAAATTCTAGGTTCATAATAGATATGCTCTTTTGCATTATTTATTTTTTTATTCTGAGCTGCACAATAGGCAAGGTTACAGTTTGCAAGTTAGAACCCATGCTTTTCTCACTCTTGGATGGAGCAGCAGTTTGTAATGCCTAGATCAGCCATTCTCAAACAGAGTTCCGTGGAACCCTAGGGTTCCTTAGGAGGTGGCTAAGGGTTCCTTGAACCGTTGCTAATTGACCTCCCATCTGATGATGTTTATATAGTTCCAGTTCCAACACCACTTGGCAGAGCTATCAACTTTACTGCAGGTGTGGTGATCTGACCACCACTGTAAGGGGGAACATTCTTCCCACTTATCACCAATATAAGCCAACTTTTCCCATTGACTTCCAATAGACTAGTCTTATTTGGAGTTGCCTGAGAGCAGAAAATTATTTCAAAGGGTTCTTCAGGAGTAGAATGGGTGAGTAAATCTGGCTTAGGTGGTTGCCTGAAAACCACTGATCTGAAACACTGCAAAAGTTATTTTTCCAATAAGGACAGATAAATATGGAAAAAACTTGTATGTTATGGGAAGCTCAAGTCACGCAGTATTTGCACCTGTACTTTAGCTCTCAAACCAATCATTGTTTCTGTCTTTGAGAGCTGTGGATAAATACTGAATTTTTCTGGTGATTTGTGAAGGCAGATAAAATACAAGTTCAGCATGTGCCTAGCAGAGAAGAATGTATATGCAGAGACATAGCTCTAAGCTATATATCAGTATGGAATATGCAGGGGGATTGTGACTAATATCCTGTGTCTGCTGCTTGCATGACACCTGAATCAGGCTGTCTGCCAACACCAAACCTACCCCTCTCATTGAAGGGAACCTGGACTGAGAAAATCCATTGGCTGGCATTACTGAACCCTCTTTTAGAAAATGATAGTTGTTAGGCTGTTATATTGATTCGATGGCCCCAGTCACTTTTTGAATCACTTACTCAAAAGACTACACTTTTTATACAATTTATTTTTGCTGAAGTTTAGGCATGGAATGTTTACAGTTTAATCACTCAGCTTGGCCCAATACATAAGCATGTATGTGCTGTGGGATCCCTGAGTAAGCTGGAAATCACTGTAGTAGATACCAATATATGGTGATTGCCGCTGGCTTCCCTGTCCCTTGCTGAGTGGCTGACCTGCTGCTTGTTGAACACAGGAGGCTGCCTGCTCAGCATGGGCGCCATTCAGAGAACACTTTGCATTGTCTCAGTGCATGCACAGTGTCCTCTGATTGGATGAGGTTGAGATCATGACGTGACTGCCCTGTATCTCCAACTTTTCCAATCAGAGAAAGCTTTGTATCCATTGAGAAATTGCAAACTGTTACCCAGATGGCAGCCGTGCCAATTGAGTGGACTTCTGTGTTCCAAATGCAGCAGGGCAAACAAAACCAAAGAAAACTCCCAGCTCAACTTTCCGACCAGCCTGCAACCAACCAAATGATTCTGTGTAACAGTATGCATTCAAAAATGGGTTTAGTTTGCACACACATTTGCAAATACATGCGTAAGCTGTGGAGCCACTACACGGCACCACAGTATTAGCTGCAATCCTAACTCTATACATTTTTGAGAGTCTCTACAGTGAAACCATATGCATTATAATGGATAGATAGAGGGCAGATGAGTCTGGAGGGAGCCCACCCCTCCTTAAAGGCACAGGGGTGCAATGGACATCCAGCATTTAGCACAATGGCAGCAAGGGTGTCTAGTGCGTCCCCTCACCAATATTTCAACAGTACAAACAAATGGCCACTGCCCTTACATATAACTGAACTTTGCAGCAAGGAGCACATGGAAGGGCGACGCATTTCAAACAAAACTAAAGAAATTGCCTAGCTCAACTTACTGACCAGCCTGCAACCAACCAAATTATCCTGTCTAACAGTATGTGTTAAAAACAGGGGTTTAGTCTGCACACATTTGCGAATACATGCATAAGCTTCAGAGCCACTACATGGCACCCCAGTACCGATAAGTTGAGCTAGGAAATTTCCTTGGTTTTGTTTGACATGTGTTGCCCTTCCATGGGCTCCTTGCTGCAAAGGCCAGTTATAGGTGGGGCAGTGGCCATTTGTTAGTACAATTCAGCAGTGCAGCTGCTCAGAACAGGACCCAGAAGCTTGTCGAAATCACTAGAGTAGCGGTGCCTACTACAGTCATTTCCAGCTTCCATGGGGATCTCACAGGTGTGGCACATACATACTTACCTTGGTCCAAGCTGGACCAATGTAACTATGTAGAAAATGCCATTGCTAAATTTCAGCTTTAATAATTTGGTGCCTCTAAAGTCCCTTGTTTTGCATAATATGGTTATGATAGGTTAAGGCCTACTTCACATGGTTGATTACATGCATACACCGAATTCCAGGGGCAAGAATCAGTGAATTTTTGAGGCTGGGATGACAGGCGTATGCGAACAGCAGTGGCCGCTCAGCCTGTACAAAGCAATGACAGGCTGAGAAGATCCTTTGCTGTTCACATGTATCTTCACAACCAGCAGTTACATGCAGTTAGGGATGGATGTCCGAGCCTGGACGTGTCAGGGTCACTCATCTGTCTCTAACCGCATTTAACTGCTGAGTGTGCAGATACATGCGGACAGAGACTGCTTGCAGCGCTGTCATTGCTTTGTACAGGCTGATCGGCCACTGTTGTTCACATACACCTCTCATCACAACCACAAGAATCTGCTGATTCTTACTGCTAAAATCCAGTGTATGCATGTAATCACCCGTATAAAGGAAGTCATAGGAATCTGATACCTGAATTAAACTCCAGTACATTTATATGATTTTACTGCTGTTATAAACAAAACAAAATAACTTCCATTTTCCTTCAGAAAATGCTAGTTGCCTGTCTGTCTCTGGTTTCAGAACAAGCCTGCGGCAGATGAAGCCACAGCAGCTAATCTGCATACTTGTTCTGAGTCAGTGATTTTGGAAAAGCCGGGTACCAACTTGACAGTCAGACAAGCACATAAAGTTATGAGTCAGATAGAGCTGGCTATGGAATGTGTCTGGACCTGACACATGACCGTGTGTAAAGTAGAGGGAGATGGTGGGAGAGGTGGCTGTCCTCGCTCTACTCTCCCCAGACCTGCCATAGTGGTGCACACCATGCACAACATGAATAATTCTGAACCATTTTCTGAAGTGTCAGGTTTGTGATAGTGACCACTTTCTTCCTCGTCATTGTCTGCTTCAATGGTGCTGAACTTCCATCCTCCAGGGCATGTTTTTTAAATCTTCCTAAAGATCTCTAGATGAAATCATTTGCAATGTGTTCATGAGTTATTATTTAAAGCTGAACCCTTGGCAGCTATGGATAGATTACCTATCATTAAAGCCTGACCTAACATAATTTTTTAAACTCCAGAAAGTTTATTGCTGTGTCAGACTCCTCTGGTCAAATTTCCCTCTGTCTCCCAGTAACTCCCCTTTGACACCAGGAGAAAAAAATTATGGCAATGGGATCACTGGAAGACAGGAAAAACAAACATAAAAGAGGTTCTATTCTTTAAAAAAAAAATAGAAAATGTGTTTTCTTTGTCATCACTACATTGGAGACATTTAGCACTAGCCTTCCCGGGACTGATTGGCTGCAGCCACTGATCGCAAAAATTGTCCAACACGTCCTTTTGACAGAAGTCAATTAAACAATCTATTTTTGTTGAGCGGGGGAGCCCTCACACTGATCAAAACTTGGCTGGTCGCCTCTGGACTGGTTGAATTTTGATTAGTGTTTGGCCAGCTTTAAAGACTCTCCAAGTAGAGAAAAGTGCCTGTTCAGCTGCCAAAAATTCACTTAGCTCCTAAACCCTGCAGTGGGCTGACGAGACACAAAATTATTGTTGACTGAGTGGTGCCAGCCCTGCCCAGCATCTTTTTGATTACCAAACACAAGCCACTCCCACACTCAGATCTGTACAACATAAATACTAATCATTATGTAGTCCAAAATAAGAACTAGAGGGACTGATTGATATAACACACATAGTATGCAAAGGTCAAAGGACAGGTCTGAATTTCTGGCAAGGTTAACAAACAGTGAGCAAATAAAAGAAGTTCATACTTAGGATTTCCATACTCGTTATTGAAGCTAGTGTAAGTACCAGAATCTGTCTTGATTTTTGCCTCCTCTGATCCACTCTACAATAAAGCTTATACTGGGAGAGGAAGGGGGGAGCTCTAGGAGGGAATTGTGCTCTGCTGCATGCACATGTGATAACAGGGTACATGCTGACAGGAGAAAAGAGTCAATATAAGGATGACCTAATGTTCTTGACCATGCTGTGCTGCTGTGGCTGCAGTTCAGGCTCTGCTGTTCTGCAGGATGGTTTGGATTACAGAACAGACTGTATAAAGTTAAATATTATTTGGCAGGCAAAACAGTTACCATTTACAATATATTGTCAAAAGTATTGGCATGCCTGCCTTTACACGCACATGAACTTTAATGGCATCCCAGTTTTAGTCTGTAGGGTTCAATATTGAGTTGGCCCACTCTTTGCAGCTATAACAGCTTTAACTCTTCTAGGAAGGCTGTCCACAAGGTACATTGTGTGTCTATGGGAATGTTTGACCATTCTTCCTGAAGCGCATTTGTGAGGTCAGGCGCTGATTTTGGACGAGAAGGCCTGGCTCGTAGCCTCAGCTTTAATTCATCCCAAAGTTGTTCTATCGGGTTGAGTCAAATTCCTCCACCCCAAACTCGCTCATCCATGTCTTTATGGACCTTGCTTTGTGCATTGGTGCACAGTCATGTTGGAACAGGAAGGGGCCATCCCAAAACTGTCTTGGTATGCTAAAGCCTTAATAGTTCCCTTCACTGGAATTAAAGGGCCAAGCCCAACCCCAGAAAAACAACCTCACACCATAATCCCCCCTCCACCAAACTTTACACTTGGCACAATGCAGTCAGGCAAGTACTGTTCTCCTGGCAACCACCAAACCAAGACATGTCCATTGGATTGCCAGACAGAGAACCGTGATTCATCACTCCAGAGAACACATCTCCACTGCTCTAGAGTCTGGTGGCGGTGTGCTTAACGCCACTGCATTCAACGCTCTTCATTGCACTTGGTGATGTAAGGCTTGGATGCAGCTGCTCAGCAATGGAAACCCATTTCATGAAGCTCTCTATGCACTGTTGTTGTGCTAATCTGAAGGCCACACGAAGTTTGGAGGTCTCTAGCTATTGACTTGCAGACAGTTGGCGACTTCTGCGCACTGTGAGCTTCAGAATGCATTGACCCTGCTCTGTCATTTTACGTGGCCTACCACTTTGTGGCTTAGTTACTATTGTTCCCAGTTACTTCCACTTTGTTATAATACCACTTTCAATTGACCATGGAAAATTTAGTAGCAAGGAAATTTCACGGATGAAGTTATTGCACAGGTGGCAACCTATCACAGTACCATGCTTGAATTCACTGAGCTCCTGAGAGTGACCCATTCTTTCACAAATGTTTGTACAAGCAGTCTGCATGCCTAGGTGCTTTATTTACACCTGTAGCCATGGAGGTGTTTGGAACACTTGAATCCAATGATTTGGAGGTGTGTCCCAATACAATATGGTGTATGTATTTCAGCATTGATTAGGTGCTTGGGTGGAGTTTAGCTATAGAATCGGTGCCTCCACATGGTGGTAGAGAAAACCTGAACTGTTTGTGAACATTCAAGATTAGAGCTATTGAAGCAGAAAACCAGTAAACAGGCATTTGAGAGTTGAGAACAAAAGTGCACTTTTTTTCAAATGCCACAAAACAAAATGGTAAACCAGGACAGAACCCAGGTACATATGCAGCCGAAGAGAGAGGTCTGTATTAAATTGATTCTGTATCCCACTGCAATACTAATCCTATGGGTTTTTTTTTTAATCTCAATATCAGCATGTTTTTAAGCTGAATTCTAGGCCGATTTCAAAGACAAAAATTGATGCAGCTCCATATTTTTTTATTATATCATTGAAAGAGAAGTTTGGGTTTTAAAAACAATAAACATTTATAATCACCTAGGTGATTATATGCTGTATCAATCCCATGCTGCATCTGTCCCCTGCCGGCTCTAAGACCAAGACCTGAGCGATCAAACACCGCTGATCACTCAGTTTTTGGTCTTCAGACTGCAGAGAGCTGGTGACTGTCAGCTCTGCACCTCCAGCAATCACTGGAGCACTGGGCTGTGGAGGGGCGGGAGCAGCTCACTGAGAGTCTGAGCCAGCTGCCGGTTCAAGCATCTGGGTGGATCCCAACTATATGTTTGGGATCTTTTCAGAGCCTAGACTGGCTCTGTGACATCAGGCAACGGTGGGTTTTAGCCTGCTGTTGGCTGAAAATGGGTCACAGGAGCGCAGAATGAACTGCACTCTTGTGATCCCCAGGAGTACTGCCAAAAGAGCTTTGGCTATACTTTTCCTTTAAATATATTTTTAAATGGAACTAGTGTAAGTATTTGAATTTAGAGTTTCAGCCTCTTGCACAGAATAGTCAGACTAGGAGAGGGAGACGCAGCACAAGGAGCCAATCAGTTTGTCTGCAGTGCCTATACGGGACAAACTGAGGGCAAAGGGCAGTATTGCTGACATGCATTTAGAAGGTGCTACTGCCCTGTTTTTTTTTAATTTATTTTCATTGCTGACTTAACATTGTGGGGCTGTGTTTGGCTCACAGTTGCAAAGTGGCCCCATTATATTCAATATGCAAGATAGATAGATGGTACTGTCAAACACTGCACCTGGAGTTAAAAATCTACTAAGCAAAGCATTGTAGCCATGGCATGTGAACAGCCCTGTCTGGCTGTATTGTTAGGATTCAGTACTTGGGACATTGGACATTGCCAGACTAATGTAAGGAGACATGTAATTCCATCATTGAAGAAAGGGGAATTGCCAAATAAAAAAAACGGCAAAGATAGTTTAGTAACCATAAATCTTTATAAATAGGCCTGACCAGTGTAGCCCAGATGTCCCCAACCTTCTTTATACTGCTCAACCACTCATACTCCGCCACCCCCCTTACCATTATCTAAATTAACGAGACCACACCTGAATTTGGAGTATAAATGGCCATAGCAGCCTTTTTATTAACAAAATATTAATATTTCAAAACGTTTAACATATAAACATCTGTAAACGACAACTATCAATCACTCAGTCTGTCGGTCTTTGAAGGCACCCCAAGCTTAACACATATTCCACCACTACACTGCGGGACCTTTCTCCATGATAGGCCTCCAGCCGTACCATACCAGCTCGGACAACCCCCTTCCCGCAGTGAAACCATTACCGTATTCCAGCAAACTGTTCTAATTGGAATACACCAGAGGGGCACATGCTACCGATGAGTCCTCAACACTTCCATCCCGTATTTTTTCTGACACCATCAAAGACCCAAACAGTGCCACAGCCCGCAAGGATAACACCTTACCCTTAAGGGCCCCTCCACACCCCCAGGGCCTGCTGAATCCCATTCTGTAGACTCAGCACCCATAAATCAATCCCCACTGCGGAGAGGTGAACCCCATCTCCTCGGAGGTATAGGCCAGTATTAGATTCCAACTCCGTGTGGCGGATGACCATGCCCCCCATTCCGAGTAATAAATCTTCCCACCACCTTGTTCACCTTTATGCAAGCCTTATTGAGCCTTGCCACTGACCGTGCCAGGCGCCAAGTTCTCCGAACAACAATGTCAGACCACAACACCAGCATGTCAGGAAAGGCCGCGTGGAGCCTCAAGAAATCAGACTTGACGTCCATAATTCGCTCTCGAATAGACCAAACCCCCAAATCGTTCCCGCCAACATGAAGTACTAAAATGTCAGGCGGCCGGTCCAGACGTGCAAAACGATGCACCTCTGGCACGACCCTGCTCCACATCATCCCAGATATCCCCAACCAGCGAATACACGCCTTTCTCCTAGAAATACCCAGCTGTCTGCCATCTGGTCTAACGTCTGCTCGCCTGGCCCCCCAAAAAACATATGAATGACCCATAATCCAGACGAGGTGTATGTGCACTCCATCTGAAAGAAAGGAACAAACAAACACCGCGAATAGCACCAATACGAAACACTGAACACACAACAAATTATTTTTATTATTATTAATATTATTATACAGGATTTATATAGCGCCAACAGTTTGCGCAGCGCTTGACAACATGAGGGCAGACAGTACACTTACAATACAAATCAATACAGGAGGGATCAGAGGGCCCTGCTCGTTAGAGCTTACAATCTAGAAGGGAGGGTCAAGTGGAAACAAAAGGTAATAACTGTGGGGGATGAGCTGATGGAAAAAATGAAAATACAGTTGTTAAGTGTGGTTAAGATAGGCTTCTCTGAAGAGAAGGGTTTTCAGGGATCGTCTAAAAGCTAATAGAGTAGGAGATAAGCGGACAGATTGAGGTAGGGCATTCCATAGGATTGGAGAGGCTTTGGAAAAGTCCTGGAGGCGAGCATGGGAGGAGGTGACGAGGGAGCTAGAGAGCAGGAGGTCTTGAGAGGAACGAAGAGAATGAGTAGATTGGTAGGTTGGTTCTTTTCAACAAATGAAAAGAAAAATACATAATGACATACACCCCACTACTATCCCTCCCTCTCCATCAACAGCTAATCCACCAACAACTGTGGGCGAATGTAGGTACGGAATCTCTTGGATTCCCATCTACCAATCTGTTTTACGACCACCTCCTCCAACCCACACGGGCAGCCTCCGTGCGAGTGCGAGCCGTATTGTGTGTGATCCAAACCCGCTGCCCTAAGACTTTTCCGGAAAACTGACACAAACTGAAATTTAGATAAAAGAGGCCCATCTCCATGTAACAAAAACGACCCCTCCCTGAATGAGTGAACTGTCAAGAACTCCCTTACTGCCCCCACTGGGCAAACCGGGGAACCCGGCAGTGGAAACAGCTGCACGTGCACTCCCTTACCCCCCGGTCCGCCTTTGACCTGCGCAGCAAAAACAGAACCCTGTCGTCACTACAAATCACATCCTGTGCCATAAACCCACCAGCAACCCTCTTAGAGGGGCTGACCCATTCCCCAATCTGAAGTGCACCAAAAAGGCTAAAGAAAAAACTGCCTTAAATAGGGAGACCTTGTAACTTGATGTAAACAAAGACCCCAGTTGACCAAAAATGGCCTGCAAATTCGAAAAGGATATGGGCTGCCTAGTATCCTTGCGCTTGTTTAGCTTCCCATACCCCTTAACTGCCTGCCGGACCCAAAAATCCTTTGTCAAATCTGCCATGCCCCGTAGTTTGAAGAAAAAGGCCAAACCTGCCAGTTTCCACTCGATGGCAGACACTGACCCACCTTGCTCCATGTTCCTGGAAATGAAATAAAGAACCAGCAGTCTCACCTTTGGACTATCCTGCTCCACCCCGGCTTCCCGAACCACCGACCAACCATTCCTACCATACCTTGGCGTAGGCCACCCAAGTGGACTCACTTGCCGACCGTCTGATCCATCCAGCGGCGACTCCAAGGCATTCTCCCATAGCCATCCGGGACACAGAACCTCTTCCTTCTTTGCCGCTGGAGCCAGCTCTCTGAACCTGTCCCACTGAAACTGAGACAAGGAGTCAGTCAAAGTAATGTCGACGCCTGGAAGGTGAACGGCATATAGAAAAATTTTCAACTGCAAGCAACGTAGCACCATGTGGTGCAGCAGCCGTATTACTGGTTGTGACGACGCTGAGATGCTGTTGATGACTTGCACCACTCCCATTTTGTCACAGTTCAGCTGTATCTTCTAATTCTGACAACACTCACCCCATATCTCCATGGCCAGCAGCACCTGAAAAAGTTCCAGGAGCACCAGGTTACGAAGAAAACTCGCGTCCACCCAGGAGCATGGCCAAGGTTTCGGTGCTCCAGTGACCCCGATAAAAGGCCCCATACCCAGTAGACCCGGCCACGTCCGTAAACAGCTCCAAGTCAAAGTTATTCACCGGGCCAAACATCCAAAAACATGTGCCACACCTTCAAGTCCTCTCGATGTTCCTTATTGAGATGGATAAAATGGGTCAGGGCCCTAACCCCTGCTGTAGCTGCCGACAGCCGTCGGCAAAAAACCCTACCCATAGGAATAACACGAGATGCAAAAATTAAACCTTCCCAGCAATGATTGTAGCTTCCGAAGCTGAACCTTGCGCTGTCCCAAAATCCCCCAAATCTCCATCATGAGTGCCACCAATTTATCCTCCGGCAGGCGGCACTCCATGACACCGGAGTCTAGAACTATGCCCATCTTATCCGCAGCCAATGGAATACCGAATCTACCCGCAATGTGCTGCAATGTGAACAGGAGAATCGCACACATATTAGAGGAACGCGGCCCCACGTAGAGGTAATCATCCAAATAATGGATGATGGAATCCAGACCTGACACGTTTATAACCACCCATTCCGCAAAGAGCTGCTCAAACATGGCACAGGAAATGGAGCAGCCCTTGGGCAAGCATCGATCCACATAAAATTCCTCTTGCCAGCAGCACCCCAGCAGCCGAAAACTGTCCAGATGTACTGGAAGCAAGCGGAAAGTGGATTCAATGTCGAATTTTGGCATCAGCGCACCCTGTCCATATCGACGAACCCACCCAACAGCTGCGTCAAAGGAAGTATATGACACTGTACAAGCGCCGGGATCTATAGAATCGTTGACCAAACCTCCCTTGGGGAAAGACAGGTGGTGAAGGCGAAACTTGTGCGGTTCCTTCTTAGGCACCACCCCCAGAGACGAAACAACTAAATTCTGCAAAGGCTTAATCGGGAACGGCCCACCCAGTGCTACTTCCTTCGCCAACTTCTCTGAAACCACCCCAGGATGCTGCAGTGCAGACCACAAATGCCGATGCCATAGGCTGGACAGCAGTCAGAAAACATGGGATCCTAAAACCCTCCAATAATCCCGTGGGCAGGAGCTTCGCCACTTCCCAGTCTTGGTATCTATTTAGAAAAGGTTGCATCCTTTCCCCCCTCACGGTGTCATCCCTCTTCTTAGCAAACTCTGCTGCACTGCCCCCTTACCTTTTTTGAAGCAGCGGGACACGGGATGTGAACCTCCACATCTGGAGCACTCGTGCTTAAAACAGCAGGACTCCCCAAGCTTACATGATCCCTCGTTATACTGCCAGCTTAGACCCCATTTCTTTCTGGCCGGTTGTCTTAGGGAAGGTGCACCCCCGGCCCCCCCCCCCCAAAAAAAAAACCTGACTCGGGGCCCGAGCCGAGGACATCAGGTGCATCCAGAGGCTAATGTTTTTGTGATCGCAGCGAAGAGACGGATGGACGGCCCTGCGCTGCTCGTCGTACCTTAACCAGGCCGATTCCCCATAGACTCGGTGAGCCTCTCTGATAGCGTCCATGTAACAAAGCAGAGCTGAACAATGTTCCGGGCTCTTCTCCCCTATAAACGCTCGCCATAATGGCAAACGCCTGCAACCAGTTCGTGAACGTCCGCGGAATCAATCTGTTCCTCCGCTTCTCCTCATCCTCCTTTTTGGAGTCGTCGGGCTTGATCCTATCCAAGTTCAATTTTTCTAGGGGTAGTAATGAGAAGATTTCCACATACTCACCCTTGCAAATTTTTCCCCACACTTTCTGTTTCAAATGTGCCCCCAACAGCCCTTCAAAGCACACGTACACCTCGCATTTTGCTGCATCAGCAATCCTAACCACATCTGTCCTGCCCGACGCTCCTGCTTTTTCCCCAGCCTTCATACTCACCGACACCGCGGCCGGGGGCGTTACAGTAAGCTCCGTAGGTGCAGGTGGGACACCCGTGACCTGGGAGGAGGTGGGAGGCCCCCCGTTCGACCCCATCCCCCCCATCCGCACTAGCCCCGCCAACTGTGGGGATTGTACCCACTGGACTGGCCTCCTTTTCCACCCGCAAATCGCTGCACCAAATCCCGCAGACCCCCCCAGCAAGTCTTGCAGCTGCGCTTCTGTCCCAGCATTGGCAGGCGGAGTGCCTGCCACCTGTGGGCCAGCCGCCGCAGCCGCAAATGACTGTGGCGTGGCTCTAGCAGACACCCCCATGCACTACACCCAACAACCCACATAGTGCAGCATTCAATGAAGTATTAGGTAAAGCAGAGAACTTACCGGGCTGACCAGAAATTCCCCCAACAGCCACCGCTCCAGCATCCATCGGTGTAGTGCGACTCTGCAACTCCTCCTCCTCCGAGCATGACAGCTCGCCTTCCGACCGTACTTCAAGTGCCTGTTGATCTGGCATCTGCAGCATCCCAGGCAAGGAGGGCCTGGATGCCGTTTATCCTTGCCGTTGTTAGCCCCGCCCACCAGCACTGGATCCGCCCACCGATGCACGTGCCCCCTCAAGTTGGGCCCTGGCCAGCCGTCCCCGATCATCTGACGCCTCTCTGCCCCCTGTCCCTCACCGCTGGAGGACCCCTCTCATCAGTGGAGCCGCCAGCTGCGTCTGGTAAGGTAGCTGCGCTTCTCCCTTGCCAAGACTCCCCCCGCCCAGGCACCGCCGAGGGGGAGGAGTCCACTGGCTCCCGACCTTTGCGACAAATGGGCAGGGAAGAGGCGCGATGGCGGCCCATAGCCCCGCCCACCAAGCTCCGCCGATGGTGAGGATTCCGACCAGGACCCCCACCGGTGGAAGCAGATGGGCGCTTCGCTGCAGGGGCCTGACGGGTCCCATGGGGGGCTCCTGATGTGGCGCGAAGCTCTGGGGGAGGGTCCCGGCAAAAACGCTCTGGAGCCCTAGACCTCCAAGCCCGTGGCGACACCTGACCCCCCGCTGCTGACCCCGATGCTTGGTCCTGGAACAGGTAGGACACCTGGCTGTGAAACCACTCTGGTCCCCTGGTCGCAGCAGCCGCCCTCAGCTGGGCCAGAATGAGGTCAATGTCGGACATGGTGAGGAATGCCAGCAGCATGGAAACTGCTTCCTTCTTTCTGCCCCAGCCTCTGCTGCCTGGAAAGTCCCTCCCCCTTAAATAAACAATGCTCCTCCCACTCTGCTCATTTACCAATCCATACCATCCCCTTCCTTGCAAACTTCCCTGCTTTAACCCATTGATGTCTCCCCTCTACACACTGTCATGCCTGGCCCAGCACTACTTTCTCTTTTTCCCTTTTGCTCCGTGCCTCACTTTCTGGTGTACACAGTTCAGGAGCTGAAATGTGATCCAGTTAATGGCCTGTACCAGTCACATTTATTTATTGATCTAGATAATTTGTGAATATTGAAAGCTCACCACTTCCCTGCAGAAAATAAACTAGCATTCCACAGTCCTCAATAGGGATCAGTGTGTTCTGTGTATCATTGAATGCCTGGACTTTTTTTTTCAGCTGAAAGTGGGATCTTTGAGTCTGCTCTCTGTGATCTTCCTGCAAGGCTAGAAGGTGTTGATAATTGATAGTTTGGGATTTAGACTCAGACACTGGAGCTTACTCATTCCTAGACTCTCACTAACATGCTTGTGTTTCTCTCTCTCTCAAGGGTCCTCCAGGTCCTCCCGGTTTACCAGGTCCCCCAGGGAAAAGAGGTCCAAGGGTGAGTAATTGGCATATCACGTTTCACATCTGTTTTCTTCGTACTACCTGCTAATAGATTTCATTTCATTTATCCTTGGTGAACAGGACACACTTACAGATCTTTCTAGAGATGAGTTTTTAAACGCTGGAATGTATGACTTGACGGAAAGTCTAAGTGGTGATTGTGTGATTTCGGCATGTAAAATTCTTTTTTTTCCCAACATAAATTAAAGTTTAACTGTCAGCAGAATGAGATTAGAGGTTTTTATTTAACCTAAGGACTGCAGAACATAAATTACATTTTTTTTTTCAATTCAAAAGTGCTTTTAGCAATAATTATGGATAAATATTTAAAAATATGAAGGCACATACCCAACTGAGATTAAAAAATGGAGGTGGTAAAGTTGGCATTGAAAATCTTTTCGTGCAATCCCATTGGTACTTGAAACAAACTACAAATGCATAAAAATGGTGGCTTTTAATATGCTTTAATCTAGTCAAAAGACCCCGTGTAAAATATCACAGTATATATATATTTAACTTGAAGTCTTTTGAAAAGATTAAAGTACCTCAAAAGCTCCATTAAGCCGCTCTCTGGTATATGTACTTGGTTAATATATACAGTAGAAGGGGTTTGGTGCTCTACAAAAACATTTGATGGCACAACTCATATAAACATTGATACTGGAAACCATTTGTAGCCCCATAGGATCCAATCTTCACCCAAGTGTGGCACTGAACTGTATACTTGTGGGAGAGACCAGGACCTATTATTGATTTGTGAGCTGCAATAATTGGTGCTAAACTGCATCAATGCTGTCCTCTGGACAGATATAAAAGAAAAAAATGAATGGTAACCATTAGTACATCATCAAAATATTTTTAAAGGTAAGACCTGGTATCAGCCTCCTGCAGTTCCTTTAAAACAGGACTGGAGTGTGGAAGGAAGGAGTCAATACGTTCATGTGTAGACAAAAAGCATGCTGATAGGAGGAGAAAACTGAGTGACAGAGAAACAAGCTCATAACTGTGCTGCTTCTCCTTTCACTCTCCGGTCACAGATTGGGGCAGGCCCAGGATGACCTGGGCTCAGAGGAAGTGGGTTGAATGATTCTGTCCATCACACTGAGGACATCTAATGGCACAAAATAAAAAAAGTACTGCAGGGGAAATCTCTGTACTAAAGGTGAAAAGGCTGGTTTTGTTATTAGTCTTTATCTTGTTATTTTTGGCTGGAGTTCTGCAAAGCCACAGATTTTCTTTTATGTCTCCTACCCAGCAGCCCTTCCCTTTTCTGCCCACGAGTAACGAGCCCTGTGTAAGCTCCAAGACATTCTAAGTGAAGCTAACAAAGAGATAAGTAGCCTGTTTTCAATGCCCCATGACCGTTCTTGGTCAGTCACCAATCACCGTGACTGTCACTTGAGAGGAAAGGGGGAGGATTAAATGTAATTTATTTGCTCCTGGTAAATGAAAGAATGGTAGGGAAGTAAGGAATGTAAGGAAAGTATGTGCTGCAGAGGAAGTAGTCATTAAGGCTATGCAACTTTTTTCTCCTTTTAATGTTCGTGTGATACCTAATTTCCAGTCTTATTTGCAGTCAGTGGGTGGCTCTTGGCTCCTTTTTACATTTTCAAATTTCTCCTAACTTTTTGCTTGTTTATCAAGCTCAAATGCTCAAGTTGAAATTTACACAGACGAGTCAAAAAGGTGATCTTTGATTTATTCCCCTCCCTTTGCATGGCTTTGTATAAGGTATCAGTTAGAGACTGAGTGCCTAAAAGCTTGTGCCATGCTCTCTCTTTATAAAACTCATAGCACTGTGGAAATCCTTTGTCATATAATAATGTCATATCACGTTCCCGTTTGGTATCTTCTTGGCCATCAGTCCTCTAACTGCCCCATGGGTCCTCCTACCTTTGGAGGATATGAGAGAGGATCCAACCGCTAGGAGTTTTTCCTTCACCAATAGGACTTGTCCACATCATGCAGGCTGTGGATATCTGAAGAAGGACCTCGGAGGTGACCGTGGCCATGGCTTCAGGGAAGTAAAATTGGCATTTGAATAGGTTTTTTTTTGTACCAGTGATTAGTTAGAGGGAGGTAGGAGGGAGGGGTTGCTTATTTCCTGATGATGAGCTTTAAAGATGAATTCCTGGTATTGGTATTTTAATACATAAATACTTGCTCCAACTTGGACCAATGTAGCAATGTGCAGTATCTCACAAAAGTGAGTACACCCCTCACATTTTTGTAAATATTTTATTATATCTTTCATATGACAACACTGAAGAAATGACATTTTGCTACAATGTAAAGTAGTGAGTGTACAGCTTGTATAACAGTGTAAATTTTCTGTCCCCTCAAAATAACTCAACACACAGCCATTAATGTCTAAACTGCTGGCAACAAAAGTGAGTACACCTCTAAGTGAAAATGTCCAAATTGGGCCAAATTAGCCATTTTCCCTCCCCGGTGTGATGTGACTTGTTAGTGTTACAAGGTCTCAGCTGTGAATGGGGAGTAGGTGTGTTAAATTTGGTGTTATTGCTCTCACTCTCTAATACTGGTCACTGGAAGTTCAACATGGCACCTCATGGCAAAGAGCTCTCTGAGGATCTGAAAAAAAGAATTGTTGCTCTACATAAAGATGGCTCAGACCATACACTGCACACTGCATCAAATTGGGCTGCATGGCTGTCGTCCCAAAAGGAAGCCTCTTCTAAAGATCATGCACAAGAAAGCCCGCAAACATTTTGCTGAAGACAAGCAGACTAAGGACATGGATTACTGGAACCATGTCCTGTGGTCTGATGAGACCAAGATAAACTTATTTGGTTCATATGGTGTCAATCCTGTGTGGCGGCAACCAGGTGAGGAGTACAAAGACAAGTGTGTCTTGCCTACAGTCAAGCATGGTGGTGGGAGTGTCATGGTCTGGTGCTGCATGAGTGCTGCCGGCACTGGGGAGCTACAGTTCATTGAGGGAACCATGAATGCCAACATGTACTGTGACATACTGAAGCAGAGCATGATCCCCTCCCTTCAGAGACTGTTGGAGAATGGTGTCAGTCCTGTATGAAATTATAAAGTCAGTAGGCCCACATCCCTGATAAGATAGAATAGGTCACTCAAGAGAGAGTGTGTTTCCTCTGATGGGACTTTAAATTGGGTCACTGACAAAACAGTACAGGTATAGAGAAACAGAGAAAATATTATACTAAAAGAGTATATTTATTCTAGAAAAAGATAAAAAATTATAACTATGACATATGACAACTTGAACATCTAAAAGGATGCACATTCATGAATGCAGTAATTGGATACAATACATTAACCAATTCTATTGCAAATTTGTAACAAACAATAGAAGAACCCAACGTTTCGAGGTAAATGAAGGTAAACCTCTTCTTCAGGGGTAATAGGTTTAGTCATGACGAAATTTACTTCTATGGTTGAAAAAGAAAGAAGGACAAATTTGTAAACATACATACATGTATACCAACAGACTATTGCATTTTTGACATAACGGTCTTTTTTACCATATACACAATGATCAAATTATACAATGAAGTATAGGTACTGACTGTATATATTATATACAGGCTTTCAAAACATCCACAGCATCCAGTTGGGGATCAGTCAGCTGCAGCTCCACAGCGGCTAGGAGAGGAGGCAAAAAGGGGGAGGGGATAGGGACGGAGAGGAGAAACAAAAAGGGGAAAGAACCGAAACAACAAAGGAAGGCCCCCAAGAGTGGACAAAGTAACACTAAGGTAGACCAGGGATCCCCAGCAGAGACTGGGCCACAGGGCAGTATTCCAACATGATAACGACCCCAAATACACCTCCAAGAGGACCACTGCCTTGCTAAAGAAGCTGAGGATAAAGGTGATGGACTGGCCAAGCATGTCTTCAGACCTAAACCCTATTGAGCATCTATGGGGCATCCTCAAACAGAAGGTGGAGGAGCACAAGGTCTCTAAGATCCAACAGCTCTGTGATGTCGTCATGGAGGAGTGGAAGAGGACTCCAGTGGCAACCTGTGAAGCTCTGGTGAACTCCATGCCCAAGAGGGTTAAGGCAGTGCTGGAAAATAATAGTGACCACACAAAATATTGACACTTTGGGCCCAATTTGGACATTTTCACTTAGGGGTGTGCTCACTTTTGTTGCCAGCGGTTTAGACATTAATGGCTGTGTGTTGAGTTATTTTGAGGGGACAGCAAATTTACACATGAAAGGATATAATAAAATATTTACAAAAATGTGAGGGGTGTACTCACTTTTGTGAGATACTGTATATACCATACCTGGCCGATGCTCCTGTAGACTGCAAATCAAAGTAGACACCACTACACCAGTGATCTCCACTTGCTTCAGGGTCCCATGCTGAGTGGCTGCCCTGCTGCATTCTGAATTCAAGTGGCCACTCGTCATGGACGCCATGCAAAGAATGATTTGCATTTTCTGAATAAATGCAAATTGTTCTCTGATTGGAAGAAATAGAGAGTGTGATGTCATTGCCCCGCCTCTCCACCTCATCCAGTCAGACAAACTTCAAAATGCAAAGCGATCTCTATGACGCCCGTGCCAAGCGGCCAATCTCCTGTGTTCAAAATGCAGCAGGGCAGCCGCGAGTGGAGATAGCTGGAGTAGCGGTGTCTACTTTAGTGATTTTCAGCTTCTGGGGCATTGGCCAGAAAGGATATATGTATATATAGTTCCACTGTTCCACTGTTGACCAATGTAGCTATGTATAAAATATATACAAATATATTACTAAATATATCAACTCACGCTGTTGGTGTCACAAGTATAATAGTGTAACAAATATTTTAACCATAACCTTAAATTAGAGCAAACAATAGGTGAAAATAATAAATGCAGCTGCTGTACACAAAATGCTGACCACTTGAACAAAGTAATAATAATATGAATCTTACAGTGCTAGCAAACACAACATAAGTGAAAAGAAAAAACAATACATTAGTAACAAAAATCAAAGTCCATATAAAGTTACTGATGTGCTCCAATCCAGCAAAAGTGCTCCAGTGTTTTCAAGGTGTACCGCGACACCCCCTCCTGTGTCCCCACTCACCAAATATAGTAGACCCTCAGCTTTTCAGTCTAGGGGTCACTTCAGGCTTAATAGTGATGGCCAGGAATGGCAACTTGAACATCAGATCATCCAATAGATTTCCATTGTTGAGGATACTCGGCCAGGTTAATAGATACCCAAAAATTGAAATGAAAGGGAGTAATACTGAGGTACCCTTTTTATGCTCAATAAACGCCTTTTTTAAGCGGTACCTCACTATTAGTCCCTTTCCTTTCAATTTTTGGGTATCTATTATCCTGGCCGAGTATCCTCAACTAGGGAAATCTAGTGGATGATCTGATGTTCAAGTTGCCATTCCTGGCCATCACTATTAAGCCTGAAGTGACCCCTAGACTGAAACGCTGAAAAAATATCAAAGCTTTCCATAAATCTACAGTCACTTACTTTTCTTGTCCTAATCCACGTTTCCAGACATTTCCATCAGTAATGTCTTTCTTCCTTACAGACTGTAGGTCATGACACAGGAAGGAGTTGACCAGCTGACCTCATTAGCATCATCCACCCACCCATTCCCAATTGCACGTTTTTTAAATGAAATGCAATCAAACAGTGATCACCCTTCTCACTAAATACACAATCAGACTGCATAGTGTATGGCCATCTTTATACAAGTACATAGGAGGGAGTGGACAGAAACACTCAGTTGTCAAGCCCCGTTCACAACTGCATAGCAGGAATTCGCTTTCCCACATGCGTGGTTTTTTTTTCTATAGTGAGGGTGGGAGGCGTTTGGAAGCATTTTCACTCATCACACATAGGGCAGCCCATCCACCTGAATGGGCTGCCTTACACACAGCAATCACCCCAAAGAAGCTTCAGAACTTTTTTTTATAGTGGAGCTTGGTGCGTTTTTTACTGTGATTTTCGGTGCAGTGCATTTCTGAAATACAAGCAAACGCACAGATGTGAATGGGGGCCTCATTGTTCTTGTGCTAATTTTAGGTGTATAAACATGGCCATACATGATACAATCTGATTGTATATTGTGTATTGTATATTGCCCTTCCTCAGGCATTATACAGAGTGAGAGTTGTACATTTAATTTACACTGAAGAGTACTTGGAGACATACTATATCTGTTGCAGGTGGTCAGAACTGCAAATTCCATTTGAGATGTCTTTCCACTGGAGCGCCTTATAGAGCCAACAACCAACAATCAGAGTCAGAAATCTCCCGCATAAGTTAGACATCCACAGTTTAAGATGATAATGTGGCGTAGTTCCATTCTTTATAAATGTCTCTTTAACATCGACCCTAGAACTGCTTTATTTTCTCTTTTTCCTATTTTGGGTGTCTTTTTGGAGACATCCCCATGAATTTATTCCCGAAAGTGCTTATTGGATTCCTAAATTTAGAACATTTTGCCTCCACCCTGTATTTAGCACTGTTTGGTAATTGTGATGTTGTATAGTGAATTATAGTTTATGTTAATCTCCGTGCAGAAGCCTGCTGTGTTTCTATTTGAAGTAAAAGGAAGTATACAGTGGGGACGGAAAGTATTCAGACCCCCTTAAAATTTTCACTCTTTGTTATATTGCAGCCATTTGCTAAAATCATTTAAGTAATTTTTTTTCCTCATTAATGTACACACAGCACCCCATATTGACAGAAAAACACAGAATTGTTGACATTTTTGCAGATTTATTAAAAAAGAGAAACTGAAATATCACATGGTCCTAAGTATTCAGACCCTTTGCTGTGACACTCATATATTTAACTCAGCTGCTGTCCATTTCTTCTGATCAACCTTGAGATGGTTCTACACCTTCATTTGAGTCCAGCTGTGTTTGATTATACTGATTGGACTTGATTAGGAAAGCCACACACCTGTCTATATAAGACCTTACAGCTCACAGTGCATGTCAGAGCAAATGAGAATCATGAGGTCAAAGGAACTGCCTGAAGAGCTCAGAGATAGAATTGTGGCAAGGCACAAATCCGGCCAAGGTTACAAAAAAATTTCTGCTGCACTTAAGGTTCCTAAGAGCACAGTGGCCTCCATAATCCTTAAATGGAAGACGTTTGGGACGACCAGAACCCTTCCTAGAGCTGGCCGTCCGGCCAAACTGAGCTATCGGGGGAGAAGAGCCTTGGTTAGAGAGGTAAAGAAGAACCCAAAGATCACTGTGGCGGAGCTCTAGAGATGCAGTCGGGAGATGGGAGAAAGTTGTAGAAAGTCAACCATCACTGCAGGCCTCCACCAGTCAGTATGGCACAGTGGCCCGACGGAAGCCTCTCCTCAGTGCAAGACACATGAAAGCCTGCATGGAGTTTGCTAAAAAACACCTGAAGAACTCCGAGATGGTGAGAAATAAGATTCTCTGGTCTAATGAGACCAAGATAGAACTTTTTGGCCCTAATTCTAAGCGGTATGTGTGGAGAAAACCAGGCACTGCTCTTCACCTGTCCAATACAGTCCCAACAGTGAAGCATGATGGTGGCAGCATCATGCTGTGGGGGTGTTTTTCAGCTACAGGGACAGGACGACTGGTTGCAATCGAGGGAAAGATGAATGCGGCCAAGTACAGGGATATCCTGGACGAAAATCTTCTTCGGAGTGCTCAGGACCTCAGACTGGGCCGAAGTTTTACCTTCCAACAAGACAATGACCCTAAGCACACAGCTAAAATAACGAAGGAGTGGCTTCACAACAACTCCGTGACTGTTCTTAAATGGCCCAGCCAGAGCCCTGACTTAAACCCAATTGAACATCTCTGGAGAGGCCTAAAAATGGCTGTCCACCAACGTTTACCATCCAACCTGACAGAACTGGAGAGGATCTGCAAGGAGGAATGGCAGAGGATCCCCAAATCCAGGTGTGAAAAACTTGTTGCATCTTTCCCAAAAAGACTCATGGCTGTATTAGATCAAAAGGGGGCTTCTACTAAATACTGAACAAAGGGTCTGAATACTTAGGACCATGTGATATTTCAGTTTTTCTTTTTTAATGAATCTGCAAAAATGTCAACAATTCTGTGTTTTTCTGTCAATATGGGGTGCTGTGTGTACATTAATGAAAAATGAACTTAAATGATTTTGGCTAATGGCTGCAATATAACAAAGAGTGAAAAATGTAAGGGGGTCTGAATACTTTCCATCCCCATTGTACATCTCTACTGTAATTGGACCTCCTATATTTTCAGTGGTTGGGGGTTACAGTCCTCTCATTGTGTTTTGGTCCTCAAGGCCCCTTGAACAGTGCATGTTTTCAGCTCTCTTCACAGAACTCCAGGTCAAATAATAGGGCTCAATTGCTTTTTAGTATATATGGTAAAGCTGTGTTTACCTCGATCAACCAGTCCTGTACTAGTTCTAGCAAAAATCATATTTTTTTATAAGCTGAACTCCTGACAGATTCACAGATGAGACACATTTAAAGGAGCTCTTTTACCTGTCAAACGAATTCGCAATATTTTCCATCCAGTTTTGAGATTTACACAGCTCTGCAACACTGGCAAGCACATGAATTGGCCTGAAAGAAGCCAATACCAAGTCACAGTCAGGTACTTACACTGCTTGTTTTTTTTTAAAAAAACTATATGAAATATTGCATTTATTATTATTAAAAGAGAAGTTTGTTTTTTTGTTTTTTTATAAATCATACTTACCTAGATGGATGCAGCATTGGCCCGATGCTGCATCTGTCCCCTGCCGAACAAAAAACTGAGCGATCAAACACTGCTGATTGCTCAGTTCTCCATGAGCAGAGAGCTGTCGAACTGCTGGGGGGGGGGGGGGGGGGGGGCTGGCTCAGGCTCTCAGCAGTTTACTGAGAGGTTAAGGCAGCTGGTGGTCCAGGTATCTGGGTGGATCCTGACCAATCTGGACCGGATCTGTTATGTCAGCCAACAGCGGGCTCCAGCCCGCTGTTGGCTGAAAACAGTCACAGCAGTGCAGAACGAACTGCACTCCTGTGATTCACAGGGGTTCATTTACTAAAGTCAAATAGACTGTGCATTTTGCAAAGTGCAGTTGTCCTCTGCAAGTGCAGTTGCTCTAGAGCTTAGCAAATGAGGTAAGGCTTCACTTTGAAAAGAGTACCCAATCACATGCAAGAAAGATTAAAAAAACTGCACTTTTGCTTGCACATGATTGGATGTCAGCAGAGCTTTTGCTTATTTACTAAGCTCTGGAGCAACTTTTTTAAATTTGGTATTTTTTCATTTTTTTTTACAAAAAATAAAAAACCCAGAGGTGATTAAATACCACCAAAAGAAAGTTCTATTTGTGGGAAAAAAAATGATAAAAAATTAATTTGGGTACAGTGTTGTATGACCGCGCAATTGTCATTCAAAGAGTGACAGCGCTAAAAGCTGAAAATTGGTCTGGGCACGAAGGGGGTTTTGGTGCCCAGTAAGCAAGTGGTTAAGGACCTATGTTGATGGACCTTTGTTTGCTTCAAGCAGTTATGCATTCCAGTACAAATCTATAGGAATGCAGGTGAAATGCAGGAGGCCAATTGCAGATCAGATTGATCTCAGAAGTGTTTCAAACTGATGGCAAAGGGATGCCATTTACATAGACCCAAAGCCTGTAAACACTCAAGCAATTATATACAAATATACATATACATACAGCTATGCATAATTCCTATATGTGGAAGGATCATGTCATATTATCTGATCCCGTTACATGTATATTTTCAAAATGTATAATTTTTCCAGCTCAGCTTTCCCAGAATCTTTACATGAGGCCCCTGATGAGGGTGATGGTCTAAACGTTAAAGCATAACTTAACCTAAAAACAAAAATGTAGCATATTACAGCTTTTTAGTCCATGTGGTGGCTGCATTCATTTTATTTTTTCAGCCTAAGAACATTTTCAGCAAGTAAAGAAAACGCCTGTTGATCTTACCAGAAATGCTGCATCCTTGCCACTCCCTGTGTGCTTCAAAGGCAGCAAAAACTACCTCATCTTTCTTTTGTAAATTACTAATTCCATCAAATAAACAAAAGGCAGATATTTTGACTTGTAGCGTGGGTGACAACCACCGCTCCTTCCATAGACACTGTGGAAGAGTGAATGTAGCCACCCAGGGACAGGAAGTGTGTTATTCCCAGGGGAGAAGAAAGCCTAAACACAGAAAACGAATGTAGCTGTCTCATCTATGGACTGGTGAGCTGCAGTATATTACATTTTTGTTTTGGTTTAAGATACACTTTAAGCCAACTTGCATTTTGATTCAGGTTCTACCTTGAAGTGGTTGTAAACCCCATTCATGAAATCTGACCTGGGCACATATATCTGTAGTGTTTACTTATCTCTCTCCAAAGCTCTGAGTCCCGTGTCTTTCTTCTGCTTCGTTCCTCTGTTATGATAACTTCACGATAACTTCTGACAAGTTCTCCGACACATGAGATCATAGCAGCTGGAAATTTGTGTCGGGGAGGGAGCTTAGAGATAGATAAGCAGAGAGCTGGTCTATTCACAGTACAGCTCTTCAAGTTTCTTTGTTCCTCTGTATATGTGGATAGGGGGTATGTGCTTTTTCTCCAATCATCTCACACAGTGTATGCCCAGACTCCCCTCCCACTGCTGAATGATGAAACAAAATTTGTAACACAATGTGCACTTTTTAAAGCATGTAGAAAGCTGAAGACAGCACATATGCACGTAAAACTTATGTAGGAAGATTTGCTTCATCTCTGTGTGTCATCTGAGGCTGTTCACTTCACTGGGAATAGGAGAAGGTTTATAACCAATTTAAAGAGTGCATGCTTCTTTTTATTAAATAAATAAATACTAATTGACTTTTATGTTGCTTATTATCCTGTTTGATCTATTGCCAGCAGCTTGCAGCCCTAAAATATATTTCTTTTAAATAAGCCAGGTGTTCCCTAAAATCCGTTGTAGAAAACATAAGGAATTTGAGTGGGAGAGAGATGGAGAGACAATGCTGTCTGAATTTTGTGATCCAGTCTAGATGCATGCATACAATAGTGAATGCTTTGAGAACTTAAAAGCCTGCTAATGATCTTTTGTAAATGTTATTATTCTGTTAGCTTTGGTGTTGCATCCATGTCTTGGCCAACATGTATGACTACCCTTAAAGTGTTACTAAACCCACAACAGTAAAATCAGTCTGTATATGCAGTAAAGCATGCTTGTTATATTTACCGTGGGACCTAAGGGGTTAATTATCTGCATTGTGTGAAAAGGCTTTGATCCTGTATGCACAGATCCTCCTTTTCTTCCACTGACTCCAAAACAGGTCTGGAAAAGACAGAGTTACTGGAGTCAACGTGCACATGCTCAGCTTGGTGTGTATTGCTAGGTCAATTTTTTTTTTGGGAGAGTGCCAATCAGCACTGTCCAGAAAGAGGGTCAGGGGTCCTGGATCCTGATAGGACAGCCAGTGCAGTGTGAAAACTCTTCCTAGAAGCTTTAACCAGGCACTGATAGAAGTCACAAGACTGCTATATACTGCTGATGAGAAAAGATATTTAGCAGTCTTTAATAAAATGATTGCATTTCCGTGTTCTTTGTACTGTGGGAGACCAGATATAGTGAATGCAGGGTCCTGGGTTTAGTAACAGTTTAAGTCTATAGACATTGATTTCTTGTCAAAGAATAACATATCAGCTGATGCAGGTATGGAGAGAAGACATATTTAGGGTTTTTGTTCAGGTGAGAACTGCTTCTCTCTCCATTTACGTCCACATCATCTTTTCTCAACCCTTTTAACATAGGGTGACCCTTGAAATAACTTTCTGGTTTTAGAGAACCCCTGCTAATAATTTCTAAATCCTTAAGTCAAGGCACGTTAATTTGGTGGTCAGCAGTAAAATGGTCTTTATATTTGCGTTCAGTGGGAAGAATCCTCGTACGGGTAGCTAAAAAGATCATTGATGTCCGTGGGAACTTATCCGAGAGACAGAAATTACTCCTTGCTCAAAAAAACCCTAGCGAGGTCTGGGGGAACTCTCTGGTTCTACAGAACCCTGCTGGAAAAACTATGGTCTACTCTAAGGGAATACAAAGTCATCTTGAAGTGGGTCAAACGTAGGTTAGAAAGTCAACTGCAGGTCAAATGCAGTTTAGAAGGAAGTCAACAGCAGGTCGGATGCACCTGCCAATAAATACTGATCTCAGAAACATCGCAAACTGACACCAATGCAAACGTATCAACAGAGCCTAAAGACCTATCAACTCAGGCCCTTATAGAAAGGGAGATCAAGCTGACTTAGCGGTTAGCAATACTGACTTAAAGCGCTTTTGTTCTGTGCAATCCCTGTCTAATTGAATTTTGTATGTTGACACTGGGTAACCTCTGAGTAATCCTCTCTAAATTCAAAAACATTTGGGTAGGTCAGTTGACTTATATATGGAATGACCTTAGCATGCATATGTGTGTGTTGCTGTAGTAGTAGAAATTTTACATAATAAAGTTCTATGTGGCAGAGACTGAAATGAATGTGAAGGTGAGATTTACATATAACTTCAGTTGTCTATATCAGTGTTTCTCAACCTATTTTCAGACAAGGCACCCTTTAAATTTCAGCACAATTTCAAGGCACCCATTCTAAAATGTAAAAAACAAAAGTAATAGTTTTATATACAGTAATCGAGCATGTAGGACACCCAATGTGAGTTATTCTGCCAAAGCAAATACACCTTTGCACACTCTTACTGACTAGTATTGCAATGTTTCTCTTCTCCCTCAGTTTCTCTCCTTCTCAGAGCTAATGTGACCCCAGTGCTGACAGGCAGGGAAGGAGCAAACAAGGATGCTGTGCAGGCACCCAACGTCCTCCTTATCAACCGATGATGTCATTGGTTGACAAGGGGGACGTTGGTTCCATGCACCGGGTTTTTTAAGGGCTGGCGGCTAGAAGGTTGTATTGGTGCACAATGAAAACCTATGACAGTGATGGCGAACCTTGGCACCCCAGATGTTTTAAAACTACATTCCCCATGATGCTCAACTACACTTCAGAGTGCATGAGCATCATGGGAAATGTAGTTCCAAAACATCTGGGGTGCCAAGGTTCACCATCACTGACCTATGACCGTTGGCTTGTAAACAATTTTTGGGCAATTTTTAGGCATTTTGCCAAGGTACCCCTGAAGAAACCTCAAGACACCTTGGTTGAAAAAGGCTGGTCGATAACTTTGGAGTCAATCTTTTTGTATAACTGTTTATTTAAAGTATTTTCCATTTTTCGTTTCCAGTAATGTACAGGCCGAAAAAAAAATATACCAGTAGAAAACATACAAGTCAAAATAGATAGGAGCACAAGTGGGCAAAGTCCAGGTCTCTCAAGGTGTTTACAGTGGTACAAGGGAGATAAGTTATAAATAAGGAACAGAAAAAGAACAGGAGAAGTATAGGCATGAAAGTCCAGGGGAAACAACGGCAACAGCATATGTGTTCAGGGCAGTACTGAAGGTTCCAGGATTTCCATATAGTGTCCAAAAGGTTTTATGGAGTTTGGCAAGTAGGAGCTCCATCGCTTGAATCTCTCCAATACGTGTATAGATGTCATTTTGTAATAGTGGTGTTGTTTTGTTTTCCAATTAGACACTTTGAAGCAGTCAGAATATGGGCTATAATTGAAATAATCTTAGAGGGTACACTGTACTCCTAGAAGATAATGCAAAGGTTTGGGAGATTTTGCAATCCATGCCATTACTGTATGCCACAGCTGTTCAAGTTTGTGTCAAATCCGTAAAGATAGTATAAAGTACCCACTGCTTTTCCACACCTCCAGCACAAGTTGGAGGTTGAAGGGTAGATTGAATAGTGTTCCGAAATATAGGTCCACCGAGAGATAATTTTGAAGGCATTCTCTTGGTATAGCCAGCCCTATCACATATGGTTTGCCATGTTGCATATTGAAGTTTGTAGCCTAAATTTGTTTCCCAGTAAATCGTGTATTCATGTTTCGGGAACAGGTCAAATGGTAGGGCCACCAATAGTTTGTAAATATCTGAGATTAACCATTTTCTGGATGGCCCTACCATACAGGCCCACTCAAAAGACTTGGCGATTGAAAACTCTTTTGTAGGAGAGAGTATTTGAGCGTAATGGCAATGAATCCAATCTTTTTGATATGCGGTAACGGTAATTTATCCGTATGCATTTTTTATAATAGTATACAAAGTAAACACAAGGCTCAGCTTTAAAACAGGTGTTCTAAATGCAGCTTTCAAATGATATAAAGGCATTGGCAGTAAAAAATTTTAATGGTTAACTGGAACACAACTTTACAAATGCTCAATACACACTTGTAGTACTGAGCATACACAATTGTGTGGAAAGAGGGTTGGGGGCAAAACATCCTTCTGCTCCTGGGCTGTTTCCTCGCTCATGACTATAATTTATGGCAGTGGTGAGCTGTAGAACTTCTCTCTTTGGCCAGCTGATCTAAGAAACAATACACGGAGCATCCACATTGTTCAAAAACTGCCTGATTCTTATTGTCATCCCTTATGACCAGATGGCATTCCTATTGATTGTTTTGCAATTGAACATATTGAAGTGGTTTTGTTTCAGCAATTAAAATGGCCAAATTCCAGGTTGTATTTTGGGTTATTTAAGGAGATGGGGCCAATCAAGCCCAGCCAACTGCCTGTTTGGGATCACAAAGCACTTGCATATGTGCCAGTGACGAGCAGGGAATGCAAGTTTTGAACTTTAAAGGTGTACGGCCAAACCTAGCTGGAGGGGAGGAGGAAGCAGTGCCTTGTTTACAATTGTTGGGTAATTGTAATGCAAACTGCTTAGGGCTCTACTCCAAGACCTGCAGTGCTTCCACAATACCTGCTCTATGCACTGCATGCCGAATATAAATGCCAAGTGAAAGTAAAGATAGAATTTAATTATTAATTATGAGAGGAACAAAATCACTTGAAAGCAGCCTTTCCCAAGCTTTTTACCCCGGAGGAACCCTTGAAAAAAATTCAGAGTATTAGATTGCGTTCAGTATAAGACTTATAGGGCGTACACACGGTCGGACATTGATCGGACATTCCGACAACAAAATCCTAGGGTTTTTTCCGACGGATGTTGGCTCAAACTTGTTTTGTCTACACATGGTCGCACAAAGTTGTCAGAAAATCCGATCGTTCTAAACGCGGTGACGTAAAACACGTACGTCGGGACTATAAACGGGGCAGTGGCCAATAGCTTTCATCTCTTTATTTATTCTGAGCATGCGTGGCACTTTGTCCGTCGGATTTGTGTACACACGATCGGAATTTCCGACAACGGATTTTGTTGTCGGAAAATTTTATCTCCTGCTCTCCAACTTTGTGTGTCGGAAAATCCGATGGAAAATGTCCGATGGAGCCCACACACGGTCGGAATTTCCGACAGCACGCTCCGATCGGACATTTTCCATCGGAAAATCCGACCGTGTGTACGGGGCATTACTCTGCTTTGGTGTTCAGAATAAAAGCCACTTTGGTTAGGTGTTCACTGCAAACTTAAAGCTAGCCATGGACATTTAATACATTTTTTTGTTTAGCCAGGAGCTGGAACACAAAAAAAACAACGGATTCCTTCATACAAAAGAGGTGGGTGGAGAATTACCCACCCGTGACATTGCATTCTGACAACGAGACCTCATTGAAATTTGGCCAGTCCCTGCTAAACTAGCCCATTTTTGATCCGTGTATTGTCAGCTTTGGAGTCTAGGTTCAGAGCAATGCCCAGGCTCGTCAGTGATTGCAACATTTTTCTTCGACAGATGTCAGTCAGATGACTCCCTGCGGAACTGGTCTAATTTCGATCAGTGTGTGACCATCTTAGATAGAGTCTAACCACTAGAACCATGCGGACCTAAAATTTTCTTCTTCGTTTTTCAAGGGTGTTGTGAGCTCTTCCATAACTTTGATCTTGTTAGTTTTGGAAACCCACATTTTTATTGTTGTCCGTGATACTGGAAAGCTGTAGTTTCCAACTTTTTTAGCAGAAATGCCTGCTGATCTCTGCTGGATTCCTGTATAATCGTTATTCTTTTGCATTACCATACCTGTGGTTTTTTTCTGATCTTGTACATCAAGGCATTGTACAGAAGATGATAATGAGGTAGAAAACCTGTCACAGCAGTAAATTACATCAATCTTTGGAAGTGACAGTTATGAGAGTTTTATGAGGGAATGGTCAGTGCAGAGGTCATGACTTGTTCCCACTTGCTGATCTCATCTAGTTTCTAGAACTTTTTGGAAGATGCCTTATAGATGTGTATGTTTTCCATTATTGTAATAGGCAGCTTCTAAGGCTTGGTAAAACCTATAGTATACAATAGCTTTCATAAAAGATCTGCATTACTGATGACAAACATAAACCTTCTATTATGTGTTTTTCTGATACACATTTGTATATATATTCTATTGTTCAATAAAACACATATTGTGTATAGAATAAAGCAAAAAATCCTCGCGGTCACACCACCAATTTCAAACAACATTGTTCCTTTTAAGTGAGCACTGATACTTAAAAACACACAACACTAAAACTGCAATGTTTATCCTCATGACATGTCACAGGAAGCACCCTCATGGCTAACAGAGGACTGAATTAGAAATAGACTTGAAAAACTTAACATTAATAAGTCACCTGGACCAGATGGCTTGCACCCGAAGGTCCTTAAGGAACTCAGTCAAGTGATTGCCAGATCATTGTTCCTAATTTTTATTAACAGTCTACTGACTGGAATGGTACGAGCTGATTGGAGAAAAGCCAATGTAGCACCAATATTTAAAAAAGGGCCAAGATACATCCCTGGGAATTACAGACTAGTTAGCCTAACATCAATTGTATGTAAGCTCTTGGAGGGGATGATAAGGGACTATATACAAGAGTTTAGTAATGACAACGGTATCATTGGCAGTAATCAGCATGGATTCATGAAGAATCGTTCTTGCCAAACCAATCTATTAACCTTCTATGAGGAGGTGAGCTGCCGTCTAGATAAAGGAAGGCCCGTAGACATGGTGTATATGGATTTTGCAAAAGCATTTAATACAGTTCCCCACAAATGTTTACTGTACAAAGTAAGGTCCTTTGGCATGGATCATAGGGTGAGCACATGGATTGAAAACTGGCTACAGGGGCGTGTTCAGAGGATAGTGATAAATGGGGAGTACTCGGCATGGTCCGGGTGGAAAGTGGGGTCCCCCAGGGTTCTGTGCTGGGACCAATCCTATTTAATTTATTCATAAACGACCTTGAGGACGGGATAAACAGCTCAATCTCTGTATTTGTGGATGATACAATGCTAATCAGTGCAATAACTTCTCCACAGGATGTAGAAACCTTGCAAGAAGATCTGAACAAATTAATGGGGTGGGCAACTACATGGCAAATGAGGTTTAATGTAGAAAAATGTAAGATAATGCATTTGGGTGGCAAAAATATGAATGCATTCTACTCACTGGGGGGAGAACCTCTGGGGGAATCAAGGATGTAATAGGACCTGGGAGTCCTAGTAGATGACAGGCTCAGCAATGTCATGCAATGCCAAGCTGCTGCAAGCAAAGCAAATCGAATATTGGCATGCATTGAAAAGGGAATTAACTCCAGAGATAAAACGATAATTCTCCCATTCTACAAGACTCTGGTCCGGCCACACATGGAGTATGCTGTCCAGTTCTGGGCATCAGTCCTCAGGAAGGATGTGCTGGAACTGGAGAGAGTCCAGAGAAGGGCAACAAAACTAATAAAGGGACTGGAGAACATTAGTTATGAGGAAAGGTTACGAGCACTGAACTTATTCTCTCTGGAGAAGAGACACTTGAGAGGGGATATGATTTCAATGTACAAATACCAGTATGGTATCCCACAATAGGGATAAAACTTTTGCACGAAAGAGAATTTAATAAGACATGACCATTCACTAAAATCAGAAGAAAAGCGGTTTAACCTTAAACTACGTAGAGGGTTCTTTACTGTAAGAGCGGTAAGAATGTGTAATTCTCTTTCACAGGTGGTGGTTTCAGCAGGGAGCATCGATAATTTCAAAAAACGATTAGATAAGCACCTGAACGACCACAACTTACAGGGATATACAATGTAATACTGACATATAATCACACACAAAGGTTGAACTTGATGGACTTGTGTCTTTTTTTTAACCTCACCTACTATGTAAATATGATACTACTGCTGAAGCAGCTGCCTGTCACTCAGTGGTGCACAAACCACACCACAAACCCAATACAGTCAAATTAATCTTCCTGCATGAACTGTTATGCCGCGTACACACGACCGGACTTTCTGGCAGAAAAGGTCTGACGGAATCATTCCGTCGGACATTCCGATCGTGTGTGGGCTTCATCTGACTTTTTCTTTCTAAAATTCTGACGGACCTAGAAATAGAACATGTTTCAAATCTTTCCGACGGACTCAATTCCTATCGGGAAAATCGTTCGTCTGTATGCTAGTCTGACGGACCAAAAATGACGCAAGGGCAGCTATTGGCTACTGGTTATTGAACTTCCTTTTTCTAGTCCCATCGTACGTCATCGCATTCTAAATGAACGGACTTTGGTGTGATCATGTGTAGGCAAGTCCGTTGCAGCGGAACTCCGTCGGAAAGACGTCTACTCTGACGGAAAGTCCGGTCGTGTGTACGCGGCATTACTTATTGGGGACTGAGGATTGGAAGAGCTTGTGGATCTAGCTGACCCATACTTATTATTATTATACACGATTTATATAGTGCCAACAGTTTACACAGCGCTTTACAATGTAGAGGGGGGAGAGCACAATAATGCCCCGTACACACGGTCGGATTTTCCGATGGAAAATGTCCGATCGGAGCGTGTTGTCGGAAATTCCGACCGTGTGTGGGCTCCATCAGACATTTTCCATCGGATTTTCCGACACACAAAGTTGGAGAGCAGGAGATAACATTTTCCGACAACAAAATCCGTTGTCGGAAATTCCGATCGTGTGTACACAAATCCGACGGACAAAGTGCCACGCATGCTCAGAATAAATAAAGAGATGAAAGCTATTGGCCACTGCCCCGTTTATAGTCCCGACGTACGTGTTTTACGTCACCGCGTTTAGAACGATCGGATTTTCCGACAACTTTGTGCGACCGTGTGTATGCAAGACAAGTTTGAGCCAACATCCGTCGGAAAAAATCCTAGGATTTTGTTGTCGGAATGTCCAAACAAAGTCCGACCGTGTGTACGCCCTATTACAGTACAGTTCAATACAGGAGGGTCCTGCTCGTAGAGCTTACATTCTAAAGGGAGGGGGTGGTGGTACAAAGGTAATAGATGCAGGGAATGATTTGATGGGGGTGGCTCAGGGACAGTTGTTCGCTGAATAAGTGAGTTTTCAGGGATCTTCTAAAGGTGGACAGGCTAGGGGCTGATCGGATATACCGGGGCTCTAACAAGCGTGTATGACCCCCCATTCATTTGAGGGGTCCACTGGTGAGTGCATACCCTAAGGGGGTATGAAGGTGTGAAGATTTAAGAAGATTCACTCACTATTATTTGATAGAAATGAATATTGATGGACTATTATATTTGTTTGGACTAAAATTTCTGCACATTTATTTATATATCATTTAATATATTTGCACATTGATATATTTTTTATCTTTTTTGGCACATATGTACTATAGAGTGTTTATAATGATGAATTATTCTATATGAGTTAATATATATATATTTAATATATTTATATATTTGTATTTAAGTGGACACAAAGATTTCATGCATTTATTTATATTGCTTGGAGGCACTTTATGTAGTATAGCGTATTCTTGATTTTTACATATTGTGTATAGTCTTTCTCTTCATGTAGGCAGCCAGAGTTAGGTAACATGACCACCTCCACATATAATACTTGTACTCTGACAACCCATACTACAAGGCTGACAACCACATCCTGCATTCCACTACACCAACCATCGGACTTAACCCTCTTCCCCAACTCCACTGAGCCACATCCTGCTCCCCAATCCTCAGTCTTCATCTATATTTTGCACTGGTCTGATAGACTCATCCCACTCCTCAATTCATGGACTGACAGCCCCTCCTGCCTTCCACAAACCAGCAAACACACCAAACACCCTGGAATGACACCCGCTTCCTTCACTCCTGTCTGTACTCCAACAGGCTTATATTCATTACATATGAAAAGCATATACAGGTGGGTAGATAAAGTTGGGAAATGGTAGATATCGGTGTGTTTACATGGAAAATATCATTGGCATAATCCTCTACATCATTGGGATTTCTAGTGAGAACCAATTGGCATTCACTCAGATCAGTTTGAAACTAGCAAAAAAGGGGGCATGGCAGTCACCAAAAAAATATAAACGGTCCCTTAGGCCTGGTTTACACCTATGCAGGTTGCAGTTTGAATATTCCATGTGCATTTTGTGTTTTTTCAATACACATTTTTGATCCTTTGATTTCAATGGAACCAAAAACCAGAAAAAAGTCCCTGGCTCTTTCCATAAAATGCAGAGATGTGAACGTGACTCATAGGAAACCATGTTAAATGGACTGTAGTGTGTTTCTGCAAAACTGAATATGCACTAAATTATGCATAGGTGTGAACCAGGCCTCATAGGTGATCTGCTGCTTCAAGCGGCAGTGTGGCTTTAACATGTACTGTATATGCAATTGTATGCATTAAAAACCCGTTTTTAACCTTAGTAGTTGAAACAGTTGAGTTTTTTTTTTTTTTTTTTTTTGCTGGCTAGCTTGGAATTGTAGTAGCACGGATTTTAAGTAAAACACATCAAAATGAAAATTGAATGAATAAATGAAAAGGAATGAATAAAAAAAAATTATGCAGATTAGAATGCAGTGAATCATTTTCTTTCTGACTGATTTGCCAGAGTGCAATGAGCCAGACCAGCACCTGGCCATAGCCTGCAGCGCTGATCGAGAGGGTGATTGATCGGTGAATCGACATGTGGGCACACATGGATCAAAATTTCAATCCGTGTATGGCCAGCTTTAGAGAATTGGGGGTGGAGACCACGGGGGGTGGAGACCATGGGGGGTGGAGACCACGGGGGGTAGGGGGGGGGTCAGCAGGTGGCAGAGATAAAGCAGTACATTGATCTTCTCAGTGAAGAGCTGTGCAAGGGGACGCGTCAGCACAAGTCTAACCATTGGAGTAAAGGCAGACTGTGCTCCCAATTAGAATGCAAAGAACAAAACTGACCACACTGGGGTGGATATGCTCTCATGCCTGTTGTAGGCAGTTTGAAATAGAAAAGCAGAGGGACTGGCAGGAACACCAGGGATTTCACACAGAAAAAGCAATACAAAGAGGCACAGATCAGGAATATGAAATGTTGGGGTAACACACGCTAACAGACATTTGTGCACAGCGACTTGCCTCATGAATGCACATGCCAATCAGAATGGATACACACTTGCAACAATTCGGACCTGAATTGCACCTGAACCGGTGCACAGGGACACACTGGACCCCAGACACGGACCAGCGGTCGCACATATGTGAACCCGGCCTAAGAGTAGCGAGACACTGTGGGGTTGATTTACTAAAGGCAAATAGACTGTACACTATGCAAAGTTCAGTTGCACTCTGTAAGAGCAGTTGCTCCAGAGCTTAGTAAGTGAGCAGAAGCTCTGCTGACTTCCATCATCCAATCACATGCAAAGACAAATGCTGTTTTATTTATTTTTTCCTTGCATGTGGTAGGGTATAATGCATAATGCATTGCGGCAAAAAATTTTAGGAGGTTTTGGTGTATTGGAAACCTGTTGATTTCATTTTGCTGCCTTATGCAATTCACATTAATGCCCCGTACACACGGTCGGATTTTCCGATGGAAAATGTCCGATTGGAGCGTGTTGTCGGAAATTCCGACCGTGTGTGGGCTCCATCGGACATTTTCCAACGGATTTTCCGACACACAAAGTTTGAGAGCAGGATATAAAATTTTCCGACAACAAAATCCATTGTCGGAAATTCCGATCGTGTGTACACAAATCCGACGGACAAAGTGCCACCCATGCTCAGAATAAATAAAGAGATGAAAGCTATTGGCCACTGCCCCGTTTATAGTCCCGACGTACGTGTTTTACGTCACCGCATTCAGAACGATCGGATTTTCCGACAATTTTGTGTGACCGTGTGTATGCAAGACAGGTTTGAGCCAACATCCGTCGGAAAAAATCCTAGGATTTTGTTGTCGGAATGTCCGAACAAAGTCCGACCGTGTGTACGGGGCATAACACTTGTGTGAAAGCTTGTGCATTAACATAACAGATGTGTAAATGGACCCTCAATGAACACGGAGCTGTTTTAAATTGACTTTTATATCTGTCTGTAGTTGAACTTTTACAAAAGGAAGAGAAAAACAGTTTTTAACAAAAATATTGCAATCCCGCAATAATTATTCCTCTGTAAGAATTATATTTGGACTTTAATTCTGGATTTTGTCTTGCAGGGAATGGTTGGACCCCATGGCAATCCTGGATTACCTGGCCCACCTGGTCCAAAAGTAAGTGAATCTCATACAACAGATGCTCAAGCTGTCGCGATTTTACATGATGCTTCTAAATCATAATACTGTAACTTCAGTGCTAGAGGGGAGTTTTTTTCCACATTGTAAGATATTAACTAAATTACATTGGAAAAGAGTTTCAAAGCAAGAAAGTTTTGTTTTCTCTTAAACACTGCCAAGTAAAAAGGTGATGATATCGGGGAAAACTGTCAAAAAGCCCCCAAGCTTTCACACTCTGGAAGAAGTTCACCTTACCTAATACATTCAGTATGCCGCTAAGTGTATTTACTTAAAAAAAAAAAAAAAAGGGAAAAAAAGAAATGCCACCTGGTAACGAGCCTAGACAATGGGGGTTATTTACGAAAGGCAAATCCATTTTGCACTGCAAGTGCACTTGGAAGCGCAGTTGCTCTAAATCTAAGGGGTAGATCTGAAATGAGTGGAAGCTCTGCTGATTTTATCATCCAATCATGTGCAAGCTAAAATGCTGTTTTTTATTTTACTTGCATATCTCCCTCGGATCTACAGCGACTTTACTTCCAAGTGCACTTGCAGTGCAAAGTGGGTTTTCCTTTAGTAAATAACCCCCAATGTGTTTTTTTTTAATGTATACAAAAATAATACTGTACATGTGAAAAGATTATTCAGTGTGAAAAAAAGCAGCACCACAAATCTGAAATATTACCACAAAAAAAAAGAAGAAACAAAATAAAGCTGTGTTGCGCTACAGTGATTGATAATAAAAATACTGGGAAAAAAATTAAACAGTCCAGAAAAATCAGTCTCTCAAATGGACCATAATGGTCAAATGGCAAACTCCATTATTCAACTGTGGATAAGTTATCCAGTCCCTTCACCAAGTGAACAAGCCACCACCACAATAGGTTGGACTCTTACCAGAGAGCCTGGAACCTTTATTACGAAGGATCAAACAGGCTTGATGAATATGTCCCTGTAGGGGTCATCAGCAGGGGATGTACAAAGGAACCACGTCAGGAACAGCTCCAGAGCATCCAGGGGATTTCTTAATAAGTTCCTTATTTAGTACGATGGCAGCTAATAATGCATATGCTCTGGAAGAAGTCCTTTTGTCAACGAAACCGGTCGGGCTGAGCTGTATGTTCCTGCTATCATGCATTTTACATGTTTGAATGTCCTGTGGCGGCCACCTTCCTTTTTTACCATGCAGTGCTGTTTTTACTATGGATACGTGTAAGTGCAATACTTTATATTAAATGCAACCCTTAAGAGGTTTTACACTATCCAGCGTTTTATGTTTTATTTGGATCTGACTACACGATCGTCATTTGTTGTTTGGGTGGAGTCCCCTGGATGCTCTGGAGCTGTTCCTGACGTATTTCCTTCGTACATCCCCTGCTGATGACCCCTACAGGAACATATTCATCAAGCCTGTTTGACCCTTCGTAATAAAGGGTCCAGGCTCTCTGGTAAGAGTCCAACTTATTGTGGCGGTGGCCTGTTCACTTGGTAAAGGTATGGGATAACCTTATCCACAGTTGAATATGGAGTTTGCCATTTGCCCATTATGATCCATTTGAGAGACTGATTTTTCTGGACTGTTTATTTATTTTCAGTATTTTTAGTACATTTTTATTAAACAATTTTGGTTATTTAAGTATTATCTTTATGACTACAATGGTGTTACTTTTTATTCAGCTAAATATGAAATATTGCACATGATTATTTTATATTTACCACATGCCGCCAGCGGGTGGCAGGCTCTAGGTGGGAGCATCAACTTGCTGTAAATAGACCGGAGAGATCAGATCATTCATAATACTGCATGACCTAGAAAGGAACACCTCCGCTTCCTCATGCCTAAAAGTATTCATTTATACATCATCTGCCTGTAAGCTTGCTTGTAGTGCTTGCTTTTCCTGTCAGAAAAAAAAGCATTGTCTGTACCCTGAAATCTTTGGAAACATTCTGTAACATATTTAGTTACAATATAGGTTGTATGTAAATAATGAAACACCATTACGCATAATTATATTAAAAAAAAAAACTAATTAATTTTTATCAAAAACTATTATCCCTTCTCCTCTTATTTCTCTCAATTCACATTTCAGTATTTATTGTTTATTATTATACAGGATTTATATAGCACCAACAGTTTACGTAGCGCTTTACAACTTGAGGGTAGACAGTACAAATACAATACACTTTAATACAGTAGGAATCAGAGGGCCCTGCTCCTTAGAGCTTACAATCTAAGAGGGAAGGTCAAGAGATACAAGAGGTAATAACTGTGGGCGATGTGCTAATTGAGAAGATACATGTACAGTTGTTAGGTGGGGGCCAGATAGACTTTTCTGAAGAGATGAGTTTTCAGGGATCATCTGAAAGTGGATAAAGTAGGAGAAAATTGGACAGATTGGGGTAGAGCATTCCAGAGGATGGGAGAGGCTCTGGAGAAGTCCAGAAGGCGAGCATGGGATGAGGTGACAAGGGAGTTTGAGAGCAGGAGGTCTTGGGAGGAGATGTAGTAAATGCAATCTCTATTTTAAATTCTTATGTCAAATTAATATATGTCTGTTTAAGCCACACACTGGATCTGTCAGAAAATTTACCACAACCCCAATGCAAAAAAAGTTGAGACCATATGTAAAATCGACATAAAAACAGAATACAATGATTTGCAGATTTCATAACATATCAATTGTTTAAATTAAGAAAATGTACCATTTTAAGAAAAAAAATATGTTGATGGCAGCAACATGTCTCAAAAAAGTTGGGACAGGGCCATGTTTACCACAATGTAGACAACTCTGTAGACGTCTGGGAACTGAGGAGACCAGTTGTTAGAGTTTTGGGAGAGGAATGTTGTCCCATTCTTGCCTGATATAGCATTCTAATGCCGCGTACACACGGTCGGACTTTCCGGCATACTTGGTCCGGCGGACCAGAGTGTGCCGGACAATCCGCCCGTGTGTGGGCGCCGGCGGACTTTTCCGGCGGACTTTTTCCTAAAAGCCCGCCGGACCTAGATTTTAAAAAAGTTTTAAATCTTTCCGCCGGACTCAGTTTCGGGCGGAAAGTCCGCTCGTGTGTGTGCTGGTCCGACGGAAAGCCCGCTCGTGTGTATGCTGGTCCGACGGACCAGATACAACATGAGGGCAGGGTATTGCATCTCGCGCTCGCTGCAATAGGAAAAACACATTTTCCTATTGCGGCGAGCGCGGTGCATACCAGGCCCTTAGGTCTGGTATGGATTATAAGGGGGAACCCCCTACGCCGAAAAAACGGCGTGGGGTCCCCCCTAAAATCCATACCAGACCCCGATCCGAGCACGCAGCCTGGCCGGTCAGGAAAGGGGGTGGGGACGAGCGAGCGCCCCCCCCCTCCTGAACCGTACCAGGCCGCATGCCCTCAACATGGGGGGTGGGTGCTTTGGGGGAGGGGGGCGCCCTGCGGGCCCCCCCCACCCCAAAGCACCCACCCCCCATGTTGATGAGGACAAGGGCCTCTTCCCGACAACCCTGGCCGTTGGTTGTCGGGGTCTGCGGGCGGGAGCTTAACGGAATCTGGGTGCCCCCTTTAATAAGGGGGCCCCCAGATCCCGGCCCCCCACCCTATGTGAATGAGTAAGGGGTACATGGTACCCCTACCCATTCACCTAGGAAAAAAGTGTAAGTGATAAAACACACTACACAGGTTTTTAAAATATTTTATTAAACAGCTCCGGGGGGATCTTCCTCCGGCTTCGGGGGTCTTCTTCCGGCTTCGGGGGTCCCTCCGCTTCATCTTCTCCCGGCGTCCGGTTGGTTCTTCTCCGCTCTCTTCTCTCCAGTTCTTCGGCCGGCTCCTCTGCTGTCTTCAGGTAGCTCTCTTGCCAGCAGAGGTCCGGACTTCTGGGCTTCTTCTCTTCCCCAGATGTTGACACGACGCTCTCTCCGGCTGGACTGCTCTCCGAGGGCTGCGTTGTGACTTATATAGGCGGAGACCCCGCCCCCTTTTGATGTCACAGTCCCTGGGCATGCTGGGACTGTGACGTTTTAGGGGGCGTGGTCAACATCACCCAGTGACCACGCCCCCTAAACGTCACAGTCCCAGCATGCCCAGGGACTGTGACATCAAAAGGGGGCGGGGTCTCCGCCTATATAAGTCACAACGCAGCCCTCGGAGAGCAGTCCAGCCGGAGAGAGCGTCGTGTCAACATCTGGGGAAGAGAAGAAGCCCAGAAGTCCGGACCTCTGCTGGCAAGAGAGCTACCTGAAGACAGCAGAGGAGACGGCCGAAGAACTGGAGAGAAGAGAGCGGAGAAGAACCAACCGGACGCCGGGAGAAGATGAAGCGGAGGGACCCCCGAAGCCGGAAGAAGACCCCCGAAGCCGGAGGAAGATCCCCCCCGGAGCTGTTTAATAAAATATTTTAAAAACCTGTGTAGTGTGTTTTATTACTTACACTTTTTTCCTAGGTGAATGGGTAGGGGTACCATGTACCCCTTACTCATTCACATAGGGTGGGGGGCCGGGATCTGGGGGCCCCCTTATTAAAGGGGGCTCCCAGATTCCGATAAGCCCCCGCCCGCAGACCCCGACAACCAACGGCCAGGGTTGTCGGGAAGAGGCCCTTGTCTTCATCAACATGGGGACAAGGTGCTTTGGGGTGGGGGGGCCGCAGGGCGCCCCCCTCCCCCAAAGCTCCCACCCCCCATGTTGAGGGCATGCGGCCTGGTACGGTTCAGGAGGGGGGGGACGCTCGCTCGTCCCCACCCCCTTTCCTGACCGGCCAGGCTGCGTGCTCGGATCGGGGTCTGGTATGGATTTTAGGGGGGATCCCACGCCGTTTTTTCGGCGTAGGGGGTTCCCCTTTATAATCCATACCAGACCTAAGGGCCTGGTATGCCCGCGACGGGGCTCGCAAGGTGTCAATCTCGCCGATAAAAGCGGCAAGATTGACATCCTTTTCTAGTCCCGTCGCACCTGAGTCACGTTCAAAATGAACGGACTTGTCCGTGTGTGGGCAAGTCCGTTCATTCTGAAAGTCCGCCGGAACTCCGGCGAAAGTCCGTCGGAAAGACGGGCGGACTTAGCCCGCCGGAAAAGCCCGGGCGTGTGTGGGCAAGTCCGTCCGTTTTAAAGTCCGGCGCACCTGGCGGACAAAGTCCGTCGGAAAGTGTGCCGGACCAAGTAGGATAGAAAGTCCGACCGTGTGTACGCGGCATAAGTGCTCAACAGTCCTGGGTCTTCTTTGTTGTATTTCTTACTTCAAGATGCACCACATAATTGCAGGCAGCTAGTTAAAGCGGAGTTCCACACAAAAATGGAACTTCCGCTTTTCGGAACCCTCCCCCCCTCCGGTGTCACATTTGGCATCTTTCAGGGGGAGGGGGGTGCAGATACCTGTCTAAGACAGGTATTTGCACCCACTTCCGGCATAGACTCCCACGGGAGTCTATGCCTCTTCCTGTCCCTCCATGCTGTCTCCTGGGAAACACACAGGTCCCAGGAGATAGCGGGGACCAGTAACGACGCGCAGCGCGACTCGCGCATGCGCAGTAGGGAACCGGGAAGTGAAGCCGCAATGCTTCACTTTCTGATTCCTTCACCTAGGATGGTGGCGGCAGCTGCCGAGAGTCGAGCGATTTATCGGTGTCGGCTGCCGACATCACTGGACCCTGGGACAGGTAAGTGGCCATGTATTAAAAGTCAGCAGCTGCAGTATTTGTAGCTGCTGGCTTTTAATATTTTTTTTTGGGTGGACTCCCTCTTTAAGCACTTGGACTCTTCTACTACAAAAACTATGATGTTGTCATAGATGCAGTTTGCAGTTTAGCATTGTCCTGGTGAAATATGCAAGGCTTTTCCTGAAAAAGACGCCATCTCATGTTGTAAAGCGCTGCGCAAACTATTGGCGCTATATAAATCCTGTATAATAATAATAATACTCTGGATGGGAGCATATGCTGCTCTAAAACCTGGATATATCTTTCATCATTGACTGTGCCTTTCCAGATGTGCAAGCTGCCCATTCCATATGCATTAATGCACACTAATGTCCTCACGGATACAGACTTTTGTACTAAGCGCTGAAAACAAGCTGAAAGGCTTCTCTACTCTTTAGTCTGGAGGAGGCGGCTCCCATGGCTGCCAAAAAGAATTTCAAATTTCCATAAGTCTGACCACAGAACAGTTTTCCACTTTGCAACAGACCATTTTGAATTAACTTTGGCCCAGAAAAGACAGCAGCATTTCTGGATTATGTTCAGATATGGCTTCTTCTTGGTAGAGCTTTACCTTACATTTTTGAATAGCACAGCAAACTGTGTTCACAGACAGTGATTTTTGTAAGTATTCCTGAGTCCATGTAGTGATGTCCATCACAGAATCATGCTGCTTTTTAATGCAGTGCTGTCTGAAAGCCCCAAGATCAGGGGCCTCCATTTTGCTTTTTAGCCTTGTCCCTTGTGCACAGAGATTTCTTCAGCTTATTGGACTATTTTGATGATATTATGTACTGTAGATAATTATATATTTAAAGTCTTTGCAATTTTACATTGAGGAACATTATTCTGAAATTGTTTGACAATTTTTAGACACAGCTTTTCACAGATTGATGAACCACTGCCCATCTTTACTTCAGAGACACTCTGGGGCTGATTTACTAAAGGCAAATAGAGCTCTGGAGCAACTGCACTTTGCACAGTCTGTTTGCCTTTAGACCATCAACCCCTCTTACTCTTTAAAAGAGAAGTATGTGTTGTTTTTTTCTAGTTTTAAACTTACCTAGGTGGATGCAGCATCGGTCCGATGGTGCATCTGTCCCCCGGCGCCTCTACACTGAGAACCTAGCGATCGAACATCGCCCATGGCTCGGTTCTCACAGCTCCCTGAGCAGAGAGCTGCTGCCTGTCGGTTAGCAGCTCTCCGCTCTGCCCCCTCGTGTTCACTGGAGCACTGAGCTGTGGAGGAGCGGGGAGTGGCCGTCTCAGGCTCTCAGTGGCTCGCTGAGAGGCTGAGACGGGTATCACTCTCTGTCGGGTATTACTCTCTGTGACATTAGCAGAGAGTGGACTTCAGCCGCTCTCTGCTGAAAACGGGTCACAGGAGCGCAAAACAAATTGCACTCCTGTGACCCATAGGAAAAGCCCAGCCAAACGAGCTCAAGCTGGACTTTTCCTTTAAGATGCACTTTATATACCTAATCATGTTACTGACCTGTTGCAAAATGTTCTTTCAGCTCTTCCGTGTTAGTGAAACTTACTTTGTTGCCCTGTTCAACTTTTTTGATTCGTGTTGCTGTCATCAATTTCAAAATTACCATATTTTTTTCTTAAAATGGTACATTACAGTTTAAACATTTGATATGTTTTCTATTTTCTATTGTGAATAAAATATGCGTTTGAGTTTTGCAAATAACTGCATTCTGATTTTATGTTGGCTTTACAGAACTTTTTTGGAATTGAGGTTGTAGTTTTGCTGTGCAAGGGCTTACCTAAAAGTTTATGGACCATCACACTGCATTTCCTTAGCTTACAAATTTGGGGTTTTCTTGGTAGTACAGGTAGCAGTGATGATAAGCACAGTAGAACAACCCATAGCAAATCAACAATTCCCAATCATCTACAATATGTGGCCAAAAGTGGAAGGGCACCACTCCAAATTATTGAGTTCAGGTGTTTCCAGGAAAGGGTTCTCTTGATGGTACAGCATACAAAGATATTTTAGGCAAGTTTTACTTCCAACTTTTTGGTAACCTTTTGGAGAAGGCCCTTTTCTGTTCCAGCATGACTATGTTCCTGTTCACAAAGCCAGATCCATATAGACATGGTTTGGTGTGAAGGTACTTAACTGGCCATGACCTCAGCCTTACTGAACACCTTTGCGATGAATTGGAATCCCAATTTAGAACTAGGTCTTCCCATCATCAGTTTCTGGCGCGTTCAATTGGACTTGTTCTGTAATGTTAAAGACAGTTCATAGCTTCTCCAAGAAATGGCTTGGAGCAGCGACGAAATTTCTTCAACATTACAGAACAATCACTGTTCGGCCAACAATTTTTCATCCATCTCCTTCAAATTTAGAAGTTAGGTGTTGCCGGCAAGGCAACCCATGGATCAAATTTTGGCCGATTCAGCAGGAAACAGACGTAATTCAATCTCTGTATGGCCATCTTTAGGCTTAGGTTAAAGTAAACCTGTACAGGGGGAAATAGGGAGGCTTTAACCTTTGACCACCTTCTGAAAATGCAAATTGCCTGATGGTCTGTGGCTTCAGTACTTCCTGAATCACTGACCTAAAACAAGTATACGGCAAGCGAAGTTAAAACGTCTAATTTGCATACTTATTCTAAATCATTGATTTGGGAAGTACTAAAGCCACTGGGTCAGCTTGCCAGAAAAGTGCATTCAGCAACAGCAGTTTCAGGATATTGATAACACATTACTTTTTGATCGTCCTTTTTGGGCTTCTTTCAGTGGTGAATTTTCTGAATTGTAAAAGAATTTGGCCAAATTATTCATAATGAAAATAATGTATCATTAAAGTAAATTGTTATGGGTGAAATATGTATTCTGCCTTCAAAAATGATAATTGCCTGGCTGTCATACTGGTAGTATAGTTTTTCTTCTTAAGCCTCGTACAAACTTATGCCTCGTACATACGATCAGACTTTCCAACAACAAAACCGTGCAATTTTGTCTGAAGGGTGTTGGCTCAAACTTGTCTTGCATACACACGGTCACACAAATGTTGGCCAACAATTATGAACGTAGTGACGTACTAGATGTACTACGTGGTTTCTCAGCTCTTTAGCACCACCCTTTGGGCTCCTTCTGCTAGTTTCATGTTAGTAGAAGTTTGGTGAGTGTTGATTCACGCTTTTCTTTTCACGTTTTTCATTTAGCGCTTTTCAGTTTGCGCTTTTCATTTCATGCTTTTCAGTTCATTTCTGAACGGCCGTTCGTCAACCAGACATGTTGTGAAATCGGAGGAGATAACGTGTTATTTATTATTGTTATTGCTTTGACATTATTTTTTTTGGTTGAATAATGATTTGATTTGGTATATTTTCTATATTTTTGGATGCATAGAATGCACTTTTTGGTTAAGTTCTATTGGCAGATAGCATGTCTAATTTGTTGCACAATAAAAAAATTGTGTAGAATAATACTTGGCTATGTGTTTTACTTCAAATGACAGTTTGGGAGTAGACAATTACATTTTAAAAAATACAATGTAAAATTGACAAGGGACACCAACATAGTTGTATCTTTGATCTTAAAAACTACAGGATAATGGTGTTGTGGTAACTTGCACAAATAAAAAAATAAAAAAAACATAATAATATTATTCTTGCTATCACTAGACATAAAAAAGCCTTTGAAAATGTGTTTGCAATAACTCCATCAGTATCACCAGCAAAGCAGCTTCATTATTATCCCATTAAAGAAGAAGAGAATTGTGCACTGCATTTGGAGATTTCATAATTTGCCACGTCACCAATGTTAATTCTCCATTACAAACGCTAGTTTATTAAGACCGACCGCTTCTGCTTCTGAGCATGCGTGTTTGTATTTAGGACTTTTGTGCGATGGACTTGTGTACACACGATTGAAAAGTCCGACAACACACATTTGTTGGCGGAAAATTTGAGAACATGCTAGTAGAGCTGCACAATTAATCGTTAAAAAATCGTAATCTCGATTCAACCCCTCTGACAATCTCTATTGCAGAGTTTGCTGACAAGTGGAGAGACTTATCTGCTAACTAAGCTGTCAAAAGAAAACATCTGGGCAGTCTGCCAAGTTTTTAAAATGAAACATTGTAACTAACTTCCTTCTTAGATCAAAGGGAAACTTCTGTGTGTAAAGAAAAAAACTTAAATAACGTGTAAATGCAGGAAGTTTACCCACTTAAAGTCTAAATCTTTTTCTGACACTTGTTTCTTAAGGTAAAATCGATATTTTTTTGCTAGAAAATTACTTGGAACCCCCAAACATTATATATATATTTTAGCAGAGACCCTTGGGAATAAAATGTCAGTTGCTGCAATATTTTATGTCACACTGTATTTGCCCAGCGGTCTTTAAAACGCAATTTTTTGGGAAAAAATACACTTCAATGAAAAAAAAAAAAAGAAACAGTAAAGTTAGCCCAATTTTTTTTTGTTTTAATGTGAAAGATGATGTTACGCCGCGAGAATCGTGAGAGAATCGTGATCTATCTTCTATGCAAAAAAAATCGTGATTCTCAGTTTAGCCAGAATCGTGCAGCTCTACATGCTAGCCAACATTTAAAGCGGGCTGAACGAAAAAAACCGACAGCTCAGGTCGGAGCCGCTGTACTAACAATCCGATTGTTAATACAGCGATCTCCCCTGATGTTCTATTGTGTTCTGACGGGAACTGCCCACCGGCCAGAACACTCCAGTCAGAGCTCTCAGCCATTGGCTGAGAGCACTGATTGGGAGCCGATCGGCAGACCTTTTTCAGCCATGCTACTTTGACAGAAGTCGGCCGAACAGCTCGCTTCTGACAGACCAGCCGCCATACACACGGACCGTATGTCGAATGGTTTCTATTGAGCCAGCCAATGCCTCCTGACTTTCGGCCCGTGTGTACTAGGCTTAAGTGAGTCTAGTAAGTGAGAGACCTGGAATATATGTGCAGGTCTCAAGTCCTGAGTCCCTCGGCTAGGATTGTTTTGGCTCTTTGGACCACCAAGGTGTGAATTCTAAGGATCAAAATGAGAGCTAGACATATAACATTTTCAGAATGAAAAAGTACAGTCAATTTTTTTAAGGTATTAAGGGGCTGATTGATATTTTATTGGGGACCAATCACTGATTAAATAAGGGCTCCCCTCTCTTTCTGCTGCACTGAAAAGTGCTGGTTCATAAGACACGATCCAGGGTGGAAACAGACAGCGACTTTGTTGTGGTTTCTGAGACATATGTCTTCATTTCATTCACTGAATTGCAGCCAGTCACAGTCAAAAGCTTTGAAGTTAAGTAATTGTGTTGTCTGGCTATTGGAGAGCAATGTGTCGCATGTGCTTGTAATAATAAGCCGAGCATGTGTTAAACAGCCGTATCAAAGCTCTCAGCTCACAGATCCCTAATACAAAAGGGTTTTTTAAGTACACCAAGATAGAAATATTATAACTTTACATGAAGTCTTCCCATGTGAGATAAAACAGCTGTTTCAGTATGTGAACTAATCTCCTATGTAATGCGATTAAACCCTTTCCACTTACCTTATCTTTACTTTCTTGTTGTAAAAGTCACAAGGGATCATGAGCTTTGGCTGGAATTACTGCTTAGCAAAGTGTGAAGCACTTTACTGGGGTGCTGTCAGGTTCATCCCTGAACTGTCAGATACAGGGGATTGTGAGGTTCTCTGAACTCTTTTTCCGTGCCTTGACTCTGCAAACCTGCCACAAAATGCTCTACAGTAAAGCATGCTCACATGTCAGTGAAGGTTTTAATTTATCCAAGTCATGGTATATCTAGTAGAAGTTAATTGTAATCACCTGGACTTGTTCTGCAACGTTGAAGACGTTTGGTAGCTTGTACAAGCCACTTTCCCAGTTCTAATGAGCATCAGGAAACTACTCTAGCTTTAGGGGTGACTTATGCCTCGTTTCCACCGAGCGGATCGGTTCGGGTCGGATCGGTTTGGAAGGCCTAGAATGGTCCGGCCTATTCAGGCGAGCGTTTCCACTGCAAGTCGGACCGACAGGGGCCATACGTGGGTTTAGAAAAAATCCCGTCATGGCGTCACACGTCCACCAATCAGTGTAATGCATCGTAGCTCCGCCCTAACCGAACCGTTCCATTTTCTATGGCCCCACATCTGAAGCAGGAAACCTGAATGGAACGGTTCGGTTCGGTTGTATGGGCCGCTTTTATAATGGAAACACCCAAAATAGCGTACCGTACCGAACCGAACCGATCCACTCAGTGGAAACGAGGCATAAGATATCCAGGCCCTGGTATATCTAGTAGTAGTGGGTAATCACATGCAACTGGGCTTGTTCTGCAATGTTGAGGACAATTGATAATACATCCAAGCCACTTCTTCAGTTCAGTCAGAAAATCACTCCAGCATGAGGGATGAGCTAGGGCATGTTCGGATGCTCTTCCAAATCCACATGGCCGAGCCCGCCAGGCAGCTGTCACCTGTAAAGGGCCAATTTCTGCCCACAGCCATACCTATACAAGTGGCATGTATATATGATATGGGGCGAGGAATGCCTCGGACACAAATGATTGGCCCCTTACAGGTGGCAGCTGCCTGGTGGGCTGGATCATGTAGGTTTGGAAGAGCAACCAAACACATCCAGCATTTATATCCACATGGGTAACACATTGATTAAGTCACCATGGAAGTCAAGCAAAAACACAGGACCGTCAAACAGAAGGGAGATGCAGAACAAACAAAGTAATATAGTCATCCTTACATGTAGGTGAAGTGTCAGAACTCGGAAGGTTCTTTAACAAACATTGCACCCCTGTGCCTTTTAAGCCCTGCAATGCAGGCTTGTACATCTAAAAGACTCAACACCCAAACATAATCTTTGTATACTGTATGTAGTGTAGTGTGAGGAATGCAAAGGCCTACATACTGGTGAGATGAAACAGCCTCTCAACAAATGAATAACCCAACATCCCGATGGCATGTTTTACAGGTCAAGGCTGAGCGGTTTTCCTACTCCCTAAGGAAAAGGGACAGTCTTTTGAGAACAGTGAGGTGTACATTTTGGACAGAAAGGACAATGTTTCCATAAGAGGTGTGAAAGAGGCCATCTACATCAAACCAAAACAACCATCATTAAACAGGGGTGGGGGCATTCAACATAATCTGTCTTCCACATACAGTGCCCTGAAAAAGTATTCATACCCTTGACTATTCACATTTTGTCACGTTACAACCAAAAACGTAAATGTATTTTATTGGGATTTTATGTGATAGACCAACACAAAGTGGCACATAATTGTGAAGTGGTAGGGAAATGATAAATAGTTTTCGAATTTTGTTACAAATAAATATGTGAAAAGTGTGGCGTGTATTTGTATTCAGCCCCCCTGAGTCAATACTTTGTAGAACCTCCTTTCACTGCAATTACAGCTGCAAGTCTTTTTGTGGATGTCTCTACCAGCTTTGCTCATCTAGAGAGTAAAATTTTTGCCCATTCTTCTTTGCAAAATAGCTCAAGCTCTGTCAGATTGGATGGAGAGTGTCTTTGAGCAGCAATTTTCAAGTCTTGCCACAGATTCTCAATTAGATTTAGATCTGGACTTTGACTTGACCATTCTAACACATGAATATGCTTTGATTTAAGCCATTCCATTGTAGTTCTGGCTGTATGTTTAGGGTCGTTGTCCTGCTGGAAAGTGCAACCTCCACCCCAGTCTCAAGTCTTTTGCAGACTGTAACAGGTCTTCTTCTAAGATTGCCCTGTATTTGGCTCTGTCCATCTTCTCATCAACTCTGACCAGCCTCCCTGTCGCTGCAGAAGAAAATCATCCCAACAACATGATGCTGCCACCACCATGTTTCACGGTGGGGATGGTGTGTTCAGGGTGGTGTTCAGTGTTAGTTTTCCGCCACACATAGCGGTTTGCTTTTAGGCCACAAAGTTAAATTTTGGTCTCATCTGACCAGAGCACCTTCTTCCACATGTTTGCTGTGTCCCCCACATGGCTTCTCACAAACTACAAACTGTACTTCTTATGGCTTTCTTTCAACAATGGCTTTCTTCTTGCCACTCTTCCATAAAGGCCAGATTTGCGCAACTAATAGTGCACAACTAATAGTTGTCCTGTGAACAGATTCTCCCACCTGAGCTGTGGCTGCAGCTCCTCCAGAGTTACCATGGGCCTCTTGGCTGCTTCTCCGATGAATGCTCTCCTTGCCCGGCCTGTCAGTTTAGGTGAACAGCCATGTCTTGGTAAGCTTGCAGTTGTGCCATACTCTTTCCATTTTCTGCTAAATGGATTGAACAGTGCTCTGTGAGATATTCAAAGCTTGGGTTTTTTTTTATAACCTAACCCTACTTTAAACTTCTCCACAACTTTATCCCTGACCTGTCTGGTGTGTTCCTTGGCCTTCATGGCGCTGTTTGTTCACTAAGGTTCTCTAACAAACCTCTGATGGCTTCACAGAACAGCTGTATTTCTACTGAGATTAAATTACACACAGACTTTATTTACTATTTAAGTGACTTCGGAAGGCAATTGGTTCAACTAGATTTTAGTTAGGGGTATCAGAGTAAAGGGGGCTGAATACAAATGCACGCCGCACTTTTCACATAATTATTTGTAAAAAAAATTGAAAACCATTTATCATTTTTCTTCCACTTAACAATTATGTGCCACTTTGTGTTGGTCTATCACATAAAATGCCAATAAAATACATTTACATTTTTGGTTGTAACATGACAAAATATTGAACATTTTCATACTTTTTCTAGGCCCTGTACGTATAATGCTATTTTAACATCTGTACTCTCTCTCTACCACCAAGGATTTTGTAACTAGTACAGGGTGGTTCCATAATTTTCACACCTCCCATCCTGTCCTTAGACAATACCATCAGTCTTTTCATGTTAATTGGTTCAAGGTGTCTGTACTAACTTTTTGGATATAAATGCTGGGGTATTTTCCTGACACATTAGAACTGAAGAAGTGGCTTGGATGAGCTACAAAACATCTTCAGGATTACAGAACAAGTCTAGTTGAATGTGATGAAATAACTACTACTAGACATGCTCACAAGCTTAAAGGAGAAGTGCGGGAAACGAAAAAACAAAATAACATATATATACTCACCTATATGGCTGAAGCATCATTGTGATGCTACAGCTGTTCATCGGCTTTACGAGAATGGAGCAATCCCATGAACACTGCTCAGTTCTTGGGTCTTCTCTGAGCTGAGAGCGGTGAATGTCAGCCACCGCTCTGTGCTCTGCCTCTCCAGCATTCACTGGAGCCCCAGGCAGGAGAGGGGGCGGGTGCTTCTAATTTAGGCTCTCAGTTTGAAAAAAAACCTGCGTTGGTCACTCCTCTCTACCTGATGTAACTCCTCTAACCTTCTAGTGTACCACTTTGGCTGCTTTCATCACAATGTCTGAATGAGCGCTAAATCTAGTCATAAGGAGCACATTTGTAAAGGTTCATCACAAAAAGTGGTGGTAAGCAGCCCTCTGGATTGATTGTTGTTTTAGACTAGGCAATTAAATTGGATTTGGGAAAACTAGCTTTTGGGTTCACCTTTAAGGTCCCTTTCACACTTGTACGACCTGAAAGTTGAGTGGTTTTGATGCAACTTTGCCGTGACTTGAAGCAATGCCTGTGTAATCTTGAGGTCTGTGGACCTTAAGTGGCATCGAAGTCGGACCAAAGTAGTGCAAGGACTACTTTGTCGATAGAGAGACAAACCGAAAGCTCAGACCCGGAAGTGGTGACCGGTCACATCACTTCCGGGTCTGGGCTTCCGGTTTGTGTCTCGAGAGGAGTGGAATGCACGCAGATCTTGCAAGGTGGCTCCCACCAACGATCTTGCAGGTTATCCCCAGTGCCGGGACAAGGCACAAATAAATGTAAGCTGGCATTTTTGTTTATATTTACCTTTTTTAATAAAGGCAATATTACACTATTGGTTCTCTCTTTGTCTTTTATCCGGGGCATCGTGGTGGAGAGGAAACCATAACCTAGAAGATTGAAATTTTCCACAGTCTATCTATTCCAGGATTTCCTATCTAGCGCTTCCAGACCTTCTTTTTAATTAAAGAGGTCATGGATGTCTGGTGAGCAGGTTTTTCATTCGAGCACATTCGGTGTGATTTGGATTTCTTGTCAAGTGGCAAAGGACTTTCTATGGTTTTTATTTATCAAGATTTTCACTGAAGATATATGGACTCACAAGATTTTGTATTCTGAATATATAATTTTTTGCATTTTTTTCTTTTTTATCAGTATATTTTAAATTCACATTGTCATTCCATGTTAGATGGTCGTAAAGTGTACTATTAATTTATTCGAGTGTTATTCACTTAGCGCCCCCTACCATCACAATTTAATGGCACAGTGGCTTGTCTACATTTTATCATTAGATATCATAGATCATGATTTTATCATAGATATCATTATTTGATCACTTTGGCGCGAGGTTGTTTTCTATATTTTAGGGTAGCCCACATCTAGGCAACATTTTTTTCAGTTATGGGGAAAGTGTGGAAAGCTTAGAAACTTTGTATGGTTTTTAATGCTGTCAGTGTAATGCTTGCACTAAAACGTGTGTAAATGGGCCCTAAAACATTTCAGCGGTCCTAACCTTTGCCTGTTGTGACTATAACAAAATTGTTTTTAAGACTTAGGTGTTAGCAATTGGGCCCGTGCTAAGGGTTAGGCGTTTATTTTGGAATACCATTATTTTACTATTATATTTTTCAAGTTAAATAAATGTGGTTGTAACGCCTCTATTTTTTCAATCATTATCACTGTTTCTTGAGAGTCTAATTTCTTAGTGCTCAAGATGTACCTGACTATGCTGTTGTGGTTAAAGTTGAATTTAACCTAAAAAAAAAAGCCCCCTGGGAGCTTTATGCCATAATATACTAGTATGCACAGCATATTAGCACGCTATGGCAGATTTACCTGCCAAATGATCCCCTGCAGCGCTGTGGTGTCAGCTCTCTCAGCTGTCATGGGTACTTCTGTCTTATCTCGGTCTTTCTTCCAAGTTTGGACTACTCTTCGGCTGCATATTTGGTTGGACCGCAATTATGTCACTCCCATGCATGCACAAGAGTCATATCATCATTGCACAAGGAGTTGGCATATATATATATATATATATATATATATATATATATATATGTATATATATATATATTTATATATATATGTGTATATATATATATATATATATATATATATATATATACCGTATATAAAATATATATGAAGAATAAGTATTGAACGCGTCATAGTTTTTCTAGGTAAATATATTTCTAAAGGTGCTATTGACATGTAATTTCCACCACACGTCTGTAACAACCCATGCAATCCATACATTCAAAGACACCAAAACAAATAAGTTCAGAAATGAAGTTATGTGTAAAAATATGGAATGACACAGGGAGAAAGTATTGCATACATGAAGAAAAGGAGATGCAAAAAGGGATGGAAAGCCACGATACCAGCTGAAATCTATCATTAAGCAATGATAAGCAATCCTGCCCCTTGTCAGTGCATATTAATATCAGCTGGTTTCAGTCTCAACTGATGGCATATAAAAAGGTGTCTCATTACCAAGGTGTCACACAAGAAACATCTCATGATGGGTAAAAGCAAAGAGCTCTCTCAAGACCTTTGCAACCTTATTGTTGCAAAACATACTGATGACATAGGTTACAGAAGGATTTCTAAACTTCTGAATGTTCCAGTGAGCACTGTTGGGGCCATAGTCTGGAAGTGGAAAGAACATAATTTCACCATAAACTGGCCATGACCAGGTGCGCCTCGCAAGATTTCTGACAGGGGAGTGAAAAGAATTATCAGAAGAGTTGTCCAAGAGCCAAGGAGCACTTGTGAAGAGCTTTAGAAAAACCTGGAATTAGCATGTACAATTGTTTCAAAGAAAACTATGCGTAATGCACTCACCCACCATGGCCTGTATGCACGCTCACCACGCAAGACTCCATTGCTGAAGAAAAAGCATGTTGAAGCTTGATTAAAGTTTGCTGCACAACATTTAGACAAGTCTGTGAAATACTGGGAGATTATAGTCTGGTCAGATGAGACCAAAATGTAACTCTTTGGAAGCCATAATACACACACACCAATGTTTGGAGGTCAAATGGCACTGCACATCACCCCAAAAACACCCCCATACCAACAGTGAGGTTTGGATGTGGGAATATCATGGTGTGTGGCTGTTTTTTCAGCATACGGTACTGACAAACTTCATATCATTGAAGGGAGGATGAATGGAAAAATGTACCAAGACATTCTTAATAAAACTCTGCTGCCGTCTACCAGGATGATGAAGATGAAACAAGGATGGACATTTCACCAAGACAATGATCCCAAACACAAAGCCAAGGAAACTCTCAATTGGTTTCAAGGAAAGAAAATAAAACTGCTAGAATGGCCCAGCCAATCACCTGACTTGAATCCAATAAAAAATCTATGGAAATAACTAAAGATCAGAGTTCATAGAAGAGGCTCATGGAACCTTCAAGATTTGAAGACTTTGAAGGTTTGTGTGGAAGAATGAGCCAAAATTACACCTGAGCAATGCATGTGACTAGTTTCTCCATACAGGAAGTGTCTTGAAGCTGTCATTACCAACAAAGGATTTTGTATGAAGTATTAAATAAATTTTAGTTAGTGTGTTCAATACTTTTTCCCTGTGTCATTCCATTTTATTACACAGAACTTCATTTATGAATTTATTTGTTTTGGTTTCTCTGTATGTATGGATTGCATGGGTTTTTACCGATATGTGGTGAAAATTCCATGTCAGTAGCCCCTTTTATAATATATTTACCTAAAAAAATGGTGATGTGTTCAATACTTATTTTACCCACTGTGTATATATATATATATATATATATATATATATATATATATATATATATATATATATATATATATATATATATATATATATATAAAAATATATATTATGTATGTGTGTGTATATATATATATATATATATATATATATAGTATATGCGCACATCATTGCAAAGCTCCAGATGGATGTTCCACCATCCTAATATGCAGGTGCCTGCAAACACCCACCACAAAGGTTTAGCTTAATATATATATATATATATATATATATATATATTTTTTTTTTTTTACACTCAAAACATAGTTCAAAATTTGTGATGATTCTAAGTGAAGCGAGCTGTGAAGACTGCTGTGTGTAAAGAGCTGGAATTTGGTATTTGTAGTGGTTTTATGATTGCAGAGTGCAGAATAAGTAACAGCAGTAAAGGAATTTTGAATGTATTCTGCCTTTCAGTGTCCATGTTTATTCCTAGAAATCCTTTTTGTAGAGTTTCCTCACATAACACATTACCTAAAAATAAGTGAAAATAACAAGGACTTTTTTGAGTACATAAACCTTGTTGATGTGGTAATAGATGCTTGTTTTTTTTCAAAGGTACCCTGGTGGCACAGCAGATTAGCAAAATATATTTTTTTCTAAATAAGTTAAAAGAATATCAATGTTTTTTTTCTAGTTTTGGATAATGTTGAGTTAGACTTTCTGTCAGATTTTTACTATTGTCTATGTCCATGCTGGGGAGGTTCGCTCTCCTTATTTGTCCTGAGGACCACTGTAGTCTAGACAAAATGTGACGGAAAGTCCAACAATTTTGAAAAAAAATTGAGACAGCCCATGCTGATGTTTCATTCTCAAAATAATAATTTCTTAGCTCCCTTTGCCCCAATATTTCAGGTCACTGATGTTTAAAAGAAACATGCTTCAGTTCTGCACTTCTCATTCTCTCCTGGTTCTGGCTCCACCTCTTATGGGTTGAATGAAGTGGCATTCAACCCATCTCCCGTGAGCCCAGAGCGACATGAATCTATCCGCTGGGTCATCAAGGTTCCCTGAGCTTATAGAAAGTTGACGCAGAGAACTTCACTCACATCATTTGGTTAATGGCGCTGTTCTCTGCATTGTAGAATACCACCAACTGCTGATCCTGCAGAAGATAATGCTGTCATGTGACTACGTCTATGACGGCTCAAAAAAGGCACTTATGCTAAAAACTGGAAAAAGTTTTTGCAGGAATTGGCTTTAAAATGCATCTATGCCCTGACTATGGACAATATACTATTTTCATACATGACCATTGAAAAAAGTACTCACTCACCTCTCTAGCTGTTTGTATTGTGAACAATTCATTCACAAGGTCCTCCGAAATCATGATAAAGACTCTGAAGTTGCTCAGAAACACCTGTTGCGTGTTTACAGCCAGAAAGCCAAGATTCTGTTCTCAAAAAGATTGCTGAGATTTCAGTGCTGTTGAGAATTTGAAGATGCATTTCTCCACATTGACTATAGCTACAGAGATGAATGAAGGCTTTTTTTTAAAGCGCTTTTACTGCTTGTTTAGAATTTGTAAATACTTTAGTGTGCATAGTGTTCATTTTAAGTACTTTCAGAATCACTGTCAACTAATTTAGGCTCGGTTCACACTGCCGCGACTTGAGAGTTCAAAGTCCCATGACAAGTCACACCCCATTAACTGCAATGAAACCGCTCTAATCGGTGCGACTAAAGTTGCAGTGACTTAGAAAAAGGTTCCTGCACTACTTTGGGGTGACTTCATTACAAGTTGCATTGATTTCTGTTAATGAAGTCGCAAGCAAGCCACAATGAAGTTGCGTGGCAAAGTCGCACCTTAATTTGCTTGACTTTTCCAGTGTGATCCGAGCCTTACTTTGACTTAATTTGCTACATTATTGTTTCAGGTCAGTGATTTAAAAAAAAATAGGTCAGCAATAACAGCCTCGATATTTCTCCTAGCACATGTCTACTTTTATAGAATGTCATAACCTACCAAGATATATTTAGTACATGGTTTCACCAGCAGATGGCATTGCAGTTGGAATGGTTGGCAAAGCTGGGCGTCTTTTGTTAGGCCCCCGTCCTATCACCCGTATAAAAATTGGAGCAAAGAAAGCCATCTGTATAGTCTGATAAATAGCCAGTTAGATGCTTACAATATTTTGCTGATTCACAGTGACAAAACACGACAAAACACAAGTGAGCAACACATACACTTTAACCTCCCTTGCGGTATGATTATTTCAGATTTTTGCGTCTCAAAGCGGTACAATTATTTTGCCTAGAAATTTGGCGTTTTTTATTGTAGGCCTGTAATTCTTAGCAATAACACACTTATTTCTGTCCAAACAAGAGTCTAGTAGATATCTCAGGTATGATGAAGTTTGAAACACTAAAAATATATAATATAATAAATAAATATAAATAATTATAAAAAATAATAATATAATAATAATACAATTTCCCCACGATTCACTATCGCTCAATTCTGCAAGTGTTCTAATTTACTATCGCTGTTTTCTAGATGGTCTAAAGCCACTTTTGATGTAAAAGGGACACTTTTTGGTTGCTATGGCAATCTCCAGTTTCCAGGCAGAAAGAACAGTATATATAATATAAAACTGCATGCAGGGCATTGGACAAAGCACTGGAGACAAAAGGGATATGAAATAATTTTATACAGTACTGTAATCTGTAAGATTACAGTACTGTATGTGTTATGAATTTTCACTTTTTTGAATTTGCCGCCAAGCTCTGCCCCCGTGCGTTGCGACGCTCGCAGGGAACAGAGCCCGGCACAGAGAGGCTTCGGGAGGAGGACAGAGCCCACAGACACAGCGGGGGGACATCGCAGGATCCTGGGGACAAGGTAAGTAACCTGCAAAAGGATCCTGAAATGTAATCCCGAGTGTGGCTCGGGGTTACCGCTAATGGTGCTGAAATTTAACCCCGAGCCACACTCGGGAATACCGCCAGGGAGGCTACAAAACAAAATGTTTATCAGGAAAGCGGTAGTAAACTGCATTTTTTTTTATCTTGTAAGACAATGGCATAATGTGCTAGTATGCATTACACACTAGCACATTATGAAATACTTACCTTAGAATGAAGTCCTCCAGCGGCTTCTATCTTCACCCGATCTTCCTTACAGGTTTGCGTCCTCCGGCTATCTGATTGGCCACGCTGCCATGACGTCACTCCCACACGCACGGACTGCGGCACGGAGCTTTGAAGGGATGGCACGGGTATGCTGTCCCTTCAGAACGCATGCGCCGGTGACGTCACTGGCTGCATGCAGTTTGATCATCTCTGAAACCGTTCAGGTTTAGGAGATATTTACTGTACCTACAGGTAAGGCTTATTATAGGCTTATCTGTGGATACAAGACCAAAAAAGGGTTTACTTCCACTTTAATTCAGTAGACATACAATGGGAACGAAGCTTATTGCAGAGTATGCAGTGTGCTCCCAGTATAGAGAATCCCCTTGTTTACAGCTTATGCAAAAGCAATTTATAGAGCGAAGGAAAAAAGAGCTGCCGATCCCACATCACACATGTAATAACTGGGGATAGCAGTTCCACAACTATGATGTGGGAATAGCTACTTTCTTGTTTTTCCACAGAAGTGTTTCTTAGAAGTCTTTTCATGAAAGAAAACACATACAAAACAAAAATAGATGCCAGTCTTTTAACTTGTATATTTATGGAGAGCCTTTGATCTTTTTTTTTTCAGGGTCCAAAAGGGGATCCCGGATTATCACCTGGACAAGCCCCACCTGGCAACAAGGTAATGACGCATATATTTGCTTTTATCTTTCCAATCATTTTAGGTGTGTGTATTTGCCCTTGCTTGTTATTCTTCCCATTGTTGTATAGGATCATTCCACACAAATAATAAAGTATTCACAAGCAGTAGTAATAGTAGTAGTAGTAGGGTTTTGGGAAAACAGAGGGTCCACACTGCTCACATCTAACTGAATCATGTATGCACCAAGGCTGAGGTGGAAGAAACATACACTAGTGCTTACCAATAAAGCCCAACGCCTGCTTTTGTAACCCCCTTTCCTGAAGCCCATCCCACCATGCCATTTTTTTTAAAAAAAGACCCAAAAAGGGTCAATGCTGCTTTAAGGCCTCCTCCCTAGCTCCTGTTTGTGAAATGGAGCTTTTAGGGAGAAGGGGGGGGGGGCGGCTACCCAATTTTGACAGGTACCCACTTACACTTCAGCCTCTATCGCCTTAGGTGATCGGAAGTGGAAGTTCTCCTACCCCCCTCCCTCCCGGTCATGTGACATGACAGGTTCCAGAAGACTTTGGGACCAGCCACAGAGCACAGTGCCGTTCGCGCATGCGCAGTGGGCACCCAGTGGTGAAGCCGCAAGCTGTCACGGCAGGGTGCCCATGGTGAAGATGCCGGCGAGGGAGGACACAGGGAGAACACGACTGGGGTGAGCACTGGATCGTGGGACAGGTGAGTGGCTGTTTACTAAAAGTCAGCAGCTACAGTTTTTGTAGCTGCTGCCTTTAAATTTTCACTTCAGAGACTTTAGCTTCGCTTTAAAGTGTTACTAAACCCATAACAGTAAAATCAGCCTATATATGCAGTAAAGCATGCTTGTTATACTCACTGTGGAGTCTAAGGGGTTACTCCTCCGCATTATGTAAAAAGGCTGTTTGATCCTGCCTTCTCCGACCCCCCTCTCTCCTTCTTTTACTGTTCCCAATCCATCTGCTGATAGAACAGAGCCTGGGGGCACTCTGCACATGCTCAATTTGGTGTGTATTCCTAGAGGTTTTTTTTGTTTTTTGAGAGGGGGCATGTGATCAGCATAGGGCCAATCAGCACTGTCCAGACAGAGTGTCATTGGTCATGCAGCCTCCTAGGAGATTGAGATTGAAAAACTCCTACAATCTTTAACCAGTGCTCAGCCAGACACTAATAGAAGTTACAAGACTGCTATATACTGCTGATGAGAAAAGGTATTTAGCAGTTTATATTTTCTAAAATAATTGCATTTCCATGCTCTGTGTACTGTGGGTGAAGCAGATATAGTGAATGCAGGTCCTGGGTTTAGTAACTCTTTAAGGTAATTTCCACTTTTGCAGTCAAATTGTGTTAACACTTACTTTGTATTTGTTACATGTCTTCATTCACATGGCATAACTTAAGAGTAACTTTTGTTGAGAACAAAAAAATTTCCCTTTGGGCGATCTGTGTACATTGCAGGATTTTTAACAAACTTTGTTGCAGATTTCTACCTTTTTGTTATTCTGAAGAAATAGCTGTTTGTCTGTGTCCATGTTCAAAGTGAATGTGAATAGGAGTGATTTTATAATTATCAATCAGCTGTAGCACCTGCAGGGCTCTAATAGGGAAAGTGGCAGGTCTGCATTCCTTGACATGATTACCCTTTGGAAGTATCTCACAAAAAATGTTTGTTGCAGGGGATGCCCAAAGTCTGACTTGTATCTTAGTGCAGACTTCTGGGAAAATCAGTAAGCCAATCACGCAAGCAGGAAATGACATTTCTGGGGGGTGTTCCATATACTATCTGTGTATAGAACACCTACAGGTAGCCATATTGCATTTTACAAAAAAATGACAGCACTGCAGATTGAAAAGGAAAGGCCATTTTTAATAACACTCAATTACAATATGACTTGTAAAGATTTGCTAGAATAATGGACTTTAGAGGCACGTATAAAATTTGTCAATTTTTTGTCTACACATAGTTTTGACATGATACAAAATAATAAACAATAGACAAAAAACATCTAAAATATTTTTTGGACAATACATGGCCCCCCCCCCCGAGGATATGATACCATATAGTACAGTCATACAGATCTAAGTATGTTCGTTTTTTAAAAATCTTTAAGACTGGGGGTACCACTTGTCCTCATGTATGTCTTTGCTCTGATATGTCCCGCTTGACATGTTTCACGACCATATGTCGCTTCTTCAGGATGATCTATATATATCTATATATATATAACATAGGATAATCCAGGATATACAGAATACAGGATAATCTTGATATATCTATTCAGTTAAAAACATGCATTTATTAACGTACAAAACATTAAAAAAACTAAAAAAAATTATTACAATAATTCAGATAACCCACTTAATTGCATATGCCATGTACACTAAACACTCACTTACATCAGACACCAAAGTCAAGGGTGCTTTAAGGTTTCTTCAGGGATGCCTTGGAAAAATGCAGAAAAAATTATCAAAAATTGTATACAAGACGACAGGAGCCTGCCTTTTAGTTACACAAGTTTTTATTATGCACCATTACAACTTTCTAGACACTGGCATCCTAACAACCAATGCCATCATCAGTTAATAAGGAAGATGTATGTTGCCTCCACAGCATCCTTGTTTGACCCTTCTGTGCCCCTTTCCCTCAGCACTGGGGTAACAATTGAGGGAGAAGAGAAACATTGGAATACTAGTCAGTACCAGTGTGCAAAAGTGTATTTGCTTTGAATGAATAAATCACCTCTAACGTTGGGCATTCTACGTGTGGATGTTGCTGCATTGTGTAAAGCTATTAGAATAGTTTTTTACATTTTAGAATCGGGGTGCCTTGAGACTGTCCATTATTTTAAAGGGTGCCTTAAATTGTCTATAATTTAAAGGGGTGTCTCGACTGAAAAAAGATTGAGAAACACTGCTGTAGATAATGACACCACATAAACAATTACAAAAAAGCATATCATTTACTCTATTATACACAAGATTTAAAATCACATATAACACAGTTCCATTTTTTCATCCAACAATCCACGTGTGGATTCAACGTGTTTCGAATGATCTTCTTCAGGAACACATGTGAATGATATCAATATAATGGAAGCCGATCTCTTAAAATCAAAAAATATGCAAGATCTGAAAAAAGGGGGCAACAAAAGAGTGGTGAAGGACTGAAGAACACCAAATCCCTACCCAGGGACACCGCCACAAAAGCACAGCTCCGTATTGTTCCATTTTCCAAAGGGGTGACTCCCCGATATTTTTAACAGTCAAGTAATGGTATAACGCTGAGTATAAGGGGTCCAAGGTAGTCAGGGCACATAATCGATCATATGGTACAGCAGGTCATCCAGTGTATCCAAACAGTATCTCACAGCAGACGGATTGTGTGCCTGCCACCTCTTATAAGACAAGGTTATTCATTTTGTTCTGTTGCTATCATTAGGCAATGATTTTGTAGATATTAATCACTGTTCAATATGTGCATGGTACTCAAGTTCACCAATATGCTTTCTGTTTTGTAGGGAGATCAAGGGCCGATGGGATTAATAGGAGATCGTGGACCAGCTGGTCGGCAGGTAGTATACATTTTTAGAATGATAAATGTTAATTAATGTTAATAATTTTATATAATTTAATAATTAAATTATTAATAATAATTTAATCTCGCCTTATGGGAATTGAAAAAACAGGACCGGGTGTCTGTCAAAAATAGGTACCCTATACTCATCAAGAAAACAATAAACCATAGGCTCAGCAATGCCATGCAATGCCAAGCTGCTGCAAGCAAAGCTAGCAGAATATTGGCATGCATTAAAAAGGGGATTCACTCCAGAGATAAACCAATAATTCTACTCTACAAGACTCTGGTCTGGCCGTACCTAGACTATGCTGTCCAGTTCTGGGCACCAGTCCTCAGGAAGGATGTACTGGAACTGGAAAGAGTTTAGAGAAGGGCACAAAGCTAATAAAGGGACTGGAGGACCTCAGTTATGGGGGAAAGACTAAAAGCATTGAACTTATTCTCTCTGGAAAGAAGACGCTTGAGAAGGGGATATGATATTGATATGCAAATATCTTACTGTTATTAGGGAAAAAACTTTTCAGTGAAAGGGAGTTTAAAAATCACGGCCAATCACTGAAATTAGAAGAGAAGCGGTTTAACTGTAATCAGGGTAGAGGGTTCTTTACCGTCAGAGCAGTAAGGATGGGGAATTCTCTTCCACATGCAGTGGTGTCAGCAAGGAGCGTCGATAGTTAAAAAAAGATAGGCATCTTAACGATCACAGCCTACGATTTACTATTGAAATAAACACATACACACAGACCCACACAGGTTGAACTGGATGGACTGGTGTCTTTTTTCAACCTTACCGACTATGTAACTGACTATCTAACATTAGATGGCTGGGGGAAGGAAAAGGGTAAAGGTCCACTTTAAGTTAAAAAATAAGCAGCATACTGTTAAACACCCCAACCCTTCCTGTATTTATCCCTCTCCTTCCATGGTGTAGTCCATGCCAATGCCATATTACCCATGGTGGGCCTTAATGCCCCTCTCCAGATTTGCCTCCTTTTCAAAATGTTCACAGCTGATTCCTGTACTTTTTGCACATAGGTGCTGTGAAGTGTCTGTACACCTCTTGGACAGCGGGTGTATGAACGTTTCAAAAGAGTGAATAAAGTCCACAGTGCACATGCACAGAAGTGGCTGGACCTGACTAGGATAGTTATGAAGAGGGAATTATGTGGCACTAAAAGCTCATACAGCAAAGACCTCTGCGGAGTGGGGACAGAGAAATATGTGCACTTACGTTGTACAGAAGGCAAAATGATTACCGCTAACCTTTAAATTCTCAGCTCCTATCCAGTTTAAGGCCCCTTTCACACGATCGGACCGTTCAGGTCCGCCTGTCAGTTTTGACGGCGGACCTGAACGGGCGCTCCATGTTAGTCTATGGAGCGTTGGATGTCAGCGGAGACATGTCCGCTGACAGCCGTCCCGGTCCGATCCGCTGAAAAGCAGACGGATGGCTCTACGTCCAGGTCCGTCGCTGGCGGATCGGATCGGGGGAGATATGACGAAAATGGACATGCTGTCCGTTTTCGTCCGATCCCTCCATATGCAGCAGCGGCGCCTGACAAGCCCCTCCCCGCTCAGTGAGCAGAGAGGGACCTGTCATCCGCGGACTGATCTCCCGCTGAGCCGGCAGACCGAGGCGGGCTCCGTAGAAACGGAGCCCGTCTCATGTGAAAGGGGCCTAGGCTCCATGCACACTGGACCTAAAAAAATGCCAGTTCCCTTGGCAGAAAAAAACGCTCACGTAGAGAATTTTTTGTACAAAGTTTAGACGAGTTTTGGAGAGTTTTGCGTTTTTCTGCCAGAAAACTCCAATCAGATATGCAAACCAGAAGGGTTTTTTTCCTGCCTCCAAACGTTGAGCTCCAAATTTGCCTGTAATCGTCCTAATGTGCATGGACACATAGAACATTGAGCAGCTTCTACAGACACAACTGTCAAAAAGTCAATTGCCTACTTTATTGGTGTAAAAGTAGATTGGGGGCATGAAACAAGCACCAACTGTATTGGCTGCCAAAGGATGGGAGCTTGAATTGTACATAAGAATATACTTATTGAAAAATCTGATGATATCAGGTGTTGAGAGAGTAATGAGTTTAAATCTGTTTTTAAAAATTGAAAATATAGTGAATGCCTGATGATGGCATCTAGAAAGGTGTTCCAGAGAAGGGAGCAGCATGAGGGGTGACCTGGGGACCTAATTAGAAGCTAATGTCAACCTGCTTAGACAGTATAACCATACACGTTATTGATGAGTAGGGAGCAAAGCAATCAAAAAATCCCTGACTCTAATGCCCTGTACACACGATCGGACATTCCGACAACAAAATCCATGGAATTTTTTCCAACGGATGTTGGCTCAAACTTGTCTTGCATACACACGGTCACACAAATCTTGTCGGAAATTCCAAACGTCAAGAACGCGGTGACGTACAACACGTATGACGAGCCGAGAAAGATGAAGTTCAATAGCCAGTGCGGCTCTTCTGCTTGATTCCGAGCATGCGTGGAACTTTATGCGTCGGAATTGTGTACACACGATCGGAATTTCCGACAACAGATTTTGTTGTCGGAAAATTTAACATCCAGATCTCAAATTGTGTGTGACGGAAATTCTGATGGAAAATGTCCGATGGAGCCAACACACGGTCGGAATTTCAGACAACAAGCTCCCATCGAACATTTTCCGTTGGAAAATCCAAGCGTGTATACGGGGCATTAGGCCTCATGTACACGGCCGCTGGTAAACGGACGTTCAGAGGCAGTTGGCTGCTTTTTTCAGCTGCCCCTGAATTCATTCAATGTTATCTTATGTGTACATGTACACAGGTTCGTTCTTAGGCAGTTGCGTTTAGAGGCTTTTCTTTGAAGGCAAAAAAATGAGTTCAGACACTGAAGTTTCCTGACCTTTCAGACGCTAATCGCGGTACCGGCGTTTAGCCGCGTTTCGTTTACAGGCGTTTTTCATTTTTGGCTATTTTGAAAAAAAAAATAATTTTTTTAAAAAAATGTTTCTAAACACAAACGCGGCAAAACACTGCTAAACACGGCATGTAAACGCGCCAAAACGGACGTTTTAAATGTGGGTTTTTATCTGTCAAGTTAAATCGTTTAGGAGAGGTTATAAAACGTCCCGTGTACATTAAGCCTAATAAGTGTATATCGCTGTAAAGCCTTAGGAAAACAAAATGTATTCACATGTATCATTCTATCACATATCCCAAAAACAAGAACATTTTAGGACAGTGCCACACAAATCATTGCTTTACACCCCATTGGCCAGATACACATCCGGAACTGTTGGTGTATATTGCAAATATAGCCTAATACCGTAGAGCCAATTTATTCCAAACTCCATCCAGCAGTTCCAGTCTTTTTGGCCATCGTCAATGCAGTGTATAGGAACCCCATGACTTCTATGGAGTAAGGTTTGGGACCCAACAAGACACTATAACCATACAGGTTAGCCCTCTCTAATCATTGCTTATCAACAAATGGTCATTTTGTGCTAAAGGCTGAGTGAAGAATTATTTGAACAGAGCAGATATTTTTCGTTTCTCAAATTTTTAGACATTATACCCATTATATGTTAACAGCAATCATTTTAAGGTCTACTTGACTATCTAATCTCTAATGCCGCGTACACACGGTCGGACTTTACGGCAGACTTTGCTCGGCGGACTTTTCTACGTACTTTACGACAGACTTTCTGAAAGAACGGACTTGCCTACACACAATCCACCAAAGACCGTCGAATTCGTACGTGATGACGTACACCGGACTAAAACAAGGAAGTTCATAGCCAGTAGCCAATAGCTGCCCTAGCGTGGCTTTTTGTCCGTCGAACTAGCATACAGACGGCGGACTTTTCGACCGGACTCGATTTCGACGGATTAATTTAAAACATGTTTCAAATCTAAGTCCGTCCAACTTTTGAGAAAACAAAGCCCGCTGGAGCCCACACACGATCGAATTGTCTGACGAAATCCAGTCCACCGGGTAAAGTCTGCGGTAAAGTCCGCTCGTGTATACGCGGCATTACAGATGAATCAGATGAGATGGGATCAGTTGCCTTGGGTAGATGCACAGACGCACAATATTTGTGCATAACCCGCACTGCGTGTGTGTCTTCTGTGGAATACAATAATTTGTTCTGTTGGTAGGAGTGTCAAGATAAAAGGTGACATGACAAATCACTTTCCAGTACGCTAAGGTAACACAGAGAGAGCATGTAAAGGCAGGGTTCAGGAATGTTAATTGACCATGATATCGCTTTTGAACGTGTTTATGTTAACATTTGAGGGCAATTACATATTAGTCTAAATTCTTTTTTTTTTTTTGTCTTGGTGTATCCAAATCTGGACTGACTATAAATAGCACTTCCCTTTACGATCATTCCTCAAACGCTATTATTGTCCATGTGTTTATGACATGCTGTATATGCTGAGCATCTGTTTTATGCAGTAATTTCTCATTAACTGGAGAGTGTTAGACAGTCATTTTTGTTATCTCTCTTAGTCCTCCTTCTCACTAACAAGCCTTGTGCTGGATTCTTTAGCACAGGCAAAATGCTCAGACATGCGAAAGTTCTTTTTTTTTTTAAAACGGAATGTATGTGTTTTTCTGTGTTTTTTGAGTATACATGTAAAAGAGAACAGCTAAATGGAAATCATCTAATCAGTGTACATTATACAATTTTCTTCTTCATTTTCCTTTAAATTTACCTGTAGTAGTGCAAGGGCCGGACTGATTGCATACAAACTCAAAATGTTTAGGTTCGGCCCTATATTATGAGTTTGGTAAATCTAAAGGAAAATTGTACAAGAAAACTGTAAAATGTATGGCCAGACAACAAAATATTTCCCAGCACACTTACCAGCTAGCCTGCAAACAAACAAAATGACCCTGTCTAAAAATGTATAGACCAAGCCTTATCTGGCACTTTTTGTTTACAAGTAAAAATCAGAATTTTTTTGCTGGAAAATTACTTAGAACCCCCACACATTATATATATATATATATATTTAAGCAGAGACCCTAGAGAATAAAATGGCGAGCGTTCCTCTTATTTGTTTTATTTTTTCTATTTTTACACTGTCCTTTTACTTTTTTTAAAAATTATTCCTATTACACGGAATGTACACTTCCCTTGTAATAGAAATAAGGAATAATAGGTCCTCTTTATGGAGAGATATGGGGTCTATAAGACCCCATATCTCTCCTCTACCTTTAAAGCAAAAGATCAAAAAATAAATAAAAATAGTTTACTTCCTCCTTGGACTGGAAGTAACATCATGGCATTGCTCTGATCCTCCAAGAGGTGGAGAAACCAGATCGGGCCAAATCTTTTCCAGAGCTGAAGCAGTTAAGGTTAAAAACAGAGGGTTTAGCTGCACACATTTGCAAATACAGTATCTCACAAAAGTGAGTACACCCCTCACATTTTTGTAAATATTTAATTATATCTTTTCATGTGACAACACTGAAGAAATGACACTTTGCTACAATGTAAAGTAGTGAGTGTACAGCTTGTATAACAGTGTAAATTTGCTGACCCCTCAAAATAACTCAACACATAGCCATTAATGTCTAAACTGCCGGCAGCAAAAGAGAGTACACCCCTAAGTGAAAAAGTCCAAATTCGGCGCAATTAGCTATTTTCCCTCACTGGTGTCATGTGACTCGTTAGTGTTACAAGGTCTCAGGTATGAATGGGGAGCAGGTGTGTTAAATTTGGTGTTATCGCTCTCACTTCCTCATACTGGTCACTGGAAGTTCAACATGGCATCTCATGGCAAAGAACTCTCTGAGGATCTGAAAAAAATAATTGACGCTCTACATAAAGATGGCCTAGACTATAAGAAGATTGCCAAATCCCTGAAACTGAGCTGCAGCGTAGTGGTCAAGAGCATTGAGTTGAGTTGATGCCAAAGAGCTTGATTTTAGTCTCATCTGACCACAACACTTTTACCCAGTTCTCCTCTGAATCATTCAGATGTTCATTAGCATATTTCAGATGGGCCTGTACATGTGCTTTCTTGAGCAGGATTTCAGTCTTTCACGGTGTAGTGTGTTGCCAATTATTTTCTTGGTAACTATGGTCCCAGCTGCCTTAAGATTAATGACAAGATTCTCCCGTGTAGTTCTGGGCTTATTCCTCACCGTTCTCACGATCATTAAAACTCCACAAAGTGAGATCTTGCATGGAGCCCCAGACTGAGGGAGATTGACAGTTATTTTGTGTTTCTTCCATTTGCGAATAATTGCACCAACTGTTGTCACCCTCTCACGAAGCTGCTTGGTGATGGTCTTGTAGCCCATTCCAGCCTTGTGTAGGTCTACAATCTTCTCTCTGACATCCTCGGGTATGGAAAATTTTAAAACATGGTACAGCACAAAGTCCGACGTCACAGTCAGGACAGTAGAACCGGGTTTCTTTTCTGATTTTCCTTCCACTGTCGTCACGCTTAGAGCAGCAAACCACACACATCCTTGTGGGTGCTGACTTCTTTTCCGTTGGTGGAATATAGTCCATAAAGTGTCGACCTGTCAGGCGTTCCATGTTCACAACGCCAGCAGCACAACGTCCAGATCTATTTACGGTCGTTGGTGTTTGGTGCTTGAGAAATATAAGTTCGGCAACTTTCCAAACAAAGTCTGCATGAACCACAGGCCTGTCACTCTTTTTTTTTAGAAGAATGAAAGCGTTCCACAGGCACTGTTCAAGAAGATGCCTGAAGATTTTTTTGTAATATTTTTTTGTTGCTTTCTCATAGCAGGATAAAAAGTCATGGCCTGGTCAGCTCTGTCAACACCTCCATCGTGACTTGAGGTTTCATTACGTCTTTTCCACCTTTTGTATGTACCATGACAGTAGAGGTGTTGTGAAAAGTACTCATTAGGCACACATCTTTTTTGTCGCGCCATCTCAGTGCCATCATTTTTGCCTTTCTGCCAGGCAACTATTTCTCCTGCCTTGAGCTTTTTATTGCCAAAGGTTGGCGGCATGTCACGCCGGTTAGCTCTAACAGTCCCATATGCATCCGTCTTGTGCTGTAGAAGGAACTCAGAGTTCTGGAGAAGTGTAAAAATTATCTGTGGTTACACAGTAGCCCTGATTCAGCAATGGCTTAATCAAAGTAAGAACAGAAGCGGTTGCCATTCCATAATTAATGAATCTTTAGTTGAATTTGGTTCCTTTCCTGGTGTAAAGGACCGAATTCCATATGTAACCAGTGCTGGCTTCACAGAGCATGAATGATTTTATGCCAAATCGTGCTCTCTTAGATGCAATGTACTGTATCCAGCTAAGTTTTCCTTTTTAGGCCATTAGACTTTCGTCGATACTGACGTCTCTGTCTGGTACATAGGTCTGCTGGAAATTTTTCTGAATAATTTGATATACCTCCCAAATCTTTTTCAGTTTTGGAGCTGGATGAGAAGTCTCATCAAATTCTTCATTATTTTGAAAGTGCAGATATTTCATTATGAGAGAAAATTTGTACTTCGACATGATGGTGCCAAAAAAAGGAGTGGCTAGTAATTTGTTGGTTGTCCAATACCACTTCTGCAGGGGTTTCCCCACCACTCCCTGAAGAATTGAGGCCCAGAAACTTCCAGGTGTCCTCTTTGGTCACTGGTTCCCACTTTCTGCTCCTTGAAAACCTCTGATGTGTAGCAGCTTGTTGCTCCTGGTACTGATTTGTCTCTGTAACAATTCTTTCTATAACCTCATCAGTCAAAAAGAGTTGGAGGTATCCCAAGGGGCTGTCATCTTCAACCTCCACTTTGATACCAGGTGCTCCGGTAAACGGGAATCTTGGGGGCGCTGCGTGCTCCGTACCGCAGTCAATCGAGCACCAAGTCTGCACATCACTGGGCTCAGTCGCAGGATCATCGCTGAAATCGCTTTCCGTGCCTGATGACGAACTTCCCCACGAATCGTTATCACTCAATTCTTCAAGTGATTCTGTCTCGCTGTCGCTGTTTTCCAGCATTTCATATGTCGCTTTTGAAGTAGAGGCGTGCTTTTTTGATGCCATGGTCGCTCTGCAGTTTTCAGACAGAAAGTACAGTAAAACTGCAGGCAAGGGCACTGGACAAAGCACTGGGGGGAAAATTAAGGTCAATTTTATTTTATTTAGTAATGTAATCCAATAGGATTACAATTTATCAGTGTGTTTGTGCTTTATACATCTTGAATTTGCCGCCGGTTCCACCCCCCCTGCGTCGCGACGCTCGCAGGGAACGGAAGCCAGGGCACACAGAGCACACAGTGCATCGGGAGGCAGATGCGGCTGCCGTACACATCGGCAATACATTGCGGGATCCCTGGGAAAAGGTAAGTAACCTCTGTGGCTCGGGGTTGCCGCTAATGGTACTGAAATCTCACCCTGAGCCACACTCGGGAATACTGCCAGGGGGGTTAAGAGAGTGCTCCTAATCTCAGCTTGTTACATGTAAAGAAGACACCTGGGAGCCAGAAATCTTGCTGATAGGAGATAAAATACTTATTTTACTCATTAAAATGCAAATCAATTTATAACTTTTTTAAATGCATTTTTTTGGATATTTTTGATGTTATTCTGTCTCACTGTTATAATAAACCTACCATTAAAATTACAGACCGATTATTTAAAATAAACCTGCCATTAAAATTATAGACTGATCATTTCATTGTCAGTGGACAGACATACAAAATCAGCAGCGGGATAAAATACTTTTTCCCCCTCAGGGTGAGATGTATTTGATAAGTACATACAGGTACTGCATCCTGCTTTGTAGCGATAGTACTCATTCCAGTTGTTCTTTTAATGGCCAAAAATTCAGTTTAAATCAGCTAAGTAAAAATCAAGTTATCGTTGCATCGTTTTGAGCTATGATGTGCATTGGTAAAAAATATAGAGTTCATGACATTGCATGTTAATGATGTGCAATAACACATGAGTTTATATGCATTTTCACAGAAAATCTTCATGCAAAAGGAAAAATGCATAGGTGTGACTTGGCCCCACAATTTGTCTACTTTAGAAAGCAGCCACAACTGGGTAGAAATGCTTGCCCGTGCCAGAATTTTGTAGAGAAGGACCCTTGCTCACTGTGTGGAAGCAGTGGTCATTTTGTAGAGGTCTAACATGCCTTCTGGCTGAGTCAGAGCTACAGCTCTCCAATCAGCAAATCTCGCATTCCCTGCTGATTATAGAGCTCTAGCTTTGACTCAGCAAAGGGGTATATAAGACCTTTGCAGAGAGACCAATGAGTAACCTGGCTTAATTACCACAGTCATGTTACATTACATTATATTATTGTTTTTAATGCCCCCATATACTACTGGATAGTAGGACAAAAATGTTTAGTTGCATTGATAGTCAAGTTTATGAGGAATGCCCCCTTACATTGGTGGTGAGTAGGAGGAAGAATTCCCTCTTACATTGGTGGTCAGTTGGAGAAGGAATACCCTCTTACATTGATGGTCAGTATGAGAAAGAAAAAGAATGATCCCTTACATTGGTGGTCATTAGGAGAAATAATACTCCCATAAATTGGTGGTCAGTAGGACAAGGAATGCTCCCTTACATTGGTCAGGAGGAAGAATATCCTCTTTCATTTGTGGTTAGTAGGAGGAAGCATGCCACCGTACGTTGGTCAGTAGGAGGAGGAATGCCCACTTAAATTGGTGGTCAGTAGGAGGAGGAATGCCCTCTTACTTTGGTGGTCAGTAGGAGGAAGAATACTCCCATAAATTGGTAGTCAGTAAGACAAGGAATGCTCCCTTACATTGGTCAGTAGGAGGAAGAATGTCCTCTTTAATTTGTGCTCAGTAGGAGAAAGCATGCCACCATATGTTGGTCAGTAGGAGGAGGAATACCCCCTTACTTTGGTGGCCAGTAGAAGGAAGAATGCCCACTTACATTAGTGGTCAGTTGGAGGAACAATGGCCCTTGCGTTGTTGGTCAGCAAAAGAAATTATGCACCCTTACATTGACCAGTGGGAGGTGTAAGACTGTTAGCTGTGTAAGTGAAGTGTAGGTTGTGTGAATATTGTTATTATTCCTTTAAATTTAACGTGTAGAAAATACTGTACTTTCAGACTTTAAGTGGTATACCTGGATGATGCCTGCAGCTACATATACATCATCCCGGTATTGTTTTTATCCAGGAGGCAGTTGGCTTTTATATAAGAACCATTTGAGTGGCTAATTAGTCGCTGGATTCCCTTTAAAGGTGGCGGGAGGGGTCATCCCCGCCGCCCGCCGGTGCCTCTCCATCTTTTATATTTTACAAAACAATTAAGTATTATATTGTGATTGTGTGCATTGAATGTAACTATTTTGGGAAACAGTTAAATCAGTGGGTTTAGTTCCACTTCCATATCAGCCTGCTGTTATACTCTGTACAGCAGCACTTAGACTGGAAGAAAGAGGAGCAGCACTCTGAGCTAATCAGGGCGCAAGCACTTAGGGAAACATGCGCTTACATGCCCCTCTACCCCCTCCGCATAAAGCCAATATTGGCCTTTCTTATACATCAACATGCAGAATGCATGATATCCAGCTGCCCTCTAAAGTCACATTGGTTTTATTAGATGGTTCCTGCTTGGGGCTTCCATTTATAATAGTGTCTACACTTGTTTACATAAACAGGAAATAATATACAGAGTGTAAACAATAATCCACTTCTAAATGGCAAAAGCATGTTATTTTAGAGGTACCCGTAAATCCTTTTTGATAAAAAAAAAAAGTCTTCAACTGTGCGTTTCCTCTTATCTTGTTCCAAGTGTTTGTACTGACGCACTATATGAATTTCTAGAGAGAGATTGCTGTAAATCAAATACTGTCTGTAGAACCAGATGATCTTCATGCCATCTTTCCTCAACATGACTTTCCTCAACATTTGTAACTTATTCCTATTTTGTAATGATATATAACCTAATTCTGAGCAATATGGTTGCCTTCTGAACACTGGAGGGGCATTTTCATGCCTGGTATTCCTTAGAGCCTCCCATGTCTGTAAACATGGAAAATTTCATAACTCAAGGTGATGGTAACCCAACATGACCTTCAAAGAATAACAAGGAGCAGGTTATCTACACCTTTAGAGTCAAAATGCTTGTCTGTTTGTATGTACAATCACTATTCATAACTTACAAGTTATGAAAACTGCAGCCCTTAATGCAAAAGAAAGCGCATATGTAGCATAACTTCCCGTTATTGGGTAACAACTATCTCTCAGTTGTACTGCTGCATTGCCACCCTGTCACATGTACCACTTGTAGTGATTACAAGTGGCTTTGCTGACCCACATTGTGCAATCATGCTCTACCATTGTCACTATTAGTAAATCTGTCCAAAACAATGATGTGACGCTGAGGCTGGAGTGAATGCATGTGCACTAACAATGGTTTTGTTCCACAGGGCCCTAAAGGTTATCCTGGACCACTAGGCCCACCGGGAGAGAAGGTAGGTTTTAATTTTATTTTCTATTAGATCCTACTGTTACCCATGATAAATGCTTAAAGTCATTGTTAAGTCTTGTTTTGTTTTTATAAAAATAACAAACATGTTATACTTACCTGCTCTGTTGCAGTGGATTTGCACAGAGCAGCCCAGATCCTCCTCTTCTTGGGTCCCTCTTCTGTGCTCACAGTCCATCCTGTTGAGTGCCCCCACAACAAGCAGCTTGCTATGGGGGCAGCCAATCCTGTGTGTCTATTCAGACACTGAACTGCGGTTCAGCCCTGCCCCTTCTCTCTCCTGTTTGGCTAACTGACATTCATTGACAGCAGCGGGAGCCACTCAGGAGAGAGTGTTCCAGACGGCTGAGATTTACTCGTGGACATCGCTGGACAGAGATGTGGCTCGGGTAAGTGTTACGGGGGCCGAGGGGGGCTGCTGCACAAAGAAGGCTTTTTATCTTAATACACAGAATGCATTAAGTAAAAAACCTTCTGACTTTACAACACCTTTAAGGGTCCAGGGACTATCAAGGTCTGATGAGTTGGATTCTGCACACTGCAGATGTGGGAAGAGATAGCCTGGCCACCGCACACCTCACATGGCCCGAGTGGTTAGCAGGTAAAAGCAGCCTCCATTAGATCTCTATTAGATCTTTATTATAGTTTTAAGGATATTAACTTTTTTTTTGTATACAGTACAACCTTGGTTTGAGAGTAACTTGGTTTAAAAGCGTTTTGCAAGACAAGCAAAATTTTTAAATAAATTTTGGCCTGATACAAGCGATGTCTTGATATACAAGTAGTGTCATATCACAACTGAGTATAAAAGAGACGAGAGGCACCTCTAAGTGTAGCAATATGGTTACATTTAATGAAGATAGAACATTTAGCAACTCACATGGTTGATGATTAAAAGAGGCACATCTAAGTATGCAGGCATCTGGGGTAAAGCTGTCCGCATAGACCCTCCTCCGCACCGCCATCTACGTCATCTCTTCCACGCTGCACTCCACGAGCAGTTAAGCCTCACTTTCAGATCGCTGTACTGCAGGGTAGTCTTCCCGGTCATGATTGCAGAGAGAGACGGCGGTGCGGAGGACGGTCTATGTGGACAGCTTTACTCCGGATGCCTGCATACTTAGATGTGCCTCTTTTAATCATCAACCATGCGAGTTGCTAAATGTTGTACCTTCATCAAATGTAACCATATTGCTACACTTAGAGGCACCTCTCTTCTCTTTTATACTCTGGAGCTCCTGCTGGATTTTGCTTCTAATCCCCTTGTGGAGGCTTCCATTTGCGGATGGACATTTTATGGTTACACAACCTATCACATTGCTATAATCCAGGGATATGCAATTAGCGGACCTCCAGCTGTTGCAAAACTACATGTCCCATCATGCCTCTGCCTTTGGGTGTCATGCTTGTGGCTGTCAGAGTCTTGCTATGCCTCATGGGACTTGTAGTTCTGCAACAGCTGGAGGTCCGCTAATCCCTGCTATAATCTTTTTTTATATGGACTATAAACTGAAGGACTTATGAATAAATGGTTGTGGAATGAATCATTTGAGTTTCCATTATTTCTTATGGGGAAAATTTGCTTTGATATAAGAGTGCTTTAGATTACAAGCATGTTTCTGGAACAAATTATGCTCGCAATCCAAGGGTTTACTGTATATTAAATTATTTGATAAGAAATGTAGAAGTAGTACACCACTAGTGACTGGTCTCTGTCTGAGTGAACCCCATTCAGTGGATATGCAGTTGGCTAAAGGATAAATACCAGAGTGTGGTTGTAAATGGGGTTCACTCGGAACAGAGACCAGTCACTAGTGGTGTACCACAAGGCTCTGTACCAGGTCCTGTTCTATTTAATCTCTATGTAAGTGATATAACTAAAGGTTTGTTGGGCAAGGTATGTCTTTTTGCTGATGATACAAAGGTGTGTAATAGGGTTGATATCTCTGGAGGTGTGTGTAACATGGAACATGATTTGGCATTGATGGAAGATTGGTCAAAGGAGTGGTAACTACAGTTCAATGTTTCTAAATGTAAAATAATGCACCTAGGGAAAAAGAATCACTTTTCAGAGAATACAACATTGGGGGTACAGTGTTAGCCAGCACTACAGAAGAAAAAGATTTGGGGGTACTTATTTCAGATAATTGCAAAATGAGCAAACAGTGTGACCGGCAGTGCGAAAAGCCAATCGAATTCTAGGATGCATCACTAGAGGGATCACCATCAGGAGGAAAGAGGTTCTGATTCCTCTATATAGATCTTTAGTGAGACCTCATTTAGAATACCGTGTCCAGTTCCTGGAGACCTCACTTACAAAAAGATATTGATAAGATCGAACGAGTCCAGAGACGGGTAACAAAAATGGTGAAACGTCTGGGGGATAAAATATATCGAGAACGACTTCAGGAACCTAAGATGTACATTCTAGAGGAAAGAAGGGAAAGGGGAGACGTGATTGAAACCTTTAAAAACATCAAGGGGGTGAATCAGGTTCAGGAGAGCAGTTTTTTCAGTTTGAAACCAAAATCAAGCACACGGGGGCATGACCTCAAACTAACTGGAGGAAAGTCCAAAACTAATTTTAGACAGTATTATTTAACTAAAAGGTTAGTTGATGCTTGGAACAAATTTTCAGTAGAGTAGTGAGACAGTCAACACTAAATGGCTTCAAACATGCTTGGGACAAGCGTAGATCTAAACTCAGACAAAATAGTTAATGAAAAAAAAAAAAAATTGGACAGACTCGATGGACTACTCAGTTTTTTTGTTTTTCTGCTGTCACTTTTCTATGTTTCTATGACACACCCTTCAATCTCCTTCCCTGCAGAATCAGCAGCATAGAATGAATGGACAGGAATGGCTCTCCATTTATTCAAAAACTAAAGCATAGTAAACACAGTTTACTATGCTTCAGTTATGAATGGACAGTGTTCGGTACATTCATTAGGACAAGGAAATGACACATTTACTGGCCCCTTCCCCACTCTCCATCCTGAAAGCATCCTCTGTAGCAGCCAATGGAAGATGGGAGGGGGGAACCTGACAGCACTGCAGGTGATGAGGGGGGGCCAGGGGAATATACAGGAGCCCGATCACAGCAGGAAGTGGATAGAAGGTGCAGCTGGGCGACATGTAGAGGAATCGATCCCCTCCATTTTTCCTCCTGCAGCCTCTGTGACCCCTGCGACCCCTGTGTGTATGCCCCTGGGTAATCTCTTCAATGGGACACAGACAGGAAAAAACCTGGCAGGTGCCTTAACCATTCCCTCCTGTATCCAGAACTACTCAAATAAATCAGTACTCCAAAAATTAGGGGGTTTTCATACACTTTAAGGAGACTCTGCCAGTAAAAAAGTAAATGGCTGGTATATTGGTGGCTGTTATGCAGTGCAAGGTGTAATTTTTCCTGTTTGCCTCTATGGGTTTTCAAGCAGTGAGTTTCTCATCATATCCACCAATTGGATTCAGATTTTCTTTGGAATTGTGAAAAGAAAGACAGATTGCACATTCAGGAAACAAACCCAACTAATACCACGGGAGGAGCTGTGTGGAATCGTACTGCTGCAGATTGCTTAAAACCCAGATTAGGGAAAATTGAAGTAGGTTTCTGAACTGCTGAAGTCTTTGTTTTAGGACATTAACAGTTCTCTTTTTTCTGAAATTGACATTTTTAAACTCAGTGGGTGGGGCATCCTTAAAGAGGAAGTAAAGTCTTCCTTTTGAATTGTACCTACAGGTAAGCCTATAATAAGGCTTACCTGTAGGTACTGTAAACATCTCCTAAACCTGCACGGTTGAGGAGATATTTACTATGTACGCCGATGTCATCGGCGCATGCGCTCTGAAGGAACTGCCGCCCATGCCGTTTCTTCAGAGCCCTGTGCCGAGGTCAGCAGATCCAGAGCGCATGAGCGGGAGTGACGTCATCGCAGCTCTAGCCAATCACAGGGCCGGAGCCCACAAACCTGGATAAAACACCGGGGAAGATGTCAGGCGTGTCAGCGGTGCGCGGGTTGCCACTGTGGCGGCATCGTTCTAAGGTAAGTATTTCATAATGAGCTAGTATGCAATGCATACTAGCTCATTATGCCTTTGCCTTGCAGGTTTTTTTTAATCGGGTTTAAAACCTCTTTAAGGTGAAGATATACCGATGCCCATTCGGGAAAGAATAACTGGCTTATGTAAATAAAGGAAGCCCCACCTGCTGATACTTACCCTTGCTGTGCCCTGTTGCTGCTCTATTGTTCTATCGGAGTCCTTGGTAATTACCTGTTCCTTTGGGGTATGAAGAAGAACATGGCCTCTTCCTAGGGGTATGTGCTTGGGTCTAAGCAGCCAATGGCCAGACCTGAACACCACCATGTGAGGAGTAGGAGCAAAAATGTAACCCTGTGTCAACTCTAACATGGTGCTTACACAAGGCTGGGGCTCAGCAGCCTGACATAGCAAAAATGCATCGAGGGAGTACAGGGAAGGTAGGTATGGGTAGGTGACAGAGTCTCTTTAATGGCCTGCAAGAACAGGATTATATGCTGATGTCTTTTCTGCGTTTTGAGAGGATAATTTGCTTATTGTTAAACAGCAACTAATTTATTAGCATGGAAATACTTTTTTTTTTTTTTTTAACTAGAATTCCTTTTAAGCTTAAATATTTCTGGCAGCAATGGTCTTTTTCACATGAGAAATAAAATCTGTTTGAACTAGGGTGGGTGTCGCCAAACCCCTAACTGTAATGTTCTTTCCTGACATATATACATCCGATGCCTCCCTTTTCCAAGTTTTTTCATTGTTAAATTTTACTAAACATTATTGAAAAATGTATGTTTTTATCAAAAGCGCTTTTAGCAATATCTTCCAGTATGTGCTATAACAAGTTGAGGTGTGCTTAAATTAATATCAAGGCAGACGTTATTAAAATGATTTGTCAAGCAGCTGCTCATAGCCTGGAGTGGTCTGTCTCATTTTTAGGTTGATAAAATAAATTAGCGCCAAGGTACTTATTAATGTTCTGAATGGGTTACAGATCTGACCAACAGCCCATTGGGGATGAGACCTCCTCCTTATAAAACCAGCCATGCTGATCATTAACCCTGACCTAGTCCAAAAGTATACAATGTAAAGTCCCATGGGTGCCTCCAACACACCACCAAAAAACGAAAAAGACTGTGCATAATAACCTTACATTGTAAGAATAAATATTAAGGCCAACTCCAGCCTCAGTGATTTATTAGCCAATTGAAGGCAAGTTGCATGCTGATAGTTAAAATTATGTATTCTGTTCTATACTTACCTTGGACTTTGCGCCAATCAGATTAAATGTACCTATTCTTCCCCCATATCTCTGCTTTCTTTCCGGTTTGATTGATATCCATCCACTTCTTCCTTCTTCTGGGACAGTGTGCGTTGTGGTGCGTTTACTTGCATTCTGAAGCGTTTTTTGTGCAGTCTGTACAGAAAAAATAAAGTAGGTTCTACTTTTGTTGGCTGCACTGGAACTGACTGCACTAGTGTGAACTATGGCCGTTAGAATACATGGAAAACACTGTGCATGCATTTTTGATGCAGATTAAAAACACACTGGACTGCATCAGGTGTGAATCAGCCCTTAAAGTGACAATTTCATTTGCCTATGCAGGCAATTTAAAAAGGCTACCTAGGCACCGGCCGATTGACAGTTCCAGATCTCAGTGGCGTCAGTAAATAAACAAAGTGACGGGGGTCACCTGTTATCAGATGCTGGGAGGAAAGCGACGGGCGCTGATTTTTTTTGTTTTGTTTTCCGGCGACGTTCATCGTTATTGACGCTGTATTTACTTTGGGGGACATTGTTTGGGTTTTTTAATGAAAGACTTGTCAAAAATGGTCTCTGTGTTTTTATTAATTTTTGACACTTTTTTGGGTGAATAAGTAGGGGTACAATGTACCCCATATTCATTCCCATGGGGGGTGGGGATCTGGGGGTTTCTTATTAAAGGGGGCTTCCAGATTCCAACAAGCCCCCTGCCCACAGATCCCCACAACCAGCACTCGCTTGGTTCCGGGTCTGGTACGGATCTTGTGTGAGACCCCACACTGGTTTTGATAAAAACATTTTGGTATGGAGTTCCCCTTATAATCCATACCCAAAGCACCTGTATAGATTGAGGGGGGGACCCCCACGCTGTTTTTTTTTTTTAAATTCCAATTCCGGCATTGGTTTGTTTCTGAGAGCAGATGAGTCATAGTTGTTGAGGACACAGTGGCCAAAATTCGTTACTATTGTATTTGGTAATTTGGATACATCCGAATTTCTGAATAATGAAAATTTCGTCCGAATTTCAATTCACAACGAAACAAACCGCACATGTCTACTGAAACTGAGTTTACTAAGCAAATCAACAAAGATACAGTAGCAGCCACAATAACCATCCTATACTTACCTTCAACTATCCCCCCCTAACTGCCTGCTAAGCTATGAGAAATACTCAGGTATAGGAGGAACACTTGATACCCCTCCCTTGCCCACCACAGGGTACTTAATTTACATCCTGTAAAGAGAACCTGTATCTTTTCCCTTTATGGGCAAAGTTTTGGTTCTTTTTAAGTGCAAAAGACTGAGTTTGTTAACATAAACACACAAAGTACTTGTATACACGTATCTGAAATGCTACCCAGAGCATTCTGGGGAGTTTTCACAGACCATTAGGTTAAGCTGGAAAAGTATATTATTATTTTTGAAAACATCATAAAATGAGCGGTTACATGCAACACTTACATTATCCAAAACCCTTAACATATTTGCTGATTTTCCATCATTTCTGCCATTCTGCCAATTAATACTGTGGGTTTACATTAGGCTCCTGTATTTTTATGTCTCCCAGTAAACATGGCAGCACATTAGAAAAATACAGACGTCCCTATGGACTGCAGATTTCACCGGAGATCCTGTGTAACAGTAGCTTGTCGCTTTGGTGTTTCATTTTCCATTTACATGTCTGCTGTGCACTTATTAAATCAACCACATTAGCTGTGGCTTGGCAGTGTCTTTGGAAGTTAGAGAGATGCCAAGTCTAACAGAACATTATACACAGCACCATGCCGCCAGATTCATAATATTACATACTGTATGTTTCCCTGCTTCGTGTTCATGTATGAGAGGGGGGATTTATCGCACCTATCGTCTGTTGAAGGTAAAAGTCAGCTGGGCATTTGGAAATTGCTAGTAAGCAGCCCCGTAAAATGCAGCATGGGCATATGAGGAACACCAGGCCTCATCAGAATGTGCTAAGATCAGGTCTAATACATAAACGATAACTGTACTATACACATTTGCACTTTTATTATATATCCATTGATAACAATCAAATACATTATAATTTCTGCCTTTTTCTGTGCCAGTATAAACATTGCTTTATTTGCATTCAGCTCACCTATCTGAGTAGTGATGGTCTGTAGGTCATGACTGAGATCAAGGAAGACATCATTGCCCCACTTGAATTTGCATTTTGCTTTCCACAATTACCCTTCTGGAATCACATGTAACAGGGGAATGGGCAGGGTCTGCTTGCTTCAAGCAGTTTGTGATATTCAGTGATTACATCAGTGCACTGTACCATTGAAATATATACATTTTATTTATTGGCGTATAACACGCACGTTTTCACCCTGAAAATCGGGTGCAAATAGTGTGTGTATGTTATACGCTGATACTGCAATTTGGGCTGCTTAGGAGGGAACAGGGAGGGGGGTGGGACGAGCGCTGTCAGATTACATACAGCGAGAATCTCCTGTTTACTCAGCGGCCTCTGTAATAGGAAGTCCCGTCTCCTGGGCCGGCATTGGACCACTGTTCTGTCTATCATAGAAGCCGGTCAAGGAGGCGGGACTTTGTAGTAAAGAGGCCGCCAAGTAAACAGGAGATTCTCACTGTATGTAATCTGACAGCGCTCGTCCCACCCCCCTCCCTGTTCCCTCCTAAGCAGCCCAAATTGCAGTATCAGCGTATAACATACACACACTATTTGCACCCGACTTTCAGGGTGAAAAAGTACGTGTTATACGCCCCTCCGAGGTAGCAGTAATCTGAGGTGAGGCTGCAGATGGGCATTGATCAGGCTGCAGATGGGCATTAATAAAGCTGCATTGATGGGCAATTGTGAGGCTGTAGATGGGCATTGATCAGGCTGCATTGATGGGGAATTATGAGGCTGCAGATGGGCATTGATCAGGCTGAAGATGGGCAATGGTGAGACTGCAGATGGGCAATGGTGAGGCTGCATTGATGGGCACTGACCCTTATTTTGCTTCAAAGTTCGTTATTTAGAATTAAAGTTTTTTTCCTGAAACTTCCCTCCTAAAATGAAGGTGCATGTTATACACCTGTGCGTGTTATATGCCAATGAATACGGTTGATAAGGCTCCTGGAACTTAAGACATAGAATTAAACAGGCATGTAGATCAGATTCCTTTCTTATCCTTACTCTTTTTTGTGGTTATAGTGCAGATGCAGACAGGCTGATTGTAAACAGAGCCATGTTGACATTGAAAAGCCCTATGACGTCAGCTCTAAAACTGCAAATAAAGTCAGAAATGAAATACTATATTTGCAAAATTGCTTGGTGTCCCTGGATATTTTAAAAGAATGATTATATTGGAAAGAAATGTTTTTTTGTGAAGCTCAAAGAAAATTTAAAAAATGTCTGATAACCGATCATTGTTGCTGCATACTTAGTCCTATCGCACTTGGACAGTTTGGTATTTATACACCTGCTTTGAGTAGAAAAAAGTGTGATATCCATAACTAGATACAAAACTAGCACAAACATCTTTTCTAATTCACTTGGTAGACCCTGTATATGGCCTTATTTTCAATCCCACATTAAACTGAGCATATTTAATAGTCATGGCATGTAATGGTCAGTCTGCATTTGTAGATCAGTGGTATCTGAGTAGTTAGGCTGGGTTCACACTGATGTGAATGGGATGCAGGCATCCCCGCATTTAATTTGCATGACAGGAGAGTGTGACCGGCTCTCAATGGCTGGCCATGGAGAGCACTGGAAAAGGGTCCTGTGCGTCTTTGGCTTAGTTTTAGGTGCGAATTCAGGCAAAATTTCTGACCCGATTCGCAACAGAAACGGTGAACAGGAATGCCCCCGACCCCCTCCTGTGACGCCCCCCCCCCCCGGCCGTAGCAAGTGTGAACGCAGTCTCAGCTGTTATACCAAATCAGTTTGAGACGTTAAAATCATTCAATTTATTAATGCGTGCATTTGACCTGCTTCCAGAAGGTTTTGCACTCTGATAGACTTGTATGGCAATGCAAAACCTGCTTGAAGCAACCATAAGCCCATCTAGACAGGCCTCAAGGCTTCGGTGGATGGCAGAGGATCAAGACCATATTAAGGTCAGAACAAGACCAAAGGTTTCATTTAAAAATGTTTTAAAGCTATGACTTATGTTTTGCTTTTGCTGGTTCCTTCTTTCAAAATGAATGTTGGAAAGAAGGAACCAGCAAAAGCAAAATATAAGTCATAGCTTTAAAGTTACATTACATTTAAAGTAAAAACTTCTATTATAATTTTTTAGTTTTTTGTTGCTTGTTTCCAAATGTATAAAAGTACATTTATTGTTGTTTATTGTTGCTTATTATCTTTAATTTAGTGTTCTTGTTTTTCAGGGACTTCCTGGCACAGATGGCAACGCAGGGGCTCTGGGTTACCCTGGCAGGCAGGTGCAGTAACTGTGCTTAACTGTTATTGGCTGTCAAAGTGAACAGCCGCCACACAGAGTGTACAGAGAAATTGTCCCGCAGCTCAATCCACACTCTATACAATAGGAACATTTTCTCTGGCCTTAACAGGCATAAAATAATCCTCTAGGAGCTTTTGTATAAATAGTGTGCTGACAAGAACATTTATTATTGACATAGTATCTAATGAGGGTCCTTGTTAGATTATCAACTCATCACTGCAGACATCACTGTTGTAAGCTTATTGTTAGAACACTTTTTGTACATATGCCTCCATCGTTTTTTTTTTTTTGCTTGATTAGCAAGCAGTGTTAAAAGCAACTACAAACCTTTAGGGCTTGTACACACAAATGCATGTTGCGGTAACGTGGAAATGCACAGTCCTTACATTGTGATGTCATTCATTTCCTGTGGTCATTATGAGGGGGCTCTGACTCTCCTGAGGGTTTTGTAATTTACATTATAATATTGTGAATTCAACAGGAGGAGCCAGAACACAAAACAGTGGGTGGGAACACGCAAAACTCCCAGGTGGACAGGAAGAGAGTCGGTAATTAGATGGCATCTACAAATAAAATATCACATTTGGATAGAATGACCCTTTAAAAGGGGGACTCAAACTGGTTGTCAGCCTTATGTGAACTCTCTGAAAGTAGCTACATTCAGTTCCTGTGAGTGTTTTTGTGTGCTTTGGTTATCTGGAATTAATTTTACTCTGAATCTGGTATTACATTAACCTGTCAGGCGTAAATTTGATGATTAGCAGATTCATTGTTGGCTCTTTTCAGTTGCATTTTTTTTCTCTTGGGGGTTATAGGACCTCCGTTCTCCTCCTCCTTCACCTCCTGTGAGATGAAGACTGGGGTCAAGGAACCTTGTATAATAAAAACTGCTAGTAGACCAAACAACTAAAGACATGTTTTGCAATTAAAAAAAGTGAATAACAAAAGTGTATCTAGACCCAAAGCTTTTGAAATTAGTTTTGGATAAAGTGGAAAAGCGTTAGCAACACTTTTTGTTTTTTTGTTGCTGAAGTAGAGGAAAGGTGTGGGGTGCTGGAGCTCCTAAAGCAGGGGTGTTCTCTTAGGTCCTAAGCACTATAAAGCAGTTCTTCTTTGGCAGCTCTTCCATAAGTGGTGGCCAAAGGACAGCTCTTTGCGTGAAACTCATATATCATAAAAGGCCAACATGTTTTGGCGGCTTCAAAGGGTCTCCTTTCATCAGGGCTTGGTACTGTTGAACAAAGTTGACTGATAAAATTGGAGGGATACTGAGGGGTAGTTAGTATGATTGCTCCAGATACTGGTTGATCTTCAAGCCCTGATGAAGGTGAACTGTTTGAATCCCCAAAACACACCTTTCAGGAGCAAAAATGCATGTGTGTAGAAATTAAACTTAAATGAAACACTGATCGTTCAACAAAAAATGAAATGCATTTGTTTGATATTCAAATATACATATTTCAAAATCTGTGCCCCTTTATTAAAGGCTGGAAGATTTTGCATTGGTAAAATTGTATTTAGTAAATTTGACATCCTAGTGGTGCCACTTATAGCAGCAGAGGTAGCAGACACCAGAAAAAGGAAGGGCAGAGTCGCTAGACACAACATGATGGGGTCATATTGCTTTAGACCTAGTGGAACAAAGGTGTGCGTCTGCCATATGCCAAGTGTCTTTCTGAATAAGTATCATAGACTTTTATATAACGTCTAATAGTGTTATCTGATTGGACAGTTATTTTTTGTAGTCATGCAGTAGTTTTTACAGGTATATATATAGTATAACCAGTGATTGCTTAGATGTGCATGTAAATTCAAAGGCAAAGCACCAAATGGTTAAAATCTTATAATGTTAAAAACAGAAAGAACAACAGTAGTCAAAGTGTTTCGGGGTCAAGATATCACTGTTCATCGGCACTTGGGCTTTAAATCAGATATCTTGTATGGACTCTAAATAGCTCCTGAGGAATAATCTTTGTTCAAAAAAAAATAATCACCAGCTCAACTACATTGTAAGGGAGATCCTGGCCTGGTCTGCTCAAAGGTGAAGTCCACCAAAAACTTTGGTAGGTGTTGGAAAGTTAAAGTGTAATGCCGCATACACACGATCGGACTTTACGGCAGACTTTTTGGCCGGCAGTTTTCTCAAAAGTTGGACGGACTTATGCCGCGTACACACGGTCGTACTTTTCGTCTACAAAAGTCGGACAGCCTGTCCGACAGACTTCCGGCAGACTTTCGGTGGACTTGCGGCGGACTTGCGGCCTACTTTCTAACGAACGGACTTGCCTACACACGACCACACAAAAGTCTAACGGATTCGTACGTGATGACGTACACCGGACTAAAATAAGGAAGTTCATAGCCAGTAGCCAATAGGTGCCCTAGCGTGGCTTTTTGTCCGTCGGACTAGCACACAGACGAGCGGATTTCGGGGTCCGTCGTAGTTACGAAGTAAAGTTTTAAAGCATGTTTCAAATCTAAAGTACGTCGGATTTGAGGCTAAAAAAGTCAGTTGAAAGTCCGGAGAAGCCCACACACGATCGGATTACCAGCCAGCTTTAGTCCATCAGCGTCCGTTGGACTTTTGTAGACGAAAAGTAGGACCGTGTGTACGCGGCATTAGATTTGAAATCAATCCGTCGAAATCGAGTCCGGTCGAAAAGTCCGCTCGTCTGTATGCTAGTTCGACGGACAAAAAGCCACGCTAGAGCAGCTATTGGCTACTGGCTATGAACTTCCTTGTTTTAGTCCAGTCGTACGTCATCACGTACGAATTCGACGGACTTTGGTGGATTGTGTGTAGGCAAGTCCGTTCATTCAGAAAGTCCGTCGTAAAGTCTGTCGAAAAGTCCGCCGAGCAAAGTCTGCCGTAAAGTCCGCTCGTGTGTACGCGGCATAAGGAAAGCCAAAGACACCACATGCTCCCCCACAATCATTCAAGTAAACAAAAGTCATTTTTAAGCTCCAAAATGTCAAATTCTGTGTTTTTTACCGATTTTCTATTTTATGCCATTTATTGTCTGTGATATGACCACATCCCCCCCTCTTTTCAATTCTAAAGGTGGCTGGTGGGCAGGTCTTGACATTGATAGCAGAGTCATTTCCCTAAGCTGAGTTATAGGTTCGCCCTTGGAGCTCCCTCATGAATGCAGACCCATGTGCATCCTCATTCATGAAAAGCATGTGACATCATGGATGGAGTGGTGCGATGTAGAGCATGTGGGACTGGGCATGATTGTGCCGGGCTGGACTGTGATGTGCTAGGCAGGGCTGGGTGGGCCTTCTTGAATGGACACAGACAAAGGTACTAGGAAATGCCTCTAAGCAGCCACATTTGGCTGCACAGGGCCATCCTTGTTGGCGAGAGATAGGAGGGTTGCTGAATGTTTGGATTAGACTGTTGTTTCCAATCAAACATTTAGCAATCCAATTAGTGCTTAATCTAAAACGTTTATTATATTTTTCTAAGAAATATGGGGCAAATTTTTCATTTTAACTGGAAGTCCACTTTAAACCACCTGACACTTTCTGATATCTCTTGGGGACTGCACATCTGCCAGTCATGGGCCCCAATATTACCGGGTGGACAGGAGCAGAGTCAGGAATTATGATGGGGAAAACTTCTTGTAATATCCAAGATGTATAAGATTTCAAAAGGAAATGTAGCCAACCAGGCTCCTCCTATATCTAAAATAGCATTTTTGGGTGTACTGATTCTTAGAGCACATCGTCCAGTGGTCTTGTAGGGGCAGTCCCTCTTTTGGATCCAGCACTACCTTTCCCTTACAATTGCCCTTTTTTTTAGGTCTGATGCGTTGGTCTGTATAATTGAAAGTATTGTTGAAAAATTGTTTATATACTAACTTTTGTATATATAAAAGATCCTGTGAGCCTCCTCTGATTATAAATTGTCTAAATGGCACAGTGAAACAGCTGCAAGCGTTAAACACGTCTCATAAAAACATGCAGATAAAAGCAGAAATAAATATATACGCTGCACTTTCAAACATACTATTCACATTATATATATATGTGATAACCAAAGTGCAAATATGCGTGTGAATCACACACAGTGATACATCCAGTAACTAGTGACTGTAAAAAGTGACAATAGAGCAACAAATAGTTATGAACACTTATAGGGCGTACACACGGTCGGACTTTGTTCGGACATTCCGACAACAAAATCCTAGGATTTTTTCCGACGGATGTTGGCTCAAACTTGTTTTGTCTACACACGGTCGCACAAAGTTGTCGGAAAATCCGATCGTTCTAAACGCGGTGACGTAAAACACGTACGTTGGGACTATAAACGGGGCAGTGGCCAATAGCTTTCATCTCTTTATTTATTCTGAGCATGCGTGGCACTTTGTCCGTCGGATTTGTGTACACACGATCGGAATTTCCGACAACTGATTTTGTTGTCGGAAAATTTTATCTCCTGCTCTCCAACTTTGTGTGTCTGAAAATCCGATGGAAAATGTCCGATGGAGCCCACACACGGTCGGAATTTCCGACAACACGCTCCGATCGGACATTTTCCATCGGAAAATCCGACCGTGTGTACGGGGCATTAAAGGGGTTGTATTCTATGCATTAAGGTGAAAAAACATCCGACAATACCCGGCCCCCCCAGCCCCCCCAGCACCCCCATTCTACTTACCTGACCCCTGGAAAGTCCCCGCGCTCGCCCCCTCTTTGCCGCCCAGCCTGGCCGTTGATTGGCTACAGTGGATGGATTGAAAGCAGCGCAGCTATTGGCTCACGCTGCTGTTAATCACATCCAATGACACGGTGCGGCGGGGGGCGGGGCCGAGTGATACAGTGAGCAGCTATGGCCGCCGGCTGTATCACGGGAGCGCGCCCACAAGAACTAAACGCCATGCAAGGGAGCTCCCATGAAGGTGTTGAGTCCTTACGGGGGGAGCCGAGACAGCTGCCGAGGGACCCCAGAAGACCAGGTTTGGGGCCACTCTGTGCAAAACGAGCTGCACAGTGGAGGTAAGTATAACATGTTTGCTATTTAAAAAAAAAAAAAAATTATCTTTAGTGATCCTTTAAAATGAACATATAAATGAAAATAAATAATCATACTAGTAAAAAGTGCTATAACGTGCATCCATATGGTGATTGGTTGTATCAAAATTATTGTTCATAAAATCTTATAGTGTTCATAAAATCATATAGTGTTCATCAAATTATATAGTGGACACAATCCACTAAAACATATAGATAAATAAAAAGTGCTTCTATGTGCATATGTGTCATCCAATTATTTCAATTCAAAAGTGCTTCTAAAGTCCATGCGATTTGGAAACTGTTCTGTAGAATAATCCAAAGCAAGCCACAGTGATCACACTCAGGTGCTCCCCCCTAGGTATTAAATGCCCCCCTCTGAGCGTGTGACTTTGCACTTAAAGAGGAAGAAAACCCTGATGGTTTTACTTCCTCTTTGTTTCCCTGCAAAGGTAAAGCATAATGGGCTACTATGCATCGCATAGTAGCCCATTGTGTGTCACTTACCTGACACAGGAGCCTGCAATGTCACCGCTGTCCCCTCTGCTACCGAGCGTCCATCTTCTTTCCAGGTATTGTGCGCATGTGCACGGGAGCTCTCACTAACGGCATATCGCCGTTAGCAGCGGCATGCTCAGTGCTCCTGCGCGCCGCTGTCTACGGCTCATGCGCCGTAGACAGCGGTGCCTGTCTTGTTGCAAATATCTCCTAAACGTGTAGGTTTAGGAGATATTTCTTGGACCTACAGGTAAGCCTTAATCTAGGCTTACCTGTAGGTCAAAGTGGTCTGTAAGGATTTACAACCACTTTAAGCTTAGTCAATAGATGCCTGTGAACCACCTCTGGGGCTCTGCAGTTTTAACCAGACTCCTGGACCCGTCAGCACTATACCTCGGTTGAGTGAAAAAGGACTGGATGGTGTAATAACGTTTTAACAGTTTATTAATCACATAAAACCTCCCCCACTATATTTTTCCCCATGAAGTAGATACGGAAGTTCCCTGTATCGATACGCGTTTGGGAGGGGACAGGACGGATGTTCAGCAGGTGACCTGTTAGGAAAGAACCCCATACCATCCCAATATCGATCCGGTATCTTTACATGCTGTTTGCTGTTTGCCTGATGCAGAGTGGCGCACTGTGCGCCTATACTATGTGAGTACCCCATAGGGTTTTTTTTTTTATGTGATTAATAAACTGTTAAAACGTTATTACACCATCCAGTCCTTTTTCACTCAACCGAGGTATAGTGCCTGAGTGTGATCACTGTGGCTTGCTTTGGATTATCTACACAACAGTTTCCAAATCGCATGGACTTTAGAAGCACTTTTGAATTGAAATAATTGGATGACACATATGCACATAGAAGCACTTTTTATTCATCTATATGTTTTAGTGGATTGAGTCCACTATATATTTTTTATGAACACTGTATGATTTTATGAACAATAATTTTGATACAACCAATCACCATATGGATGCACGTTATAGCACTTTTTACTAGTGTGATTATTTATTTTCATTTATATGTTAATTTAAGTGTTCATAACTATTTGTTGCACTATTGTCACTTTTTACAGTCACTAGTTACTGGATGTATGACGGTGTGTGATTCACACGCATATTTGCACTTTGGTTATCACATATATATATAATGTAAAGAGTATATTTGAAAGCGCAGCGTATATATTTATATATACTAACTTTTGTTAGCATTTTTCAGTGTAAGTTATTGCATTGCTTATTTTCAAACGGGGGAAGCAGTGATGTTAGCCATTCTAAATGTTTATTTTCCTTTTTTAACTTATTCCAGAAACTTGGAATTGGTTTGCTTTTGTCAGAACTTTTTTTTTTCTTTCAAAGCAACTAACAGTATTTAAAGGTTATATATTGAGTTTAAAAAAAAAATTGGGGGGGGGGGGGGGGATATAAACAAAATCTGTTTATTGCAAATTATTTAATTATCAATGAATTTTGGTGTTTTAAAAACCTTATGTGCTTGAGTCATCTATAAATATATGTACATGGGGCAGACATATTTTCTGTTTACGTTTTGCAGTGTTACACAGTGATTGCACTTTACTATTCCTGTGGGCCCTGTATAGCCTGACTGAATGATGGTATTATGTGATAAAGCTAGCCATACAGCAGTAGAATTTCATGCAAAAAATAGTTTATTGAACATTTGTTTGGTTTTCTAATAGTGAGGAAAAATCAACAATCATTTTCAACCATAGTGGCAAGAAAATTTGAAGGCTCAGGATAGAATATGTTTCTTGCTTCTTATCTGATCAAAATAAATTCTAACTGTTAATCTTGTCCTCAGCCAGGAAAAATTGTTTGTATTCCATTTGTATACTATTTGTAAGGTTAGGTAAAAGGAGTGACCTGATATCCAATGAGAAGCAAAGTGAAAGGTGAATTTGTAATCATTTTATTGAAAGTAGCAACAGGTGATCAAGCAAATGCGTTTCGGGGGAACAGAGACTCCGCCTTCTTCAGGGCTATCAGACAAACATAAAATCAGACAGAAATATATATATATATATATATATATATATATATATATATATATATATATATATATCATAATGTAAATATTAAAGTTAAAAGATAAGAGTATAAGATCGTTTACATGAATTGTATATCAGTGAATCATATAAAAGGGTTAAGCATATGGAAACTGTAAAAAAAACATATATATATATATATTCAGTATCTCACAAAAGTGAGTATACCCCTCACATTTTTGTAAATATTTTATTCTATCTTTTCATGTGACAACACTGAAGAAATGACACTTTGCTACAATGTAAAGTAGTGAGTGTACAGCTTGTATAACAGTGTAAATTTGCTGTCCCCTTAAAATAACTCAACACACAGCCATTAATGTCTAAACCGCTGGCAACAAAAGTGAGTACACCCCTAAGTGAAAATGTCCAAAGTGAACTCCATGCCCAAGAGAGTTAAGGCAGTGCTGGAAAATAATGGTGGCCACACAAAATATTGATACTTTGGGACCTATTTGGACATTTTCACTTAGGGGTGTACTCACTTTTGTTGCCAGCGGTTTAGACATTAATGGCTGTGTGTTGAGTTATTTTGAGGGGACAGCAAATTTACACTGTTATACAAGCTGTACACTCACTACTTTACATTGTAGCAAAGTGTCATTTCTTCAGTGTTGTCACATGAAAAGATAGAATAAAATATTTACAAAAATGTGAGGGTTTTACTCACTTTTGTGAGATACTGTATATATATTAATCTATGTTTCTCTGATACCCCTGAAGAAGGGGGAGTGTCAGAAACCATGAATCAGACCGAGACAGAAGTACAGTTAATCACACTTGTTTAATAATAATAAAAAGGTAAACAGAGTAAGCGTAATCAATACATAGCTAGAGTTCAGTAACCAGATCGGGTAGTCAGCCAATGCCAATGTCAGAGAGCCAGATATCAACATAGTAGTACAGCAAGCAGGATCAGGAGCCAGAAGGGACGTCAGCCGAGCAAGTCTTCAACAGGAACGCAGGAGAAAGTCTCTGAGATGTGACCAAAGGCGAAGGCAGAGATGAAGTGAGCTGGAACAGCTTTAAGTAGCCAGGACTGACGAGCAGATCATCAACAGCTGAGTCACTGTGGAGAGAAAGGAGCTGGCATTTAGCCGGCAGCTGAGCGGCCAGCTCAGAGAAGAAAGGGCTGAGCCCAGCCCTGACAGGAAGTCCCTGTTCCCCCGAAACGCGTTATCTTAATTATTCATTGCTACGTTCAATAAAATGATTACAAATTCACCTTTAACTTTGCTTCTCATTGGATATCGGTCGCTCCTTTTACCTACCCTTACAAGTATATGCAGAAACGACCCCAAGGCAGTACCCAGAGGTAGCAGCCCAAGCCCCCAAAAAAGGGCTCACTGCCACCCTTCTGTCAAGTTGGTCCAGAAGCATCGAGAGAGAACTCTTCCGACCCGCCCCCACTATTACCCACTCACAGACCCTCAACAGAGTAAATCAGTCCAGCACGATCTACAACCCTAAAAAGATATTTGTATATAATTGTAAAGATTGAAAATTGAACATTTAAGTTCTATACATTGGTAAGGCAATCAAATAAAATGGTTTAAGGTTTTTAAACGAAATTTGTAAAGTGTCATATTCAAATGCTCTGGCTTTTCAGAATTTCTTATGAATATTCAAAAATCGAGCCAAGTATGGGCAAATTTTATTTCAGCTGTCATTTAGCAGACGTGCTAACTGTACCAAATGACATTCAGATAACTGCTGGAGCTAGAATCTCTAGATCCGTATATGATATCAGATATACAGTAATCAATATATAAGACAGCAATGTGAAAGTTGTATCAAACGTACTGCCAGGTGAATGTAACTATTGGTACAAACTTTGTACACCCTGAAAATCTGTTGTAACCATTGTGATTTTCTCATACCGTTGATGGTGACCGCTCTAATAAGCATGTCTTTATGATGATTGAATGGCCTTTCCTCTGTAAAATGATGCAAGTATGACAAGGGTGTGGAAAGGGCATTTTTCCTTAAAGTCAACATCAGGTGGCCATTTTTCCCATTTCACAAAAGCTGGAGGAAATGTACATGCAGCCTTTCCCTTACAGACGTACTAAAAACGAAACTTTACATATTTTTTGTAAGTTCTCCCCTGCCTCTTCCCCCCTCCCTTTTACACATTAGTTAATAAAAAAAAATTTAAATATTTAAGAAGTAAAAACTTTTTTTTTCTAAGTTCCTAAATCCTGGCCTAGGTCTGGCAGAGACCCCTGCGGTATGTCTTGGATGAAACAGAGGTTGTCCCTTGGCTCTGGTGAAGAAGTGGAGGTTCTTGGCGCTGGATTAGAAGGACAAAGAGAAAACCTCTGATTCATCCAAGACTGAACTCCATTGTCTGGTAGGTAAGTAAATGTATTTTTTTTACATTTTGAGACAGCGATCAGTTTTAGGGATTTTATTTGCAGGAGGGAGGGGCAGAAAGAGGGATGTTCCTCTGTTGTCTCCAAAAAAAAAAAACCCTAGAAAGTTTTAAACTTACCTCTCCAGCCCGCGTCTCTGATCTTCAATCTATTGAATCGTCTGTCAAATTCTTCATTAGTCAACACTTCTGGGAATGTTGAATGTCTATGTCCCCCCCAGCACTCAATGGTTCCTTCACCACTACTGTGATGTATAGTGACGTGGGGGCCAGGAATGGAACCACAGAGGATGGAGGGGCATCCAGCACTGCTGAAGGAAGCTGTATTGCTTCAAGAGACATTTGCTGCCGAAAGCCCCGTACACACGATCGTATTTTCCGATGGGAAATGTTGAATGTCAGGCTGTTGGCGGAAAATCAGACCGTGTGTACGCTCCATCGGACAATTGTTGTCGGACTTTCCGGCAACAAATGTTGACTAGCATGTCTTCAAATTTTCCACCAACAAATGTGTGTTGTCGGATTTTCCGATCGTGTGTACACAAGTCCGTCGGACAAAAGTCCAAAGTACAAACACGCATGCTCGGAAACAGAAGCGGTCGGTCTTGTAAACTAGCGTTTGGAATGGAGAATTAACATTCGTGACGTGGCAAATTATGAAATCTCCAAATGCAGCGCACAATTCTCTTCTTCTTTAATGGGATAATAACGAAGCTGCTTTGCTGGTGATACTGATGGAGTTATTGCAAACAAATTTTCAAAGACTTTTTTTTTCTAGTGATATCAAGAATAATATTATTATGCTTTTTTTTTTTTTTTTTTTTTTTTTGGGGCAAGTCACCACAACCCCATTATCCTGTAGTTTATAAGATCAAAGATACAACTATGTTGGTGTCCCTTGTCAATTTTACATTGTATTTTTTTAAATGTAACTGCCTACTCCCAAACTGTCATTTGAAGTAAAACACATAGCCAAGTATTATTCTACACAATTTTTTTATTGTGTATTTAAAAAAAAAAAAAAACAAATAATATTAGACATGCTATCTGCCAATAGAACTTAACCAAAAAGTGCATTCTATGCATCCAAAAATATAGAAAATATACCAAATCAAATCATTATTCAACCAAAAAAAGTCAAAGCAATAACTCCAAGGCCAATAATAAATAGTACGTTATCTCCTCTGATTCCACAACATGTCTGGTTGACGAACAGCCGTTCAGAAAAGAACTGAAAAACGCGAAAATAAAAGCGCAAATCAGCACTCGCCATTCTTCTACTAACAGGAAATTAGCAGAAGGAGCCCAAAGGGTGGCGCTAAAGAGCGGAAAAACCACGTAGTACATCACTACGTTCGTAATTGTTGGCCAACATTTGTGCGACCGTGTGTATGCAAGACAAGTTTGAGCCAACGCCCTTCGGACTGATTCCACTGTTTTGTCGGAAAGTCTGATCGTGTGTACGAGGCATACGTTTTTTCTTTTTTTTTTTTTTTTTATTCGGTCTGTTTTTTGCTATACCACAGCATTGGGAATTATTTTCTAAAGGCAAATAGGCCGTTTAGTTTGCAAGGGAATGTTCTCTAAGCTTAGAAAATGAGGTGACATTCTGCTGACTTCCATCATCTATCAGTCATGTGCAAGCAAAAATATTTTTTCATTAAAATAAGGGAAAATTCCCTGCAAATTGAAAATTCCCTTGTACACTGCAAATTCCCCTACAGGATTTGTAATTTGTAATTTGAATTTGAATTACTATTGTAATTGGAGTTGTACTGGAAAAACAACATATATAAAATATACCCGCAAAAGTAGTATATAAAAAATACTTACAAAAGTGATCATTTTGTTCTGCTTACAGCTTTAGGTCTTGTCACCAAACCATTTAACAACAAGCACCATAAAATCATATGAGTATTTAGTGTGTTTTATGTAATTTAGCTGTAATAGGCTTCTTGTGTAGACTTCTAAAAGGCCTGAGACCCAGCAGATTTAGAGCTGGCACTCAAATAACACTCTATAGTATCCCCTTTCACTCCTTTCCCAGCAGCTACAGTGCCTTGAAAAAGTATTCATACCCCTTGAAATTTTTTACATTTGTCATGTTACAACCAAAATCATAAATGTATTTTATTGGGGTTTTATGTGATAGACCAACGCAAAGTGGCACATAATTGTGAAGAGGAAAATGATAACTGGTTATCAAATTTTTTTTTTTACAAATAAATATCTGAAAAGTGTGGTGTACATTTGTATTCAGCCCCCCGGAGTCAATACTTTCTAGAACCACCTTTCACTGCAATTACAGCTGCAAGTCTTTTTGGGGATGTCTCTACCAGCTTTGCACATCTAGAGAGTGAAATTTTTGCTCATTCTTTGAAAAATAGCTCAAGCTCTGTCAGATTGGATGGAGAGCGTCTGTGAACAGCAATTTTCAAGTCTTGCCACAGATTCTCAATTGGATTTAGGTCTGGACTTTGACTGGGCCATTCTTTTTTTTTTTTTTTCAAATTTTTTATTTAAAGAATGGACACAAGACACACAAAACACAACATCTCGAGATCATACATGAACACATTATCATACAATGGGATGAGCGAAGTCCCGTGTCATGAGCTATCTGGTAATAAACAAAGATACAACATTAAATGAGGTACAGCGATCCTGACAATAGGACTGTTTCTAGCCAAGACCCCTATTGAGATTAAAGGGCAACCTAATCCAGGTTGCGCTAGAACTGTCGAGCGGTTTCGTGAGTCTTGCCCCTGTTTTCGAGTTAGAAAAAGAGAAGGACCACGCAGGTCATGGGGCACCAATCAATACCCTCTACAACCACCGTGGTCTAAGTAAAAACAAAGAACTGACTGGGCCATTCTAACACATGAATACGCTTTGATCTAAACCATTCCATTGTAGCTCTGGCTGTATGTTTAGAGTCGTTGTCTTGCTGGAAGGTGAACCTCCACCCCAGTCTGAAGACTTTTGCAGACTCTAACTAGTTTTCTTTTAAGATTGCCCTGTATTTGTCTCCATCCATCTTCCCATCAACTCTGACTAGCTTCCCTGTCCCTGCTGAAGAAAAGCATCCCCACAACATGATGCTGCCACCACCATGTTTCACGGGGGGGGGGGGGGGATGGTGTGTTCAGGGTGATGTGCAGTGTTAGTTTTCTGCCACACATAAAATTTTTGTCTGATCTGACCAGAGCACCACATGTTTTCTGTGTCCCCCACATGGTTTCTCGGAAACTACAAATAGGACTTATTATGGATTTCTTTCAACAATGGCTTTCTTCTTGCCACTCTTCCATAAAGGCCAGATTTGTGGAGTGCACGACTAATAGTTGTCCTGTGGACAGATTCTCCCACCTGAGCTGTGGATCTCTGCAGCTCCTCCAGAGTTACCATGGGCATCTTGGTTGCTTCTCTGATTAATGCTCTCCTTGCCTGGCCTGTCAGTTTAGGTGGACGGCCATGTCTTGGTAGGTTTGCAGTTGTGCCATACTCTTTCTATTTTCCAATGATGGATTGAACAGTGCTCCATGAGATGTTCAAAGCTTGGGATATTTTTTTATAACCTAACCCTGCTTTAAACTTCTCCACAACTTTATCCCTGACCCGTCTGGTGTGTTCCTTGGCCTTCATGATGCAGTTTGTTCACTAAGGTACTCTAACAAACCTCTGAGAGCTTCACAGAACAGCTGTATTTATACTGAGATTAAATTACACACAGGTGGATTCTATTAACTAATTAGGTGACTTCTGAAGGCAATTGGTAACTGTACTTGAAGTCGCCAAATTGCTAGCAAGATATAAAATATGTTTATGGAAAGGAAACAATGTGGTAAATAAGCATTTCAAATATTTTTTTTCACTGCAATTTTTTAAGTTGGTGACAAGGTCTCTTTTAATAACCTGGAACTGCAATGTGTGTGAGTTTTTGTAGCAGGCTGCTGTAATGTCCCAGAGCTCCTCACCGGCTACTGACATCTTTGGCGAATTGTCTTTTGGGCACCGGTCCTCTGCCATTTTCATAGGGCGGGCCGAGATGACGTCACTCCCTTGCACATGCAGGAGTTTATCCATCTCGGCTAGGGTTGCCACCTCATCCCTTTAAAACCGAACACATATGAATTACACAGGTTCTGTGGCTGATTAAGATGGTAATTAAACTCACTTGCTGCCTTATCTGCAGTAAATTAGCCTCAGAACCTGTGTAATTCATATGTGTTCAGGTTTAAAGGGATGAGGTGGCAACCCTGATCTCGGCATTGGTGAAATTGTACACTGAGATGCGTGTGCGTACAGGGCATACAGGCAGGAAAGAAACTTTAATGCAGAAAAGACATAGGGAGGGATTTACTAAAATGGGTGGACTCAGAATCTGGTGCAGCTGTGCATGTTAGCCAATCAGCTTCTAACTTTAAAGCCCCTTTCACACTGAGGCGCTTGTAAACTGCCAGTAAAACACTGAGCACTTTTGAAGAGCTTTTCAGGCACTTTTGAAGAGCTTTTCAGGCGCTTTTGAAGCGCTTTCCATTCATTTCAATGGCGAGGGGGCGTTTTTTCACCACCCTGCCAGCGCACTGCCGACAGTGTGAAAGCATTCATTGATTTTAATGAAAATAGGTTTTCATGAGCTTTTCAGGCGCTTTTTTTAGCGTGAAAGCGCCTGAAAAGCACCTCAGTGTGAAAGGGGTCTTACTTGTTCAATTAGACCCCTTTCACACTGGGGCGCTTTGCAGGCGCTACAGTGCTAAAAATAGCGCCTGCAAAGCGCCCTGAAACAGCCGCTGCTGTGTCTCCATTGTGAAAGCTTCAATGGCTTTCACACTGGAGTGGTGTGCTGGCAGGACCCTAAGGCCCCTTTCACACTGGGGAGGGAGGTGCTTCAGCAGTCGTTTTAGCGGCAGTATTTGGGCGCTAGCGGGTGGTTTTACCCTCCGCTAGCGGCCGAGAAAGGGTTAAAAAACCACCGCGCGCTTTGCCAGCGGTATAGCCGTGCTGCCCTATTGATTTCAATGGGCAGGAGCGGTGAAGGAGCGGTGTATACACCGCTCCTTCACCGCTCTGAAGATGCTGCTAGCAGGACTTTTTTTCCTGTCCTGCTAGCGCACCGCTCCAGTGTGAAAGCCCTCGGGCTTTCACACTGGCTTTCACGGCTATTTCGGGTCGGTTTGCAGGCGCTATTTTTAGCGCAATAGCGCCTGCGAACCACTCCAGTGTGAAAGGGGTAAAAAAAAAGTCCTGCTAGCAGCATCTTTGGAGCGGTGAAGGAGCGGTGTATACACCGCTCCTGCCCATTGAAATCAATGGGGCAGCGCGGCTATACCGCCGGCATAGCGCTGCTGCAGCCCTTTGTGTGGTTTTAACCCTTTTTCGGCCGCTAGCGGGGGTTAAACCGCCGCCAAAACGACGGTTAAGTGGCACTAAATATAGCGCCGCTTTACCGCCGACGCTGCCCCAGTGTGAAAGGGGCCTTTAGCGTTGACAATAAATCCTAGAAGCTGATTGGTTACTATGCACAGCTGCAGCAGATTTTGTGCCCAGGACTCTTAATAAATTCCTCCTATAGTGTGTCTCTTCTGCAATAAGAAATCCTGTCTGTTTGCCAATTTTTTCACTAAAGTTCCACTTTAAGAAAAAACAAAACAAAAGGAAAAATGCTGCATTTCTGGTGCATTGACTATTTCCATGAATGACCTTGCAATGTAGTGTTATGTATGCATGGTAAACCTATTGGTACTAGGGGAAGTAAAGTTGTCCAGAACAGTCAGTTAGCAGCCAGCTGTCATTTTTTTTTCTAAACTAATACTTGATTGGTGGCTATGAGGATGGCAACTTCTTATCAAACAACTCCTGCATGTAGCTTAATTAGAGACGCTGAATGGGTTAACCATATTCAGAGTCTTCGTTCTTCCTAATGAAGTATTGCAATTACACAGAGGACATTCTTGGCGTGCTGTGTTAACTCTTATTAATTTGTTACATGTGAGGTACCTAAATATTCCACATTAGATAAACCAAAGCAGCATGCCTTTCAGTTCAGTCAACTCACAAATAAGGATGAAGCTGTTTGCGGGTTAGCGGTGAAAAAAAAGTCATTACTAGAGGCAAAACACAAAAACTCCACGCATTGTATGCAGGAGACAATAAGAGAGGCGTCTCAATGGGGAACTAACATCTCTCTCTCTCTTTCTTTATCACAGGGCTTAGCTGGACCAGAAGGAATCCCAGGCCCTAAAGGGGTTAGAGTAAGTCACTGCATTTTTGGCTTGTGATGTGTAGAGCTGTGATGATGTGTTGCATGTGACTGATCGCAGCTCCTGATTGGTGACTGTCTGTCGAGTGTCAGGGATCTTTCCCCACAACACGCTGTTTACATGAAGGCAAACATTATTCCAGAGGTGCGCACGCTTGCAGGATAAAGCGATCACGTTTACATTTCCCTGAAATGAATGAAGTACATTAAAAACGTGAAGAGAGAAGTGACATTTCCTGCCTGGAGCATTTTGTGTATCTGAGGTTGTCAGCGTTGAAGGAAGGTTTGGCAAGCTGGGTGAGAATTGCTGCAAGAGAATTTATGTGCATTCACCTGACTGCTTTAAGTGTACCTGTCATTGGTGGAGTCTTTGCAATCACCATATTCTGCATATCTCCAATTCGTAACTGGGGAACTGGAGCGCCGTGACCACACTCCACTTGGGTAAAACTGGGTAAAGTTATCAAAATTGATATTAGAACCTAAAAAAAAACCTATGGGCTAAACGAAAATGGTGATCACCCCAGTTTAGAATTAGCTTATAAAGCAAGGTGCACAAGGAAGGGCTTTGCACATAGCAAACAAAATATAGCGATAGCCGTGAGAGAGCCTTTGTAATGAGAGCGCAGTCACTGCACAGTCACTGCAGCATAGATGATATTGATGACCGGAGTTCTCCCTCACTAGTGCAAAGGCTGGCAGCACACACCAAGCACAGTTCAGGCACACTGACACAGAAAGCAGTCTAGGCAGGGGCGTTGCTAGGTTTACAAAAGATCTGGGGCTAGAGCCCATAGCAGCGTAGTAAAGAAAGTCATACGCTTGGGCGGGCATACACATGTATATACAGTAATATACGTGTGTGTGTGTGTGTATATATCCCCAGAGAGCTCCCCACATACATCAGGGTCCCCAGAGAGCCCCCCTACATCAGAGTCCCCAGAGAGCCTCCCCTTTGCACCAGGGTCCCCAGAGAGCCCCCACTTACATCAGGATTCCCAGAGAGCCCCTCTTACATTAGAGTCCCCAGAGAGCCTCCCCTTTGCACCAGGGTCCCCAGAGAGCCCCCACTTACATCAGGGTTCCCAGAGAGCCCCCCTTACATTAGAGTCCCCAGAGAGCCTCCCCCTTAAATCCGGGTCCCCAGAGAGCCTCCCCCTTAAAATCAGGGTCATCAAAGAGCCTCCCCCTTGCATCAGGGTCCGCAGAGAGCCTCCCCTCCCCTTGGGGACCCCTGCAGAGACTCTGGGCTATGGGTCCCAGATTCGGAGCTATAGCCCCAAAAGCCACCCCCTAGCGACGCCACTGAGTCTAGGAAATGTCTTTTTGTGATTTTGATATTAAATAAACTTGAAGGGGGTGCAGGGTCGTACGGGATACTCCAGAACACTAACAATACCAGAGGACACACTTCTCTATGTGCCGAACGTAGCCTCCCTGGCGGTATGATTATGTCAGATTTTTGTGTCTCAAAGCGGTACAATTATTTTGCATAGGAATTTGGCGTTTTATATTGTAGGCCTGTAATTCTTAGTAATAACACACTTATATCTGTCCAAACAAGAGTCTAGTAGATATCCCGGGTCTGATAAATTTTGAAACACAAAATCATAAATTATAATATAATAAATAATTATATAAAAAAAATATATATAATAATAATAAAATGAATTTCCCCACGATTCACTATCGCTCAATTCTGCAAGTGTTCTAATTTATTATCGCTGTTTTCTAGCTGGTCTAAAACCACTTTTGATGTAAAGGGACACTTTTTGGTTGCTATGGACAATCTCCAGTTTCCAGGCAGAAAGAACAGTATATATCATATAAAACTGCATGCAGGGCACTGGACAAAGCACTGGGGACAAAAGGGATGTGAAATAATTTCATACAGTACTGTAATCTGTAAGATTACAGTGTAATGTATGTGTTATGATGTTTTAATTTTTTGAATTTGCCGCCGGGCTCCGCCCCCGTGCGTTGTGACGCTTGCAGGGAACGGAGCCCGGCACACAGAGGCTTCGGGCGGAGGACAGAGCCCGCAGACACAGCGGGGGGACATCGCAGGATCCTCGGGACAAGATAAGTATACCGCACCAGGATCCTGCAATGCAATCCCGAGTGTGGCTCGGGGTTACCGCTAATGGTTCTGAAATTTAACCCCAAGCCACACTCGGGAAAACCGCCAGGGAGGTTAATGAGCAGATCTTCTACTAAGTTCAGAGTATAATCCTCCCGTGAGAGATCAGAGGAGGCTAGAGGTATGAACCCCTCAGCAGAGGAACTAATTGGCCTCAGTTTAAAGGATGAGTCTCCCACGAGTGACTAGGGAAGGCCAGGGGTATGAATACCTCAGGAGAGAAACTACTGGTCCAAGTTCGAAGTACAGTCTTTCACAGTCCACTTGACCCAACTATCCCAATAGTACGCAGCCACAACAATCTTTGTAGGAAAGTAGTAGTCGCGAGGCCATGGGAGCAGCTGTGCCCATTCAGCTTCTTCTAGATGCCTGCTAGTGAGGCTATGCATACTGGCTCCTTAGGTAAAGCCTCAGGGTGACAGAGAAACTTTCTGGTGTAGCCCCCCAACCCCCCCCCCCCCCCACAGCCAGGACCTTGATGAACAGCTGCTTAAATCAGTAGAATGGCTTGGGTGGAGGGGGGAGATACGCTGACAGGTGGAATCCCTTGAACATGAAGACACTGCTGTTCTAAAGCGCAGGTTATTTATGTGCTTCTCAGCCACCTTCTGGGCCCACTTTCCCAGGAAAAGGGCTGCAGCACCATAAATGTTCATGCTGCCTATTTGCCTTGCTCCACTCCCTATGTTCTAGAGCTTACTAGGACACAGGGCAGAGCAATGAAACCTGCAGCCTGTGAGATCCAGAACAGCCAGAATCAAAAACTGCTCCACTGACTACAGAGAAGCCAAAAGGACTAAATTTACTTAACATCCTAGCAACCTAACTGGGAGGGTGCTACATAAAGCTGGATATTTACCAAAACTGGAGCATACACAATGTAGTGCACCTGTGCATAGTAACCAATCAGCTTCTAGGTTTTATTGTCAAAGCTTAATTGAACAAGCTGAAGTTAGAAGCTGATTGGCTACCACGCACATTTTTTAGTAAATCTCCCCCCAAAATTTCTCGGCACACTTACCAGCTAGCCAGCAAAAGAAAAAAAAAAAAAGCCAAAAAAACAAATGGCACTGTCTAACAATTTGCATTAAAAACAGAGGTTTTAGTTGCAAACATATGTGGAAGCTGCACTGCCTCATCAAGGCCTCTCTGTATAGTGCAGTCCTAATTTTAATCTATGAGAGTCTCCAAGTTGCCACATATATAGCAATGGATAAAATAAGGGCAGGTATGGCTGGAGGGAGCTACACTTTAAGCCCTCGTGCACACTGGACGTTAAAATAACGTTATAAAAACGTTAGTAGCTTTGCAGTGAGTTTTTCAACGTTTTTGCAATAGCGGTTTTTAGCATGTATTAGCGTTTCTTAGCGTTTTTTTGCATTAGCGTTTTTTAGCGTTTTTTTTAAATGTTTTTTTTTTTTTTCCAATGGATCAAAAACGATAAAAAACGCCGGTGAGCAACGTTTTTAACATTTATCAACGTTTATCGGCATTTATCAACGTTAGAGCGTTTTTACAGCTGAAAAAGGTCTCTCAGAACCCACTAGTTTTTGTTTTTTTTTACTGCTCAAAAACGTTACTGCCCAAAACTGCTGATAACAGCCTATGTGTGCATGGACACATAGGATAACATGATGGAGAGTTTAATGACTAGAAAAAAAATGTCTACTGCCAAAAACAGCTGCTGTAAAAACGTCCAAAAACTTCCAGTGTACATGAGGCCTAAAGGCGCAGAGACACACGAGAAGCCATCAGAGCTCAAGAGCAGCTGAAAGCATCTGATGTGTCTTTGTACCATTTCCAACAAGGTAAACAAAAATAGCAACCCCATTTATACCAGCTTTTAAAGCAAGGTGCCCATGGAAGAGCTGTGTACACAGCAAACCAAACATTGTATTTCCCAGCACACTTACCAGCTAGCCATCAAAAATAAATAAATTACGCTGTCTAACAATTTGCATTAAAATAGAGGTTTTAGTTACACAACATTTATGCCCTGTACACACGGTCGGATTTTCCGACGGAAAATGTGTGATAGGACCTTGTCGGAAATTCCGACCGTGTGTGGGCTCCATCACACATTTTCCATCGGATTTTCCAACCCACAAAGTTTGAGATCAGGATATAAAATTTTCCGACAACAAAATCCGTTGTCGGAAATTCCGATCGTGTGTACACAAATCCGACGGACAAAGTGCCATGCATGCTCAGAATAAATAAAGGGATGAAAGCTATTGGCCACTGCCCCGTTTTATAGTCCCGACGTACGTGTTTTACGTCACCACGTTTAGAACGATCGGATTTTCCAACAACTTTGTGTGACCGTGTGTATGCAAGACAAGTTTGAGCCAACATCCGTCGGAAAAAATCCATGGATTTTGTTGTCAGAAAGGCCGAACAAAGTCCGACCGTGTGTACGGGGCATTAGACCTATAGACATCTGCACATGTTTTATCTATCAGAGTGATGTGTGTGCAGATGCCAACACTATAACTATACTTCTGCTATATTAACTCTAAAAAAAAAAGAGAATACAGGCAACCCTTATTTGGGGTAGGAGGATGAGAATTGATTACTGTTGAATTGGCCTATTGCATCACCATTGCTCCACCATGATAATGCTGTAGTATTGGAAGGATGCCTTGCTATTTTTGTATATAGATATGTACTCTGCAATGCAATGGCAGCATGCATATTTATGCACAGATCAATAAAATCACAGGACCTCCTTTTGCAGAACTTTTTAATTAAGCACTAACTACATCTACACTAAATACATGATATAACCCCTATATAGTCTCATGAAAGAAAGACGGTATCATATGGCTCTGTGATAAGAATAGGATAAGTGGGGGGTAGGGGAGAGAGGGGTCTATTCTCAGTGTGTTGCAGCTGAGCAGTGTTAAATCAGGACCAAAAAGTTCTCTTCCCCCATGAACGTTTAGCAGCTTTCCTTTCTGGTGCTTCATATGACAATCAAGATGATGCATTTTGAGGGAGGGAAGACACAGCATGGCCCCCACTGACTGCCAATGGTTTTAATGCAAGATGGGCGCAGGCAGCAAACTAATCTAAATAGCTGGTTTGCCTATTAAACCCCCAAATTGTTAACACATTACATGTGGAAGTCTGAAAAGCTCTACCATTAGAGAACCATACAAAAGTTGTTTGGAATAGATCAGATTTTTTAAATATCTACGGCCCAAATTAGCTATGGGTTCTTGTGCATCACAAGCCAAAATCCCATTACTGTATTGCTGGGTAATCTTACATGGAATGAGTAAATCCTAGATTACCTTTATTAAACATTGCACCTTGCCGCACTCACTGTACAACAAATCTGTCATTTCGAGGGATTACTTAGCCGCACATCAGAAGCGGAAACTCAAGCAAGTTATGGCAAAGCTAAACTGTGCGTGTACAAACACAACAATCAGAAAGCAGACAGAGGGAGTGATGTCAGAAGGATTATTGTGAATCCAGAAGCTTAGTAACATATTTGTCAAGGGGAAGTTTTCTACAAGTGACGAATAACATCTCATTTTGGTCTATGGGCCTGGCAGCTCAAAAAACCACAGCAGACATCGCCGGGCAAAGAGATTCTGTTTCCAACAAGTGTCTTGTATGAATGAACAGCCCCACTCAGCCAGCAGATGTGACTTTAAATACCTCCAGGTCATATTCATGCATGACTTGTATATTCCGTTCTATATTTTCCACTAGAGTTTGACAAGATCCTCCGCTCTTAAAAAATTGTTTTAGAGGCTCCAATAGTTGACTGCTCTGTGTTTGTATGTTTAAACTTGTAATAAAAGAAAACCTCTCTATTTATTTTAAGGGCTTTATAGGAATAGCTGGGTTGCCAGGACCTCCCGGACCTGAAGGAGAACGAGTAGGTCTATTTTACTTATTTTGAAACTTGAAAGACCTAAAAATCTGCTGCCAATGGGACCTCACAATTTGCTGACTACAGTGATTTGGGGCACTGTACGTGTTTGGTGTGTTATGAATTGTTTTCAGTGGTATACTTGTAGGTGGAGTGCAGCTTAGTTCGGTGACAATAACTCACACAGGTGCAATAAAAGACTTGTATTGAAGCAATGTGAACAGAGCAGGTTCTAGCCAGAATGACAGCATCAGTAGAGAGGGGCAGAACTAGGGTTACCACCTGTCCGGGAATAACACGGACAGTTTGGGTTTTTAATTATGTTCATTTTTCAGACAGGAATGTGGCTAGAAGCAGGGCCTGACATGAAGGTGAAGGGGCACTGTGTGCACCACATTACTATTCTCTTTGGAGTGCCCAAAGGTGTCCCAGGTCTGTTACAATCCCATAGTGTATATTAAAAAAAAAAATTGCTGTGCACCGCTAAAGTGTTCGGGTTTGGCTTGAAGAAAAAGTGGCAACCGGAACACGGCCATTTCGTGCCCAATTAGGGAAATGTCCACAAGAGTAGGGACCTATGTTTACCCTCCTTGTCAAGAAACTTTCCCTAATGCTACCCTGTTTCCCGAAAATAAGACCTAGCGTGATTGTCAGTGATGGCTGCAATATAAGCCCTACCCCCCAAATAAGCCCTACCCTGTTTCCCCGAAAAAAAGCCCTACCCTGAAAATAAGACCTACAAGGACTTTAACTAGGGCTTATTTGGGGGGTAGGGCTTATATTACAGCCATCACCGACAATCACGCTAGGTCTTATTTTTGGGGAAACAGGGTAGTACTCTCCATGCACTATCCAGTCGCATAAAGCGTGCCAAACCCGGGAGCCAGGGCCTTAGATAGGTTCTGCCTGACCCAAGATGGCTTCCTGAATCACATGGGGCAACGGCATCCAACTGGATCGCTTCCCCAGTGACCCAGGAAACCATAGAGGAACAAGGTTCCTCCTGACTTCCTCTCCCACTGCAGAGCTGCTGTGGATGAGCACCACCGGCAGTGGAGAAAAAAAACTGCACCTACCTACACACTGTTTCATACAGTGAGTTTTTTTTACAAAATGGTGCTTGATGACCAAGTGCCCAGAGCCACTTAGCACATCATAACCCCCCTCCACCTAACAAAACATACACTACTGGACCTATCCTTTCGACTTCCAACATAGTATGGGTCCTCCCAAGCACTCTGGATCCATTTATGGTTTGCCAATATTATGAACTACCAAACTAGACTTTGCGTGTTTATGGCCATGTTTTTTGTAATATGTATCAAATATGCTTTAAAATCTGTTGGACTTGGATGAAATTGATGTCTTACTTTTGCATTGTGTCTATTTTTTGCTCTTTGCATTTGTTAAAATAAATAAATTGCTAAAGAAAAATAAATGGTGCTTGGTGCATTCAGCTGCAGTTTGCAGAATGTGTTGTACCAAAAAAACAATACCAAAATTGCACCTCACAATCTCCATCTATACAACACCAAAAAAAAAACTTAACTAAACTCAACATCTCATGGTAAAAACAGACTCTTGTAAGTACATGTGAAGCCACACTGCCCCGTCTAGGCATTTGTCAAAATTAGTTTGCTAACTCTAAACTATCTGAGTTCCCAACTAGTTGACATAGGACAATACATTAATTAAAAGCAATGTACCAGGAGGAACACCCTTCTCCTTAAAGGTACAGCAACACACCAGAAACCCAACAACACTCAAGACAGATGAAGAATCCCATTGAGTGTCTTCATCAAATCCAACAAAGCACTGCATGTAAAATGCCCTTAAAGCAGATGTAAACCCTCACATACACCCAGTGAAGTGAACAGCCTCAGATGATACACAGAGATGAAACAAATCTCCCTACATAAGTTTTACATGTATATCTACTGTCTTCAGCTTTCTACATTCTTTAGAAAGTGCACATCGTGTTACAAATCTTGTTATCTCTTCCAGCAGTGGGTGTGGAGTCTGGGCATACACTGTGTGAGAGCTGATTGGAGGAAAGGCACACACCCCAACCCATCCACATAGGCATAGGAACGATGGAACATGCAGTGCTGTACTGTGAATAGACCAGCTCTCTGCTAATCTACCTCTAAGCTCCCTCCCTGACACTAATTTTCATCTGATTTTTATCTCGAGTGTTGGAGAACTTTTCAGAAGTTCTCATGCTGATAACAGAGGAACGGAGCAGGAGAAAGACACGGCACTTAGGGTTTGGAGAGAGATAAGTAAACACTACAGATATATGTGCCTAGGTCAGATTTCATGAATGGGGTTTACAACCACTTTAAGTGGACCTGTAGCTGGGAATATCAGTTGCCCAGCTGCCTCGTTTTTTTACTTTTTGACTGACCTGGAACAAAGTAAGTCAGAACTCTGGATCTGCAAACTATCCAGAATGTTAAAGGTAATTTATTGCATGCTACACAATAAGTGGTAAATTTGACTGGAGCGCTAAGCCTGGGTTCACACACTATAGCAATGCGGGAACCAGCGCCGGTTTCCGCATCGCATCTTTCCCGCAAGCAGTTTACACTGCCCTCTGAGAACCGCTGTGGGTGTCAATACAATGTTAATGACACCCCCAGATTGTTTCACAGATCGCAGTGCGAACTGTGTATTCGGACAGGAATAAGATCGCATTGGGTGTGAACAACCATGCAATCCGATTCCAGTGCAGGAAAAAAAAGTCCTCGTACCTTTTTTTATGCAAATCCAATGTGAAACTCAGCCATACAACTTTATAGCTGAATTCGTGTTGCACAGACATCGCATGTGAGCGGCTAAGATGACAGGTTTGCTTAACCATAATAACCCAAAATGAAAACTTTTTTAAGACACAGGGAACATTTTGCTAAATACTCATTTTATGTAACAAGCATTCATAAAAATGAAACCGCATATCTAACGGAAACATTACTAATCATTTTTCTTCCTTAGGGAATGCCAGGACCACCTGGGAGAAAAGGATCGAAAGGCGCACAGGTGAGAGCCAAGTCATGTACAGAGAATGTGTTTTATTGCAAGGGGGAAATTGTGGTTTTACAGATAATGATTTAATCCGTTAATAGGTGTTAAGTGATTTATTAGTGTTTTGAAATGCTCTGCAATTAAATGTATAGGAAAATAAAATAACGAGGAAGCAATGGATGCCAAAACTGCAATTATAATTGCTAATGAGGGCATTTTAAAGTGAACCTGTCATATACAAATGAGACTTTATTTCCTAAAAGTGAGCCCCAAAAGTGCAAGTAATTGAAGTTTTTTTGGTGTTAGTCCAAGGAGTCCTTAAAAATGGGCACAGTTGTTACATGGGCTTCCAACTTCTGATGCAACTTTGACATGCTTCCCCCTTGGGTTAGCACTTTTCACAAGCCTCAGTGATTAATAGTGAATAAAACTCATTGGATCATTAATAACTTAAATAAATTTATAAATAAATTAATAGAGAGAAACTCATTGGATAATAGGTCAGAGCAGGAGTCAGAGCTGAAAGTGATACTAAAGTCTTGTTTTTCTTTCTTTAAAAATAACAGACATGTTATACTTACCTGTTCTGTGTATTGGTTTTGCAAAGAGCAGCCCAGATCCTCCTCTTCTCAGGCCCCTTTTCAGCGCTCCTGGCCCCTTCTCCTGTCAGCTTGCTAATGGGGGCACCCGAGCTGTGCCGCAGCGCCATGTGTCCATTCAGACATGGAGCCGTGATTCGCCCCTCCCCCTCTCTAGCCTCGTTGGCTAACTGACTTTTATTGACAGCAGCGGGAGCTAATGGCGTCACTGCTGTGTCTTAGCCAATCAGAGAGTCCCGGAAGGCCGAGGGAGTCACGCACATCACTGGATTCAGATGGGGCTCAGGTAAGTATTAGGGGGGCTGAGGGGGCTGCTACACACAGATTTTTTTTATCTTAAAGGGGTTGTAAAGGTTAATTCAGTCTACATTATTGCCTATTGATATAGTTTTAATACTATGGATCATTGATTTAGTATTGGTAAAAAATTAATCTAATTTATTCTTTAATTAACAACTTTATATCAACTCCTTGACATGCCTCATGTAAAGTCCTGTTCCAATTTCTATCCCCTGTTCTCATACAAATTAGGGATGGAGGCATGTCATTGTTTATATTTCGGTGTGGACAGGTCACAACCCCCTTTTCATACTTGTAAAGGTTCATTTTTTTTCACCTTAATGCATCCTATGCTATTTTTCTAACACCCTAGAGAATAAAATGGCGGTCATTGCAATACTTTTTTTCACACCATATTTGCTCAGCGGTCTTAAAAGCGCACTTTTTTTTTGGAAAAAATTCACTTTTTTGAATTAAAAAAATAAGACAACTGTAAAATTAGCCCAATTTTTTTATATTGTGCAAGATAATGTTACGCGGAGTAAATTGATACCCAACATGTCACGCTTCAAAATTGCGCTCGCTTGTGGAATGGCGACACACTTTTACCCTTAAAAATCTCCATAGGCAACGTTTAAAAAATTCTACAGGTTGCATGTTTTAAGTTACAGAGGAGGTCTAGGGCTAGAATTATTGCTCTCACTCCACCGATCGCGGAAATACCTCACATGTGTGGTTTGAACACCGTTTTCATATGCGGGCGCTACTCACGTATGCGTTGGCTTCTGCATGCAAGCTCGTCGGGATGGGGAGCGTTTAAAAAATTTTTTTAATTATTATTTATTTTACCTTTTATTTTGTATTTTTACACTGTTTTAAAAAAAAAAAATTGTCACTTTTATTCCTATTACAAGGAATATAAATATTCCTTGTAATAGAAAAAAGCATGAAAGGACCTCTTAAATATGAGATCTGGGGTCAAAAAGACATCAGATTCCATATTTATGCTATAATGCAATAAAAAAAAAAAAATTGTAATTTAAAAAAATGATTTAAATTAAATGGCCCTTTAACAGCTATGGGCGGAAGTGACGTTTTGACGTGGCTTCCGCCCAGCAATTGTATGGAGACGGGTGGGGGCCATATTCCCCTCACTTGTCTCCATACCTGACAGGATACAGGACATGATCGCCTCCGCTGCTGCCGACGGCTCCCGTAAGCGGCGGAGGGCACCGGATCGCGACGGGAGGGGGGGCCCTCTCCCGCCACCGATAAAAGTGATCTTGCGGAGAATCCACCGCAGAGACCACTTTTATCTTGTAGCGGACTGCCCACTGAAGACGAGGATACCGGGGTTATGGCAGCTAGCTGCTGCCATAACAACGATATCCTCCTTCAAACAGCCGCCGTAAAACTGCGGCGGGCGGTCCGTAAGTGGTTAAAAGCACTGAAGTTCAAGAGGGAAGGACAGTGGGGGAGATTTACTAAAACTGGAGCACTCAGAATCTGGTACAGCGGTGCATGGTAGCCAATCAGCTTCTAACTTTAGCTTGTTCAATTGGGCTTTGACAATAAAATCTGTAAGCTGATGGGTTTCTATGCACAGCTGGACCAGATTTTGCACTCTCCGGTTTTAGTAAATAACCCCCCATTGAGTCGCTTGCAAGCAAACACAGTTCCCAGGAGGTAAAGTGTAAGAAATTGGTGAGTGTTCTGCCCTTCCTCCATCCAAACCTGGAATAATTCTTTTGGACAGAATAACGCATTCAGATTCAGTTCTTTTATACCAAAGTACACTTCTGATGAATAACACAAATGTGATTGTAGACCAGTAAATGTTCCACAAATGTTACAGTTTCAGCAGCGGACCTCATGGCGGAATGTAATAAACCCGATAACAGAGGGGCCGTCCACCTCAGAAGTGCTTTCCAAAGACATTCTGCAGTTACAAGGATCTAAAATCTACGATAATTGGTTGGGATCCAGTTTCACTGCACTCCTGAGTTATTTTAGGTTGTCTTGCAGCACCTCTTCGGAAAACACACACACATGGACAACGAGCATTACATCATTCTGGCTTTGTATATAATGCATCACAAACATATGGCAATATAAAGCCTGACAATGTAGCCAAGCTGCAGCTTTTTTAAAGACTGGACTTTCGCCCAGACGGAGATTTTGCTTTCCAGCAGCATGCTTTATGAAGCTACATGAAAATATTCATTAGAAACTGGTGTTTTAATTCCAAGGGGGGTTTTTGGATAAAACCGTACCATCGGATATTCATTTTCACTGGTCTGGCTATACAAGACAGCTAAAAGCAGAGTAGTTGTGAAATGGTATTTTCTTGGCGCTATATAAATCCTGTATTATAATAATAATAATAATAATAATAATAATAACGGGGAATCCAGGCAGATGCGAAATAAACGGTTATATTCATTATAAAATCACAGCTTATATTTTTAAATGCAACCAGTAGTACCTAAATGCTGGCAGAATACGGAAAGGGCAGCGCTATTTTGTGTTCTACATGCACCTGTGATAGGAGGAGAGAGCAGAGTGACTATGTGCTACTGCTCTTTCACTGTCCAATCACAAGCTGGGGCGGGAGGTGACCTATTTGTATTGTTTAACTACAGTAGGGAAAGTCAGGTCACTAACCTTGCTCTCCCCTCTCTCATTCCTGTGTAAATCTCAGGGCTGCATTGAGAGAAATGCAAATCTTTTGACAGGTAAAGGAGTTCCCTTATATGAATTTCAACTTTGTATTTAGTTGTCGCCTGGAGTCTAACATTGGATGTTTGTTACTTAAGGGAAACTGCAACCTATAGTTACTATAGTATAAAATATCCTTACACCATTCAAAGTACAATGTATCTAAAATTTCTCATTGGTAACATACAACATAAATATTTAAAGGTCCTATACATGAGATATTTGTAATATTTACTGGGGTGATTGAGCAGGAGGGTATACTGTGAGTCAGCTCCCAATGCCTCAGTCTAACATACACTGTATTACCAAAAGTATTAACACGCACATGAACTTTAATGGCATCCCTTAGTCTGTAGGGTTCAATATTGAGTTGGCCCATCCTTTGCAGCTATAACAGCTTCAACTCTTCTGGGAATACTGTCCACAAGGTTTAGGAGTGTGTCTATGGGAATCTTTGACCATTCTTCCAGAAGCACATTTGTGAGGTCAGGCACTGATGTACATGAGAAGGCCTGGCTCACAGTCTTCACTCTAATTCACCCCAAAGGTGTTTGAGAAAGCCTGGCTCGCAGTCTCCGCTCTAATTCGTCCCAAAGGTGTTCTATCGGGTTGAGGTCAGGACTCTGTGCAGACCAGTCAAGTTCCTCCACCCCAAACTTGCTCATCCATGTCTTCATTGACCTTGTGTGTGCACTGGTCCGCAGTCATGTTGGAACAGGAATGGGCCATCCACAATCTGTTCCCGTAAAGTTGGAAACATGAAATTGTCCAAAATGTCTTGGTATGCTGACGCCTTAAGAGTTCCCTTCACTGCAACTAAGGGGATAAGCCCAACCTCTGAAAAACAACCCCACACCATAATCCCCCCTCTACCAAATGATTTGGCCCAGTGCACAAAGCAAGGTCCATAAAGACATGGATGAGTGAGTTTGGTGTGGAGGAACTTGACTGGCCTGCACAGAGTCCTCACCTCAACCCGATAGAACACCTTTGGAATGAATTAGAGCAGAGACTGCGAGCCAGGCCTTCTTGTCCACATCAGTGCGTCACCTCACAAATGCACTCTTGGAAGAATGGTCATACATTCCCATAGACACACTCCTAAAACCTTGTGGACAGCCTTCCCAGAAGAGTTGAAGTTGTTATAGCTTCAACTCAATATTGAACCCTTCAGACTAAGACTTTGATGCCATTAAAGTTTATGTGCGTGTAAAGACAGGCGTCCCAATACTTTTGGTAATATAGTGTATTTTAGGCTCTATGACGTGATTTGAGAAAATTGTTTGAGGTCACCAGCAATATTATAGTCATTCATATAAATCAATATCCTATATTCATACCCATAACGCAGGTGAGATAAGAACTGCAAAGCTACGGTGGTATATAGTGGTTTTGCCCAACAGTCTTGTGGGGTATGTGATTCACAAGAATGGATGAACAGAATTAAAACGAATACTTCACTTCAACCATGGATTTAGCTGTTTGTTGGCAGTTCCGCTTTAAGAGACATCGGTAGTACGTGTACTATTTATTATTCAGCTGAATACGTTTTATACAGCACATGGTTTAAATCAAAAGAGAAGACGTGTTTTGTTACATTTTTCCGAAGCATCACCTTAGTTCGTGAACCCTGGAGTGTTATTCAGACCTTCCCAAAAGTGTTGTTTCTTAAAAAAGAAATTCTTTGTTTTCACACTAAGGATGAAAAAAGTTGCTGTGGAGATTGCAGAGGTGGGTGTGTTGGGATGAACAGTAGCATCTTTGTGTACAAGGGAGTTCAAAAAGGGGATTTCCATGAAAAGAGTTGACCCTTGCCAAAAATGGTTATAACTTAGAGGGTACTCTGGTTCCTATGGGCCTCTTGTACGCAACAGTAGGACCTGTGAATTATGACCAGCACAATGTACAGGTCCTACTGTTGCGTACAAGAGGCCCATAAGAACCAGAGTACCCTCGAAGTTATAATCATTTTTGGCAAGGGTATTTGGCATCCCAGTCTTATGCCCCGTACACACGGTCGGACTTTGTTCGGACATTCCGACAACAAAATCCTAGGATTTTTTCCGACGGATGTTGGCTCAAACTTGTCTTGCATACACACGGTCACACAAAGTTGTCGGAAAATCCGATCATTCTGAACGCGGTGACGTAAAACACGTACGTCGGGACTATAAACGGGGCAGTGGCCAATAGCTTTCATCTCTTTATTTATTCTGAGCATGCGTGGCACTTTGTCCATCGGATTTGTGTACACACGATCGGAATTTCCGAAAACGGATTTTGTTGTCGGAAAATTTTATCTCCTGCTGTCCAACTTTGTGTGTCGGAAAATCCGATGAAAAATGTCCGATGGCGCCCACACACGGTTGGAATTTCCGACAACACGCTCCGATCGGACATTGTCCATCGGAAAATCCGACCGTGTGTACGGGGCATAAGTCTGTAGGGTTCAGTATTGAGTTGGCCCACCCTTTGCAGCTATAACAGCTTCAACTCTTCTGGGAAGGCTGTCCACAAGGTTTAGGAGTGTGTCTATGGGAATGAGTGCAGACTGAAGTCCACGCTACTGGAAATACTGTAACCCTTCCTCCAGATTAAAACACAGTTTGCAAGGTCAAGTGCCTTCCCTACCTGTCCTCAACTAACTAGCTCTACCAGAGCCCCCACTCCTGAGCACTGTTTATTGACCCATAACAAAAATTCTGCATCTTGATCTCTTATAGACTTGTATAAGGGCCAACCCAAGATGCAATGCCAGTGTCCAGGGTAGCCTTATACAAGTCTTTAAGTGTTCAGTGCATAGGAGTCCTCTGCACCAAAGAGGATCTCTACCCAAAGTGAAGTAAACATTGCACAGGATGTGACCCCACTGCAGAGGTAAGTCAGAAACTGAGGTGGGGAGTGTTAGTGCAGGCTGGTTCAGGAGGGTAGATAATTTAGCCCTAATTCATATCTGAGCGCTTTGTAGCTTGAAGCTCATAGCTCCAACACACTCGGCAACCTAAATCCCATGCTTTTAAATTGTCCTGTTCCCAAATGAGCACTTGGTACCTGTAGCTTGACACCTGAAGCTCAAATTGGTACATGAGCTACTTTTGAAGCAGAATGGGACATTTTTGGCTCTATGGGAGCCTTTGAAAAATGCCTAAAAATAACTGAAGATGAGCGGTTTTCAGGCCTAAACATCAATCTCGTCCCCCTAGTAACTAGCTTTCCATTGACTAAAACAAAAACGCTCATGCCTAAATATGCCAAAAAAAAAATCTAAGAAAAAAACACTCCAAAATTGCCTGAAAATGTTCACGTCTAGGTGTGGCAGCTTAATGCCCCGTACACACGGTCGGATTTTCCGATGGAAAATGTCCGATCGGAGCGTGTTGTCGGAAATTCCGACCGTGTGTGGGCTCCATCGGACATTTTCCATCGGATTTTCCGACACACAAAGTTGGAGAGCAGGAGATAAAATTTTCTGACAACAAAATCCGTTGTCGGAAATTCCGATCGTGTGTACACAAATCTGACGGACAAAGTGCCACGCATGCTCAGAATAAATAAAGAGATGAAAGCTATTGGCCACTGCCCCGTTTATAGTCCCGACGTACGTGTTTTACGTCACCGCGTTCAGAATTATCGGATTTTCCGACAACTTTGTGCGATTGTGTGTAGACAAAACAAGTTTGAGCCAACATCCGTCGGAAAAAATCCTAGGATTTTGTTGTCGGAATGTCCGAACAAAGTCCGACCGTGTGTACGCCCTATAAGAGTTGAAAGTAAGGTTGTCCTCTGGGCACAAAAATACCATACTAATGTTACCTTAGCTTATTTTAGTTTATATTATACCTTTGAAAGCACTATTGGGCCATCTGATGCCTCACCATGCAAAATCTGGTCTCCAATGCCCCCCCCCCCCCCACCCCATGTGCATTAGGACCATGGAACAGAAGTTGTGACATGCTGTGTCATCCATTGGTGTTACAAGGTGCTGGGTATAGCCACTTAGTATTTATCCGTTAACTCCAAATGAGTAACTGATTCATTCTTGGTCAGTTTAACAACCCAGGTCATTTTGATCATATCCAGTTTTGTTTTGCAGTTGTTGTCCAGGACGAAAATAAACTCACTGCCAGCACACAAACCCTAAAGAAGGGGAAGTTTTGACCCCCTGAAACCCATTGGATTTCCTTTTCCTATGTCATGATAAAATATGATATCTTGTGATGTCTCCAACTTCATTGCCTTTAAAAGATGAAGAAAGTGTATGAATGACATGTAAATCACATGCATGCCCTAGATCACGGGCTTGTACCAGAGGCGCTGCAATGCACTACACTCCCCAGTGTAACAGCTTATCAGTTGCCTTTGGGTCTGCAGTGTAATGGTGGCTATACATGCTTTGATTTTATCATTTCATCGATGTATGATTCATTCAAAATGATCGAATCTGAAAACAATCAAAAAGCCATAACTTCTTATACAAGAAAAAAACATTTATAACTTTAAAAAAAAAAGGGGGCAGACTCAATGGACCACTTGGTCTTCTTTTCTCTGCTATCACTCTTCTATGTTCCTGTTTTACAAAACATGTATGGCCGCCATAACAGGGAGGCAAACTCTAGTTACAGAAAAGGTACTTGGACTCGTACATTATTGCAAATTCTGTTTAGTGATGATTGTCAATGATTGGTGCATGGAGTTTAGCTTTAACTAAAAGTGTTTCTCTTAAACATGTAGCGTTATCAGTAAACAAGCCAAGGCAAATCCCAATTTTGCACATTTTTGCAGTATCCCTGTTTCCAATAATCAGCACTTCACAGGATAAATTCTCAAAGGAAGACATACTGAGGACACTGGGAGAGTGATCTGCAACAGCTGTTCACAGGCTGAGTATCACTGCGTCTTATCAAAGCGAAGGGAGTGATGTCATCTCTGCAGTGCAGAGGATGAGGAGGAAATGGATGCTGAGACTTCCTTGCTGTGCCTTTGTTTTCCTGTAAATGTTCCACCAGATTAAACTAGATTAAAAGCCAAAAGGTTTCAAGTAAATATAAACCCAGTTTCTAAAATCTCATATAAGCTCAAACAAGTCATTTTCAATATTTTTAACCTGCAGCTTTCACGAAAGTTATGTTTGGTGATCTTGCCATCAAGGTCAATGTTCACTTCCTGGTATAGGGTGATACGCTGTGTCCCTATCTCCCAATTAGGGATGAGCCGAACACCCCCCGGTTCGGTTCGCACCAGAACCCGCGAACGGACCGCAAGTTCGCACGAACGTTAGAACCCCATTGACGTCTATGGGACTCGAACGTTCGAAATCAAAAGTGCTCATTTTAAAGGCTAATTTGCATGGTATTGTCCTAAAAAGGGTGTGGGGACCCGGGTCCTACCCCAGGGGACATGTATCAGTGCAAAAAAAACTTTTAAAAACGGCCGTTTTTTCGGGAGCAGTGATTTTAATGATGCTTAAAGTAAAAAAAAAAAAGTGAAATATTCCTTTAAATATCGTACCTGGGGGGTGTCTATAGTATGCCTGTAAAGTGACGCGTGTTTCCCATGTTTAGAACAGTCCCTGCACCAAATGTCATTTTTAAAGGAAAAAATCTCATTTAAAACTGCTTGCGGGTTTAATGTCATGTCGGGTCCTGGCAATATGGATGAAAATCAGTGAGACAAACGGCATGGGTACCCCCCAGTCCATTACCAGGCCCTTTGGGTCTTGTATGGATATTAAGGGGAACCCCGCACCCAAATTAAAATAAGGAAAGGTCCCTATATACTCTGAACAGCAGTATACAGGCGGTGCAAACAAGACAGGGACTGTAGGTTTGTTGTTAAGTAGAATCTGTTTGTAATTTTGAACATTTTTAACGTGTTTAGCTCCAGCCAAAAAATCTTTTCTAAGCTTTTTGGAAAACATAGGGAAGGGTTATCACCCCTGTGACATTTGTTTTGCGTCTTTCCTCCTCTTCAGAAGATTTCACCTCACTTTTTTGTCCCAATGAAAAATGTTTTTTGAAAATTTGGGTTTTTTTGTGGAACAAGGATTGGAAAGCATCAGTGGAAAGGAGAAATTGTTTTCCCATATTAACTCTTACATGAGAGAATTTCCCTTCCTAGGGGTAGATTTCATCTCACTTCCTGTTGTCTCCTTCCGTTTGCAAGTAGGAGTCGTTTGTAAGTTAGATGTTTGAAAGTAGGGTCCTGCCCTATATACTCAGCAGAAATTTGGGCCTTAGGTGTTGCTGTGGCCAAAACACTGTAAGCCCTCACAGGGCCCTGCTGTGAAATATTAGATCAAGAATTGTAATTACATGCCCCTGTTGAACAGGAGCTGAAAAATTAGGCCTTAGGCACTGGTGCTGGTGCCACAACACTGCAACCCCTCACAGACACTCTAGTTGGAACGCAGGAACGAGCCCTGCTGCAAAGTATTGCATCAAAAATTGTAATTACACGCCCCTGTTAGACAGGGGCAGAAAAATTGGGCCTTAGGCACTGGTGCTGGTGCCACAACACTGCAACCCCTCACAGACACTCTAGTTGGAACGCAGGAACGAGCCCTGCTGCAAAGTATTGCATCAAAAATTGTAATTACACGCCCCTGTTAGACAGGGGCAGAAAAATTGGGCCTTAGGCACTGGTGCTGGTGCCACAACACTGCAACCCCTCACAGACACTCTAGTTGGAACGCAGGAACGAGCCCTGCTGCAAAGTATTGCATCAAAAATTGTAATTACATGCCCCTGTTAGACAGGGGCAGAAAAATTGGGCCTTAGGCACTGGTGCTGGTGCCACAACACTGCAACCCCTCACAGACACTCTAGTTGGAATGCAGGAACGAGCCCTGCTGCAAAGTATTACATCAAAAATTGTAATTACACGCCCCTGTTAAACAGGGGCTGAAAAATTGTGCCTTAGGCACTGGTGGTGGCGCCCAGAACCAAAAATGTTCTTACAAGCTATCAGCGTGATGATTGAGGAGGAAGAGGATAATTACTCAGGGATAGTCACTCAGCATCAGCATAGGCAGTCTTTGAAGGGATCTGAAAAAAATTATTCAGTTACATCAGCATCAGGTGCTTGGTAGCTGGTGGTGATCCAAGACTGATTCATTTTTATGAAGGTCAGCCGATCGACCGAGTCAGTGGACAGACGCACCCTGTGATCGGTTACCACGCCTCCAGCAGCACTGAATGTGCGTTCCGAAAGAACGCTGGATGCAGGACAGGCCAGTAGTTCAATTGCATACTGTGCAAGCTCTGGCCAGTGATCCATCCTCAAGACCCAGTAACTCAGAGGATTTTCGGTGGGAAAGGTGTCCAAGTCTGATCTTGCCCCTAGGTATTCCTGCACCATGTAAAACAGACGCTGGCGATGGTTGCTGGAACCGATCATACCTTGGGGCTGCGGACCAAAAAATTGTCTGAACGCATCGGTCAGACGGCCACCTTCTCCACCGCTCCTTCTTTGACTGACCGAAGCCTCAGCAACACGTTGTCCAGAAACAGGAGTTTGTAACCTCCCAGTCTCTGGGAACGCGTTGCACAGACCTTTCTGCAAGGCCTCCCGAAGATGTTTCATCCTCTGCTCCCTCTGCGATGGCAAGATAAGGTCCGCAACCTTACCCTTGTAACGTGGATCAAGGAGGGTTGCCAGCCAGTATTGGTCCTTCTCCTTGATACCACGAATACGAGGATCCTTACGCAGGCTTTGCAGGATCAGGGAGGCCATGCAGCGTAGGTTTGCTGAGGCATTCGGTCCGGAGTCCTCTGGGTCACTAAGGACAACAACGTCCGCAGCCACCTCCTCCCAGCCACGTACAAGTCCATGTGTTCCTTGGGACTGATCCCTTAAAGACTGCTGATGCTGAGTGCCAGGCTCCACCTCCATACTGACACAATCTTCCTCCTCCTCCTCCTCCTCGTCCTCTTCCTGTGTGATCGGCGGGCACGCAGGAACACTGTCTGGATAAAGGGGGCCTTGAGAGCTAAGGAAGTCCTCCTCTTCCTGCCTCTGTTCTGCCTCAAGTGCCCTGTCCATTATTCCACGCAGCGTGTGCTCCAACAGGTGGACAAGGGGGACAGTGTCACTGATGCATGCACTGTCAGTGCTCACCATCCTCGTGGCCTCCTCGAATGGTGACAGGACAGTGCATGCATCCCTGATCATGGCCCACTGGCGTGGGGAAAAAAAAACAAGGTCCCCTGACCCTGTCCTGGTGCCATAGTCGCACAGGTACTCATTGATGGCCCTCTGCTGCGTGTGCAGCCGCTGCAGCATGGCCAATGTCGAGTTCCACCTGGTGGGCATGTCACAGATTAGGCGGTTCTTGGGCAGGTTAAACTCCTTTTGGAGGTCCGTCAGCCGAGCACTGGCATTATATGACCGGCGGAAATGCACACAGACTTTCCTGGCCTGCCTCAGGACATCCTGTAAGCCCGGGTACCTGCCCAAGAACCGCTGCACCACCAAGTTAAGGACGTGAGCCAAACAGGGCACATGGGTCAGTTGTCCCTGTCGGAGGGCAGAGAGGAGGTTGGTGCCATTGTCGCAAACCACCATTCCTGCCTTAAGTTGGCGTGGCGTCAACCACCTCTGAACCTGCCCCTGCAGAGCTGACAGAACCTCTGCCCCAGTGTGGCTCCTGTCCCCCAAGCACACCAGCTCAAGCACCGCATGGCATCTTTTGGCCTGCGTACTTGCGTAGCCCCTTGAACGCCTACGGAGCACCGCTGGTTCCGAGGAAGAGGCCATGGAGGAAGAAGAAGAGGAGGGGGTGGAGGAGAGAGGTGTGTCACAATCAGCATTTTGGAGGCGTGGTGGCGGAACAACCTCCAACACTACTGCACCTTGTCCTGCATCCTTCCCAGCTGCCAGCAGAGTCACCCAATGCGCCGTGAAACTTAAGTAACGTCCCTGTCCATGCCTGCTGGACCATGAGTCAGCGGTAATATGCACCTTACCGCTGACCGCCCTGTCCAGCGAGGCATGGACATTGCCTTCCACATGCCGGTAGAGAGCTGGAATCGCCTTCCGTGAGAAAAAGTGGCGTTTGGGTACCTGCCACTGAGGAACCGCACATTCCACAAACTCACGGAAGGGGGCAGAGTCTACCAACTGAAAAGGCAGCAGTTGAAGTGCTAGCAATTTTGCCAAGCTAGCATTCAACCGCTGGGCATGTGGATGGCTGGGAGCAAACTTCTTTCGGCGGTGCAGCAGCTGGGGCAGGGAAATTTGCCTGGTACAATCTGGCGTTGGTGTACCAAAAGCAGATTGCCCACAAGTACTTGGCTGTGACACACCTAATTCTACACCTTCATTCCTCTCACTGCAGGTCTCAGAGAGGACTGAAGGTCTAGTGGGGTTGGAAATCTCAGCTGATGAGGAGCAAGGAGAGATCCTCTTTGTTCTTTGGTGTGGGTCTTTTAGATATGCTTGCCAACGAACTGCATGGCAGGTCAACATATGTCTGGTCAAGCATGTGGTACCCAAGCGGGAGATGTTTTGGCCACGCGAGATACGCTTGAGACATATGTTGCAAATAGCAGCGGTGCGATCTGATGCACTCGTCTCAAAAAAGGCCCACACCAAAGAACTTTTTGAATAACGCGCAGAGACTGCAGCGCCCTGCACATGTGGAGCTTTGGGGTGTGATGCAGTCAATGTGCTGCCCTTAGGCTGGCCCCTGGAGGGCATCCTGCCTCGTTGGTGATGTGCCGCCTCCTCCTCCTCCTCCTCCTCCTCTCTCCTATCAGGCACCCACGTTGAGTCAGTGACCTCATCATCCCCTCCCTCCTCATCACTGGAGCAAACCTGGCAGTATGCTGCAGCAGGGGGAGCATGACTGCCAGATTGCTGTCCTTCTTGGGCACCCCCTCTGTCCGTGCTCATGTTACTGCCTTCATCGAGCTCAGTATCATCATCAGAGCCTTCCAAACGCTGGGCATCCTCCTGGAGCATGTACCCAACACTGTGGTCAAACAGTTCGAGGGAATCCTCATGAGGACATGGTGGAGCTAGGGAAGGAGTCACTGATGACATTGAGCTGAGGGAAGAGGCCGCTGCTTTGCCAGACAAAGCACCCTGGGCATGGGTGAGAGAGGATGAGGAGGATGAGGACGGCTTGGTCATCCACTCGACCAAGTTTTCTGCATGTTGCGGCTCAACACGGCCAGCTGCCGAAAAAAAGGCCAAGCGTGTCCCATGGCCACGGGCTGATGAGGATGCACCGTCTCCACGACCAGCACTAGACACAGAGCCTGCTTGCCCTCTCTTATTGGCTTGTGACTGTCTGCCTCTCCTTCTTGGCCTTCCAGACATACTAATGGCCTGTAGCTGCACTAAGCTGGGATAGAACACCTGTAATTTTCTTCAGGTAGCTTTATATACTGTAACCAGACAAGCCTGCCTGTCAGTAGGAAGATAACAGGAACGGATCTAGCTGAACACTGTGAGCAGGACGCACTGCACTAAATGTAAATAGCAGGAACGGATCTAGCTGAACACTGTGAGCAGGACGCACTGACTGCACTAAATGTAAATAGCAGGAACGGATCTAGCTGAACACTGTGAGCAGGACGCACTGCACTAAATGTAAATAGCAGGAACAGATCTAGCTGAACACTGTGAGCAGGACGCACTGCACTAAATGTAAATAGCAGGAACGGATCTAGCTGAACACTGTGAGCAGGACGCACTGACTGCACTAAATGTAAATAGCAGGAACAGATCTAGCTGAACACTGTGAGCAGGACGCACTGCACTAAATGTAAATAGCAGGAACAGATCTAGCTGAACACTGTGAGCAGGACGCACTGCACTAAATGTAAATAGCAGGAACGGATCTAGCTGAACACTGTGAGCAGGACGCACTGACTGCACTAAATGTAAATAGCAGGAACAGATCTAGCTGAACACTGTGAGCAGGACGCACTGCACTAAATGTAAATAGCAGGAACAGATCTAGCTGAACACTGTGAGCAGGACGCACTGCACTAAATGTAAATAGCAGGAACGGATCTAGCTGAACACTGTGAGCAGGACGCACTGACTGCACTAAATGTAAATAGCAGGAACAGATCTAGCTGAACACTGTGAGCAGGACGCACTGCACTAAATGTAAATAGCAGGAACGGATCTAGCTGAACACTGTGAGCAGGACGCACTGCACTAAATGTAAATAGCAGGAACGGATCTAGCTGAACACTGTGAGCAGGATGCACTGACTGCACTAAATGTAAATAGCAGGAACAGATCTAGCTGAACACTGTGAGCAGGACGCACTGCACTAAATGTAAATAGCAGGAACAGATCTAGCTGAACACTGTGAGCAGGACGCACTGCACTAAATGTAAATAGCAGGAACGGATCTAGCTGAACACTGTGAGCAGGACGCACTGACTGCACTAAATGTAAATAGCAGGAACAGATCTAGCTGAACACTGTGAGCAGGACGCACTGCACTAAATGTAAATAGCAGGAACGGATCTAGCTGAACACTGTGAGCAGGACGCACTGACTGCACTAAATGTAAATAGCAGGAACGGATCTAGCTGAACACTGTGAGCAGGACGCACTGCACTAAATGTAAATAGCAGGAACAGATCTAGCTGAACACTGTGAGCAGGACGCACTGCACTAAATGTAAATAGCAGGAACAGATCTAGCTGAACACTGTGAGCAGGACGCACTGCACTAAATGTAAATAGCAGGAACGGATCTAGCTGAACACTGTGAGCAGGACGCACTGACTGCACTAAATGTAAATAGCAGGAACAGATCTAGCTGAACACTGTGAGCAGGACGCACTGCACTAAATGTAAATAGCAGGAACAGATCTAGCTGAACACTGTGAGCAGGACGCACTGCACTAAATGTAAATAGCAGGAACGGATCTAGCTGAACACTGTGAGCAGGACGCACTGACTGCACTAAATGTAAATAGCAGGAACAGATCTAGCTGAACACTGTGAGCAGGACGCACTGCACTAAATGTAAATAGCAGGAACAGATCTAGCTGAACACTGTGAGCAGGACGCACTGCACTAAATGTAAATAGCAGGAACGGATCTAGCTGAACACTGTGAGCAGGACGCACTGCACTAAATGTAAATAGCAGGAACGGATCTAGCTGAACACTGTGAGCAGGACGCACTGCACTAAATGTAAATAGCAGGAACGGATCTAGCTGAACACTGTGAGCAGGACGCACTGCACTAAATGTAAATAGCAGGAACAGATCTAGCTGAACACTGTGAGCAGGACGCACTGACTGCACTAAATGTAAATAGCAGGAACAGATCTAGCTGAACACTGTGAGCAGGACGCACTGACTGCACTAAATGTAAATAGCAGGAACGGATCTAGCTGAACACTGTGAGCAGGACGCACTGACTGCACTAAATGTAAATAGCAGGAACGGATCTAGCTGAACACTGTGAGCAGGACGCACTGCACTAAATGTAAATAGCAGGAACAGATCTAGCCTAATCTAGCTAACTCAAATCAAATGACACTGTCTGTCTCTCTCTCTATCAGCACACCGGAACACACTACACAGGGCCGCCGTGCAGGCGGCCTTATATAGTGTGGGGCGTGTACTAAATCCCCTGAGCCATAATTGGCCAAAGCCACCCTGGCTTTGGCCAATTACAGCTCTCTCTACTGACGGCGCTGTGATTGGCCAAGCATGCGGGTCATAGTGCATGCTTGGCCAATCATCAGCCAGCAATGCACTGCGATGCCGCAGTGAATTATGGGCCGTGACGCGCCACACGAATTTGGCGCGAACGGCCCATAACGTTCGCAATTCGACGGACGGTCGAACAGCCGATGTTCGAGTCGAACATGGGTTCGACTCGAACACGAAGCTCATCCCTACTCCCAATTGTGTTCTTGCATTGTCACGATGTCACAGGGGCCTTTAATGGAAACTCTAGGTGGCTTTTGTATACCTACTTGAATCTTGGTATCCTCTGGGTATTTCTTCCAGATCTGTGCAGTAATTCAATGTGAAACTTTCCCTCTGTACAGGAGCTTCCTGTAATAAAGACCGGTACCTGCTGCTCTCTCTCCTTGTGCAGGGTGACTGGTCTTGTCTCCGCCCCCTCCTGTCATTTTCTGCAGGCAGCCTGTAGTGGGTGGAGCCTGCTGACTCCTCCCACAGCTCTGCTCCCTGCACAAGCTATGTACAGCAAATGCTTTTTTTTACAAACTTAAATCTGGATTTGTAAATGCAATTTTGTGCACACAAACTTGATTTTTATCACTTTTGGCTATTTAGGAATATATTTACTGGTAAATCAAAGTTTGATGCCTAGTTTGTGTGTTGAGTTCAACTTTTAGTGCCCAACCCAGTGTGAGATCAATATTTAACAGGATTATATGTATTATTTTAATACTTTCTAAAATTCAGTATATATAAATATAAATATATAAAAATATATATATATATATATATATATATATATATATATATATATATATATATATATATATATATACACACACACACAAACACACTATATTACCAAAAGTATTGGGACGCCTGGTTTTACACACACATGAAATTTAATGGCATCCCAGTCTTCGTCCATAGGGTTCAATATTGATTTGGCCCACCCTTTACAGCTATAACAGCTTCAACTCTTTTGGGAAGGCTGTCCACAAGGTTTAGGAGTGTGTCTATGGGAATGTTTGACCATTCTTCCAGAAGCGCATTTGGGAGGTCAGGCACTGATGTTGGACGAGAATAGTTCAGGCCAGTTAAGATCCTCCACCCCAAACTTACTCATCCATTTCTTTATGGACCTTGCCTTGTGCATAGGTTCCAAATCTTTGGTGGAGGGGGGATTGTTTTTCAGGGGTTGGGCTTGGCCCTTTAGTTCCAATAGAGGTAACACTTAAGGCATCAGCATACCAAGACATTTTGGACAGTTAAATGCTTCCAACTTTGTGGGAACAGTTTGGGGATGGCCCCTTCCTGTTCCAACATGACTGCACACAGTGCACAAAGCAAGGTCCATAAAGACATGGAAGAGTGAGTTTGGGGTGGAGGAACCTGACTGGCCTGCACCGAGTCCTGACCTCAAGCCAGGCCTTCTCGTCCAACATCAGTTGACCTCCCAAATGCACTTCTGGAAGAATGGTCAAACATTCCCATAGACACACTCCTAAACCTTGTGGACAGCCTTCCCAGAAGAGTTGAAGCTGTTATAGCTGCAAAGGGTGGGCCAACTAAATAGGGAACCCTACGGCCTAAGACTGGGATGCCATTAACGACCATGTGCGTGTAAAGGCAGGCGTCCCAATACTTTCGTTTTATATATATATACAGTATATATATTGGTGGATCTAAATACACCATTGACATTTGGAGAAATATTTTATTAGCACCTCTCAGTGTTCTTAAAAAAGGAATACATGTCTTATTTAGAAATTTGGGGAAATGCTGACAAAAATAGTTTAAAGGGGTTGTATGGTCCTTTTAACTTTCTTTAGGTATACAGTACATGTAATGGCCTGTGTTAATGGGCTTTGTGCTTGTGTGACATCACTTTGACATCAGCTTGGGACATATCTGTGATTTAGAATTCATTGACAGGTGCATTTGACCTACTTCTGACCTGCATTTGACCTACTTTAGGTGGCTTTTGCATTACCATAGACATGTATAGGAATGCAGCACCCATTTAACTACTTGGCGACCACCCAATATAATTTTTTTTACACAAATAGAGCTTTCTTTTGGTGCTATTTGATCACCACTGGGGTTTTTATTTTTTATTATATAAACGAAAAAAGATTGAAAATTTTGAAAAAAAAGCCCAATATTTCTTACTTTCTATTATAATATGTGTATATATATATATATATATATATATATATATATTATATATAAACTACATTTAGGCCAAAATGTTCAGTATTCTTCTACATGTCTTGTTAAAAAAAAAATTACAATAAGTGTATATTATTTGGATTGTGCAAAAGTTCTAGCATATACAAACTGTGATTTATATAATTGATTTTTTTGCAGCTGTAGACGCTATACTGTAATGGTGGTGATCAGCAACTTATAGTGTGACCTTGATAGGGTGGTTGTCAATCTGGTGCTAACAGACACTATCTAGGAGGGTCACTAACTGATGTTGCTAGTGACACTAATACAGTGATCAGTGATAATACTGTACACGGCCATTTTACTAATGACACTGGCTGAGAAGGGGTTAACATCTAGGGGCAATCAAGGGGTTTAATGTGTGCCTAACAATGTGTAATGTGTGCTGCTTTTACTTTCTGATCTGGCTGTTTTTTCTCCCTGCTTTTCAGGGAGAAGAAACAGCCAGTTCGCTGTTTATATGCACACAAAACTCTGTGTGTGATTGGACACAGCCAAATCAGCTGATTTTAGCCAAAATTATTGTGCCAGGACAGGTCTGATCATTGGAGAAGAGCACACTGAGTTGCCAGCATAGATAGAGAACTGACCTCAGTGTGCTCTCCTGCTTAGTGTGGTGAGTTTTTAACCACTTGACGACCGCCTCACGCCGATGTACGTCGGCAAAGTGGCACGGACAGGCAAAATCACGTACAGGGTACGTGATTTGCCTTCCGCGGGTGGGGGGTCCGATCGGACCCCCCCCGGTGCCCGAGGCGGTCGCCGTTTGTCCAGCGGCGATCGGTGGTGAGGGGGAGACCATCCGTTTGTGCCCCCCCCCCTCGCGATCGCCGCCGGCCAATCGAATCATTCCTTTGCTGCTGTATGCTAAACAGCAGCAAAGGAAATGATGTCATCTCTCCTCGGCTCGGTAATTTCCGTTCCGGCCCGAGGAGAGAAGACATCAATGTGAGTGCACCAACACACACACACACAGTAGAACATGCCAGGCACACAAAACACCCCGATCCCCCCCCCCGATCGCCCCCGATCACCCCCCCCCCCCCTGTCACAAACTGACACCAGCAGTTTTTTTTTTTTTTTTTCTGATTACTGCATAGTGTCAGTTTGTGACAGTTACAGTGTTGGGACAGATACTGTTACCCCCCTTTAGGTCTAGGGTACCCCCCTAACCCCCCCTAATAAAGTTTTAACCCCTTGATCACCCCCTGTCACCAGTGTCACTAAGCGATCATTTTTCTGATCGCTGTATTAGTGTCGCTGGTGACGCTAGTTAGGGACATAAATATTTAGGTTCGCCGTCAGCGTTTTATAGCGTCAGGGACCCCCATATACTACCGAATAAATGTTTTAACCCCTTGATTGCCCCCTAGTTAACCCTTTCACCACTGATCACCGTATAACCGTTACGGTTGACGCTGGTTAGTTTGTTTATTTTTTATAGTGTCAGGGCACCCGCCGTTTATTACCGAATAAAGGTTTAGCCCCCTGATCGCCCGGCGGTGATATGCGTCGCCCCAGGCAGCGTCAGATTAGCGCCAGTACCGCTAACACCCACGCACGCAGCATACACCTCCCTTAGTGGTATAGTATCTGAACGCATCAATATCTGATCCGATCAGATCTATACTAGCGTCCCCAGCAGTTTAGGGTTCCCAAAAACGCAGTGTTAGCGGGATCAGCCCAGATACCTGCTAGCACCTGCGTTTTGCCCCTCCGCCCGGCCCAGCCCAGCCCACCCAAGTGCAGTATCGATCGATCACTGTCACTTACAAAAGACTAAACGCATAACTGCAGCGTTCGCAGAGTCAGGCCTGATCCCTGCGATCGCTAACAGTTTTTTTGGTAGTATTTTGGTGAACTGGCAAGCACCAGCCCCAGGCAGCGTCAGATTAGCGCCAGTACCGCTAACACCCACGCACGCAGCATACGCCTCCCTTAGTGGTATAGTATCTGAACGGATCAATATCTGATCCGATCAGATCTATACTAGTGTCCCCAGCAGTTTAGGGTTCCCAAAAACGCAGTGTTAGCGGAATCAGCCCAGATACCTGCTAGCACCTGCGTTTTGCCCCTCCGCCCGGCCCAGCCCACCCAAGTGCAGTATCGATCGATCACTGACACTTACAAAACACTAAATGCATAACTGCAGCGTTCGCAGAGTCAGGCCTGATCCCTGCGATCGCTAACAGTTTTTTTGGTAGTATTTTGGTGAACTGGCAAGCACCAGCCCCAGGCAGCGTCAGGTTAGCGCCAGTACCGCTAACACCCACGCACGCACTGTACACCACCCTTAGTGGTATAGTATCTGAACGGATCAATATCTGATCCGATCAGATCTATACTAGCATCCCCAGCAGTTTAGGGTTCTCACAAACGCAGTGTTAGCGGGATCAGCCCAGATACCTGCTAGCACCTGCGTTTTGCCCCTCCGCCCGGCCCAGCCCAGCCCACCCAAGTGCAGTATCGATCGATCACTGTCACTTACAAAAGACTAAAACGCATAACTGCAGCGTTCGCAGAGTCAGGCCTGATCCCTGCGATCGCCAACAGATTTTTTGGTAGCGTTTTGGTGAACTGGCAAGCGCCAGCGGCCTAGTACACCCCGGTCGTAGTCAAACCAGCACTGCAGTAACACTTGGTGACGTGGCGAGTCCCATAAGTGCAGTTCAAGCTGGTGAGGTGGCAAGCACAAGTAGTGTCCCGCTGCCACCAAAAAGACAAACACAGGCCCGTCGTGCCCATAGTGCCCTTCCTGCTGCATTCGCCAATCCTAATTGGGAACCCACCGCTTCTGCAGCGCCCGTACTTCCCCCATTCACATCCCCAACCAAATGCAGTCGGCTGCATGAGAGGCATTTTCTTTATGTCCTCCCGAGTACCCCTACCCAGCGAACCCCCCCAAAAAAGATGTTGTGTCTGCAGCAAGCGCGGATATAGACGTGACACCCGCTATTATTGTCCCTCCTGTCCTGACAATCCTGGTCTTTGCATTGGTGAATATTTTGAACGCTACCATGCACTAGTTGAGTATTAGCGTAGGGTACAGCACTGCACAGACTAGGCACACTTTCACAGGGTCTCCCAAGATGCCATCGCATTTTGAGAGACCCGAACCTGGAACCGGTTACAGTTATAAAAGTTAGTTACCAAAAAAAAAAAAAAAAACACATACAAAAATATAAAAAAAAAAAAAAAATAGTTGTCGTTTTATTGTTCTTTCTCTCTCTATTCTCTCTCTCTATTGTTCTGCTCTTTTTTACTGTATTCTATTCTGCAATGTTTTATTGTTATTATGTTTTATCATGTTTGCTTTTCAGGTATGCAATTTTTTATACTTTACCGTTTACTGTGCTTTATTGTTAACCATTTTTTTGTCTTCAGGTACGCCATTCACAACTTTGAGTGGTTATACCAGAATGATGCCTGCAGGTTTAGGTATCATCTTGGTATCATTCCTTTCAGCCAGCGGTCGGCTTTCATGTAAAAGCAATCCTAGCGGCTAATTAGCCTCTAGACTGCTTTTACAAGCCGTGGGAGGGAATGCCCCCCCCCCCCCCCACCGTCTTCCGTGTTTTTCTCTGGCTCTCCTGTCTCAACAGGGAACCTGAAAATGCAGCCGGTGATTCAGCCAGCTGACCATAGAGCTGATCAGAGACCAGAGTGGCTCCAAACATCTCTATGGCCTAAGAAACCGGAAGCTACGAGCATTTTATGACTTAGATTTCGCTGGATGTAAATAGCGCCATTGGGAAATTGGGGAAGCATTTTATCACACCGATCTTGGTGTGGTCAGATGCTTTGAGGGCAGAGGAGAGATCTAGGGTCTAATAGACCCCAATTTTTTCAAAAAAGAGTACCTGTCACTACCTATTGCTATCATAGGGGATATTTACATTCCCCGAGATAACAATAAAAATGATTAAAAAAAAATAAAAATGAAAGGAACAGTTTAAAAATAAGATAAAAAAGCAAAAAAATAATAAAGAAAAAAAAAAAAAAAAAAAAAAGCACCCCTGTCGCCCCCTGCTCTCGCACTAAGGCGAACGCAAGCGGCGGTCTGTCGTCAAACGTAAACAGCAATTGCACCATGCATGTGAGGTATCACCGCGAAGGTTAGATCGAGGGCAGTAATTTTTGCAGTAGACCTCCTCTGTAAATCTAAAGTGGTAACCTGTAAAGGCTTTTAAAGGCTTTTAAAAATGTATTTATTTTGTTGCCACTGCACGTTTGTGCGCAATTGTAAAGCATGTCATGTTTGGTATCCATGTACTTGGCCTAAGATCATCTTTTTTATTTCATCAAACATTTGGGCAATATAGTGTGTTTTAGTGCATTAAAATTTAAAAAAGTGTGTTTTTTCCCCAAAAAATGCGTTTGAAAAATCGCTGCGCAAATACTGTGTGAAAAAAAAAAATGAAACACCCACCATTTTAATCTGTAGGGCATTTGCTTTAAAAAAATATATAATGTTTGGGGGTTCAAAGTAATTTTCTTGCAAAAAAAAAAAACTTTTTCATGTAAACAATAAGTGTCAGAAAGGGCTTTGTCTTCAAGTGGTTAGAAGAGTGGGTGATGTGTGACATAAGCTTCTAAATGTTGTGCATAAAATGCCAGGACAGTTCAAAACCCCCCCAAATGACCCCATTTTGGAAAGTAGACACCCCAAGCTATTTGCTGAGAGGCATGTCGAGTCCATGGAATATTTTATATTGCGACACAAGTTGCGGGAAAGAGACAATTTTTTTTTTTTTTTGCACAAAATTGTCACTAAATGATATATTGCTCAAACATGCCATGGGAATATGTGAAATTATACCCCAAAATACATTCTGCTGCTTCTCCTGAGTACGGGGATACCACATGTGTGAGACTTTTTGGGAGCCTAGCCGCGTACGGAACCCCGAAAACCAAGCACCGCCTTCAGGCTTTCTAAGGGCGTGAATTTTTGATTTCTCTCTTGACTGCTTATCACAGTTTCGGAGACCATGGAATGCCCAGGTGGCACAAACCCCCCCCAAATGACCCCATTTTGGAAAGTAGACACCCCAAGCTATTTGATGAGAGGTATAGTGAGTATTTTGCAGACCTCACTTTTTGTCACAAAGTTTTGAAAATTGAAAAAAGAAAAAAAAAAAGTTTTTTCTTGTCTTTCTTCATTTTCAAAAACAAATGAGAGCTGCAAAATACTCACCATGCCTCTCAGCAAATAGCTTGGGTGTCTACTTTCCAAAATGGGGTCATTTGGGGGGGTTTTGTGCCACCTGGGCATTCCATGGCCTCCGAAACTGTGATAGGCAGTGAAGAGTGAAATCAAAAATTTTCACCCTTAGAAATCCTGAAGGCGGTGATTGGTTTTCGGGGTCCCGTACACGGCTAGGCTCCCAAAAAGCCCCACACATGTGGTATCCCTGTACTCAGGAGAAGTAGCTAAATGTATTTTGGGGTGCAATTCCACATATGCCCATGGCCTGTGTGAGCAATATATCATTTAGTGACAACTTTGTGCAAAAAAAAAAAAAAAAATGTGTCACTTTCCCGCAACTTGTGTCAAAATATAAAATATTCCATGGACTCAATATGCCTCTCTGGAAATAGCTTGGGGTGTCTACTTTCCAAAATGGGGTCATTTGGGGGGGTTTTGTGCCACCTGGGCATTCCATGGCCTCCGAAACTGTGATAGGCAGTAAAGAGTGAAATCATAAATTTACGCCCTTAGAAATCCTGAAGGCGGTGATTGGATTTCGGGGCCCCGTACGCGGCTAGGCTCCCAAAAAGTCCCACACATGTGGTATCCCCATATTCAGGAGAAGCAGCAGAATGTATTTTGGGGTGCAATTCCACATAGGCCCATGGCCTGTGTGAGCAATATATCATTTAGTGACAACTTTTTGTAAATATTTTTTTTTTTTTTTTGTCATTATTCAATCACTTGGGACAAAAAAAATAAATATTCAATGGGTTCAACATGCCTCTCAGCAATTTCCTTGGGGTGTCTACTTTCCACAATGGGGTCATTTGGGGGGGTTTTGTACTGCCCTGCCATTTTAGCACCTCAAGAAATGACATAGGCAGTCATAAACTAAAAGCTGTGTAAATTACAGAAAATGTACCCTAGTTTGTAGACGCTATAACTTTTGCGCAAACCAATAAATATACGCTTATTGACATTTTTTTTACCAAAAACATGTGGCCGAATACATTTTGGCCTAAATGTATGACTAAAATTGAGTTTATTGGATTTTTTTTATAACAAAAAGTAGAAAATATCATTTTTTTTCAAAATTTTCGGTCTTTTTCCATTTATAGCGCAAAAAATAAAAACCGCAGAGGTGATCAAATACCATCAAAAGAAAGCTCTATTTGTGGGAAGAAAAGGACGCAAATTTCGTTTGGGTACAGCATTGCAAGACCGCGCAATTAGCAGTTAAAGCGACGCAGTGCCAAATTGGAAAAAGACCTCTGGTCCTTAGGCAGCATAATGGTCCGGGGCTCAAGTGGTTAATTGGAATGCAAGGGAACTGGCAGCAACACCACAGATTTCACATAAGGGAAGCAATACAAAGAGAAGTGGATACTTTCTCATACAAGTACATGGTACAGCAGGCACATATCAGAAATAGGAAGTGTTGGGGTAACAAACGCTTTAAGCAAGAAGCAGGGAACTCTCTCTGGTGGCAAAGTTATTAATACCATAATTTAATACAATAAGAAAAATATAAAATTTTATATTTTTTGAAATGAGAATATGATAAACATACTGTAATTGCAATTATAATTCAAAATAATGAAATACAGTACGCCTTTCATTTAAAGTAGGCAGTGCAGAATATTTTACTTGAAGGCTTCTTGTTTCTTCTTGGCCGCTTCACTGGAACTGGACTGGTTATACTATATTGCACAATGTGTATATTTTTCAACTTGCAATGTTATGCATGAATGCATATGTCAATACTGGCCATACTTCTGAACAATCCTTTGTTTTATGTCTGTGCTTCCTCTAGGGTTTTCTTGGAGACTTGGGTGATAGAGGGCCTCACGGACCAGATGGGAGCCCGGTAAGTATCTGCTTCATTTACAGAGCCTCAGTGTACTGCTGAAATACTAAACCTTAAAATTGGTAACACTGGATTGTGTTTGTATAACAATTTGTAAGCTTAACTTAGCTCAGGGCAACATGATCATATTGTCCCCAGAGCCTTTGAAAGGTGCTTGTGATGAGGAGTAATTAATTCAAAGCAATAATAATTAATTTATTCCATTTAAGCAATTCCTTTCATCAGTTCACCAAATCAGTTCCGTACATCTATCATTATTCTTCATGAAATGATATGTTTCTTTTTAACGTCTGGTACACTTTCGGATGTTAAGTGAAATTACAGACTGATAATAATCATGTAAATTACTCATTTATCATATTTTAAATATGAAGTGAACCCTACTTTTAATCATTAAATAATACTTGAAATTAATGATTTGATTCTGAGTGCCCTAAGGCTTTATTATTAGACACGTTGTCTGTTTAGGTTCCTATCCAGGTCATAATATATCTAGTAGTAGTTAGTCACGTTCAATGTGAACTAGAGTATCACTACAGTTTGATGTATTTGTCATTTGTTTTTCTGTAAGTCATTTAGAAATAGGTTGGTAATTTGACAGTTCATGTATTTGCCAAATGGGCTGGTCTTCTGGGCAGTATTTGGACTTTTGTGAGTTCCTGTGGGATGCATTGAGCATAACTTTTAAAAAAAAATCACTATTCACCGTAATTTGGGAGTATCTGCATTGCTGCCAGGAAGCTTGGCAAAGATTGATCGCAAACTTCATTTTTTAGAATGGCAAGTGCTCAAATTTACTGTTTGAGGAAGTAACACATCTGTTACAAGTATTTAAGCACATTCAACGGTATGTATCAGTGCTTAGGACAGTCAGATACGAGAGGACAGGATCAATACAATGCATTACAACTTCTTTGTTCTATTTAACAAAAAAGCATACTTTCAGTGGAACTTTGCTGGCTTAATAGTGTTGGGATTGCACATCATAGAGACCTATTGTAGAACTTACCTGAATCCAAGGCAAAGGTGAAAAAACTGTCTAGCTTGCCTGGTCTATGTAGTACCCACTGTCTACTGGGGCTTTGCCCATTCTCACAAGTATATAGATCATGGCCAGGCAGATTGCACAATATAGGAGACATTTATAGATTTTACTTAAATCCCTGGCAGTAGCTGTGGAACTTCCTGTTCTATACAGTGCATTCTACTTCCAATGCTCCATCTACCTTAACATGGGTAAAGATCAAAGGCAGCCTGACCAATCAAGAACCAAGCTGCACTGATTCATACTCTTGACATCACAAACACCCACCTGCCATCAGAGTGAGCAGTAGGTACTACATTTGACTTCTGTGTAGTTCAGGTTTGGCCCTGCTGAATTAGGAAAAGAAGTGAAGTTTTCTTTTTTTGCCTTGCCTGGCCATGTCTGGACACTTGTGAGCAAATTCGGCAAATGATTTAGATGACAAGGGAGGAAAACTGTTTAAAATTGGACGTATATATGGTAAGGTTAGATTTTTTTGGCCTTATTTGACATTACCTATTCTTGTTTCGTAGGGAACTGTTGGTGGTGTTGGACCTCCTGGGTTTCCTGGTTTGAGAGTAAGTATAATTCTTCAGCGTTTGTCTAATATATTTCTTATATATGTTTTAGATATTATTGTAAAGCCAAAGTTATTCTTATAAGCATGTGGCAATACGGAATAAGTTATACCTTCTGACCCTGCAGGGCTAGAATAGCAAATTGAAGAGGACCTCTACAGCACTCCAACAGCTGCCAGGCTGGACTACCATTCAGCTACTTGTGGATCTGAATAGGGGTGCCAGGGGTTTCACTTGAAAGATCTAGATAAAATTAATATTTCACCTGAAAAAAAAAAAAAAAACGAAAACGAAAAGCCTATTAAAAAATAAAAGAAAACCAACTTTGGTGCAATAATCACCTTTAGTCCAAAAATTTCCCAGACAAAATTTTTTCTTCAACTAGATATTCTCACTCTGATGGCCAGCGACACTCGTCCCCTCATCTCCTGAACCCAGCCCTCAGCATATGACTGGACAGTGAAAAGAGAAGCAACGTAGCGATAAACTCATCTCTTTGTCACTATGCTTTCTTTTTCCTTGTCAGCACATCAACTTCTTGGTTCCTTGTGCTGCTTTTTCCTTTTATGCTTCAGCTCTGCTGTACAGGGACTGCATGAGATCGATATCAGTTCAAATATAGTTACATACACTGCTTGCACTTAAGAAATACACTCTTCGATGTGTTAATGGTCACAAAGCTGCATTAATTAGTGTTTTTTATATTTGTGTAGAGGAGACTCTCAAATGAGTAACCACTATCAACATCTTTTTAGCTATCTGTATATGAGGGATTATTCCCATAATCACAAATGTAAGGAGCATTTTTTTTCACTGACATTAATGTACTATGACCCTAGATATAGTAATAATTAGCAGGGGTTCCCTGAGCTTTGAAAATTATTTCAAGGGTTTTAGCATGTTAAAAGGTTTGGGGAAAACTGGCCTAGTGATTTGCTTTACGGAAAACCTGCTATTAAGGCTGACCGCACCTTCTGAAAGTTCCAGCTGTCTGGCTATCTTGCTAATTCAGTGGTTTCAGTACTTTCTGAGATACTGACATCAAGTACAAGTATGCAGACCAGCAGTCCTAATTTCACCTTCTGCATGCTTATTCTTGTCAGTCACTGTGAAAGAATTGAAGCCAGAAAATTAGCATTTTTTTAGAAGATCTGAATTGGCAGCCTTCATATTGTTCTCAGTAGGAGCCTCATTTAAGGAGTTTGTATTCATAAGGAGTTGGTATTTGTGAACAACACTTGACATTGAATTACATTCAGTTAAGTCGATATGTAAATAGTCCTCTAGTGGAAGGTGCTGACTGCTCCACAGAGGATTTGTACAGAACATTATCTTTTTTCCTGTCCACAGCGGGCTCTGCCAGCTGGCCTCCTGCCCTCTAGCTTGCTGGACTTTACACACAATCAGCCTGGAACATTTTACTAGTTTGAGACAAAAGAGTGTTACTGAGCTGCCAACACAGAACTTCCATCCCAGCTGTAGAGCTCCGGTTCATAAGAGCCCTGTGATTTATTACAACTTACAGTTCTCAGCTACTGAAACTCAAGAGGCTTGTCCGGGACTCAACAAATGAATGGTCCTTACATTTTACAAGCTGATTGAAAGATGAATTCCAAGCAGATACAAAAACCCAATGAATGCAGGTATATATAATAAAAAAAAAATCGCAGAAAGTACTTTCTCAGTTTGGATATCCCTCTCTTGACCTTAATTAGCCCACCCTTCCCAATCCTAGCTGCATTTTTGCTGGGTTCTTGCAGCCACGAGCCATCGCAATGTTTATATCCATCCAAACCCAGATCATTTTTCCGCTCTCCATTCCGGCACAGTTGATCCTCTTAGCTTTCTATGGGGCCATCTTACAAGTAAGAAGTTTCCAACCCACCCTTCCCAACCCTAGCTTAATATTTGCTGGGTCCTTATAGCCATGAGCCATCGCAATGTTTACATCATTCCGGGCCTGAATATCCTTAGCACTCTCAATGTCTGCACAGTTGATCCTCTTAGCTTTCTGTGAGGCCATCTACCAAGGAAGATGTTTCCAACCCCCCTTCCCAACCCTAGCTTCATACTTACTGGGTCCTTATAGCCATGAGTCATCGCAATTTTTAAATCCTACCGGGCCTGGATCTTCTTACCGGGCCTGGATCTTCTTACCACTCTCCTTGTCTGCACAGTTGATCCTCTTAGCTTTCTGTGAGGCCATGTTCCAAGGAAGATGTTTCCTTGTGCTGACAAGGAATATGTTGCCAGTAGGAGAGAGCAGGTAAATGATCTAATCAGCGTGTTGCTACACTTTTACTGTCTAATCACAGGACTGAATAAACTGAAACATAAATCCTTTGGTAGGTAGGATAGGTCCTATAGATGTATTTAAGCAGTGTATTTATCTCTTGGCTTGGAGTTCAGATCTAAAGGTTGCCCTGGTAAAACACATCATTTGGTCCTTAATATACAAAGTGTAAAACCATCAGTATCTATGGCCTAGATTTACATGGATGCATCTGCAGCCTAAATATGCTGGATTTACTAACAAATATGGTTTGCTTTGGAGTGTATGCTCCAGTGTCCTAACTTGTGTTAAATAAGTGATGGCATAATATCCATGGTGACACAACAGCGTCATTCAAATTGGAAGAATGAGGACATCCTGTAAGTGTAGGGCGTCATGGAGCTATCACTTGAAGGGGCATAACCTTAGTACCCTGCTCCCACAGTGTAATGATGCATAGAGTGGCAATGACATCATCAAGTGATTAAGGACCTGCCAGCGCTTTAAAAGAGGAGCCCTGCATGTCATGTGACTAACCTAAAGACATCTAATAAAGGTGAGTATAATATAAATTATAAAATAATTATAATTCTAATATAACTATACTATAATATACTGTAATTCTAATATAAATATAAATACAGTCCGAGAAGCCTCCGGGCAAGGGATTGGGATGAAGCATAGCCTGGGGTTAGGGTTGAATTTTTTCCAACTGTATTATTTGAATTTGAATATTTTTCTATTTAGTATGCAAGGGAATATTTGAAGCCTTCTGATACTTTGGAATGAAAAACTTGGCAGACTTTGTATCATGTTAATTATCACAGATTCCTGATATGAAAACTTTTCATTTTATATCATTATATATATAGATATATATATATACAGTATCTATATATATATAGATATCTATATATATATATCTATATATATATAGATATATATATAGATATCTATATATATATATATGTATAGATCTATATAGATATATATAGATCTATATATATATATATATAGATATATCTATATATATATCTATATATACACAAAAAAATTTGATCCAATAGGAAGGATTTTTATGGATTTGGGATTTGGCTATGGTTATCAAAAATAATCTGATGATCTTTTAATACAAAACGGTAAAGGGTGGGGCTGTAAACCAATCTTTAATACTTGATTATCTTTCTTAAACTGATCCCACCCTTGTAAAGGCTTTGAATTTAGCTTAACATCTCAAATTCTTTGCCGCACATGAAAACATGTATTATATACATGGCGCCAAATAAACTTTTTTTCACAGTCAATTTTCTTACTGTGCATATCAGTTGTATTCTCCATGTAAACTTACAATAACATCTGATAAACATGCAAAACTCATTCTAAATATACATGTAAACGTATAATATGCACAATGTATTACAAGAAATGCAAACATGTGTAAGCACTAAAAGTAGATCTGTAAATATATATGCTTGTAATCCCTCATGTATACAAATGGCCCATTCATGGAATTGATACACCAAGCCAAACCAGAAATATTTACAGACAAGTTATATTTTTCAACAAGCTAACAGATGCAAGCAATATCCAAACATAAATCAAACGTTATATTTAAAGTTGAACTCCGGCCTTAACATTCAGTATTGCACAGTTGTAAAGGCCCCTCTCCTGTACTGAAATTGCTTACTCTGCACACAGTGAGCATCTCATAGAGTTCGTTAGATGTTGCAGCAAGTCAGATAGACTTATTATGCCTTATTCCTTGGCTGGAGAATGTCCAGAATCATCTGGCGCTTTCCTCCCCAGCCCTACTGTTTCTGGCCTGTCCCTTACATTCATTAGATTTCATGCAGTGGTGGCCGCTTCATACGGGACGCAGGAGCGCCGCCTCCCTAATCCATGCGCTCGGCCCCTAATCTACATGCAGGGCACCGGACGCATGGATTTCAATGGGCTTTTTTTTTAAGCACATGATTAGAGCCTGAGGCTTTAATTGGCTTCAAAAAAGGGTGGGTTTGGTGCGATCTCTCAGCTCTGCATTGCAATGTGAGTACCGCCCAAAGCTCGAGGCTAAGCATTACATGTGAGTGTTACCAAAGGCACTCTACCTCCTCTCAAGAGCCAGCCCACTGTTTCCCTCAGGGCTAAGGACTCTGAGAGGAGTACCGAGGCAGGGAGCTGTTTTTAGGAAGCTATGTTCAGCACCATAGCTTCCTCCTCCTGGGTTTTACGGCAGCTTCCCCTGCGTCTCCTCCCTTCTCCTCCTCGGTGGCCAATAGGATCGCTTCTTCTCGCGGCCAATCAGGTAACAGGTCTCAGGATCCGCTTCCTGATTAGCCGGGAGGAGAATCAGGAAGACGATAGCGAATATTAATTTGCTATTGTCACAAAACTGGGTGGGCTCATCCTTTTTTGAAGCCAATTAGAGCCTTAGACTCTATTCATGATTAGGGGCCGGGTACATGGATTAGGAGCCACCCTACTGGCCCTATCCCACCAGCCTACTTACCTTTTTCCCAGCTTCTGTATTGCAGAGGGTGATTTCACCATCCTTCTACTGGGTAGACCAAATCCAGTGAGCTGATGCTCCAGTATAGTGCAGGAATGACTTCTCGTGAGATCTGGGCTACATAACATTTCTCAGGTTCTCATCGGGAGAATAGTGGGTGATGCCACCACTGCCTAGATGCCATGGGGGACTGTATATATTCTAATTTTTCTTCCCACAGGTACATCTTTGCAATACTGTTATACAGCAGAAATTAAAGGGCAGGAGACCCTGATCTAATGTGTAGATCTTGTTATTTTACTGTGAATTTGGCTTAAAAAATCCCAGATTCTGCATTTTTTTTTTTTATTTGAGAGTATCCAATAATTAGTGTTCCCTACCACATGCAGTGGTTCCATTGAATGCCAAAAAGACGAGCCACTGGAAAGGTGGGTATGATACCTCTTCTGAGGGAATGAGCTGGGAACACACCGCTCAAAGCCACCTGTGAGGATCTGATGAGCTGCTGCAGAGATCCGGGTGCCTGCCTGGTTCTCAGCCAGGGAAATCCAATGGAAACAAAGAAGAATGGCAACACATCCAGAATTAAAATCAAAAGAATTTATTGAAAGTCCATAAAATCAAGCGAACATGACAAATATCAATTCAAAAAAGGTGCTCAACGGGCGCGTTTCACACAGACGTTCCTACTCATCACTGATTAAACAGGTCTGTGTGAAACGCGTCCACTGAGCACCTTTTTTTGGATTGAGGTTTGTCATGTTCACTTTGATTTTATGGACTTTCAATAAACTCTTTTGATTTTACTTCTGGATGTGCCGCCATTCTTCTTTGTTTCCACATGATACTTCTATTGCAGGTCACTTTCATCTCGAGTTTTTGGGAGAAGTTGATGAGGGAGCTTAGAGAATGGTTTGGGTGATGTAGCTTGGAGCAGAGCTATGGGTAGTCTTGTATGTTATATTATTTCTAATATTTTTAGTTTGGCAATTTTACACCATTAAAGGGACTGACAGAGTGGAGTCGTGGGCACTAAACAGTTGGTAGGATAAATGAGTCTAGCAACAACATGATGGACTGAAGAGGTGATAGTCTGTGTAGAAGTAGGCCAATGAGGAGGGAGTTACAGTAGTCGAGTCACGTAATAACAAAGGAGTGAATGAGTAGCTTGGTATTGTCATTTGTATAAAAGAGGCATATTTTAGAAATGATACAGAAATGAAGGCTACAAGAATTAGATACGGTTTGAAATGGGGGACTGGAAGGAGAGGACAGAGTGCAGTATTTCACCAAGCACCCTGGTATGAAGATGGGGGCGATACTGAGAGTTAGTTATGAACTTCAATGGAAAAGTCAGGTGAGGAGGCACATTGGGGAAGAAATATTATGAACTCAGTTTTGGAAAGATTGAGTTTTAGAAAACATCCATACTGTTATGTTGGTTAGTAGTATAATAAAAATCAGGATTTGGTAGTACTAATACTCGTGTAATCTCATATTCCACCAATTTACTCATTTTAAAACAAAGTCTTTCTTCAGCAGTGCAGAGTCAGTGATGGACAGAAACCCAGAGCGGCCAGTCATTATACATTTTCATCAGCATAGAGTAGGCAGACTAATGAAAACTGTGGATGCTTTTTATATGTATGTGTCTTTGATCTGAAGTATCAGCTGCTCTTTTGTATTTTAAGTGTGCTGATAGTATTATTGATGTATATATATATATATATATATATATATATATATATATATATATATATATATATATATATATATATATATATATATATATTTTTTTTTTTTTTTTTTAATGAAAGCTGTAAGATAGGCCACAAGTGGTAGATGATCAAGCAATAGTGAGAGCTACAAAATCTTTACATATCCGTTATTATACAACTGTGCATACATACTACGGTATTATAGTTCTCTAAATATTACCTTTACAATGCAAGAAACAGGCTCTTTAGCACCACCTGTTGACCATGATGATGTACACATCCAGCTCTGGTTGGTTTGATCTATATTTATATCAAGCCGATCATTTTTTAATATCACAGATAGGGGTTGCTAATGTATACAGGATTATATGCAGAAGGTAGCCATGGTCAGATATTGTTGACTGTTTATTAAAACCTGTCACATGTGAGGCAGGATGAGTGTTGTAAAGACCCCACTGCAGGAATAACCTTTAGGGTATGTGCACACTAGATCCACAGGTTTGTTTTAGTATGTTTTTTTAATTAAAGCAAAAAATGCTCCCTGTAATAGAAGACTAAAGGTGTACTCATAACAGGCATGGCTGCCTTGTAGAGTGCCCAAGTATGATTGTCCCCACTTCCTCTCTGGTCTGAGCTCGCATTGTGCTGGGCCTGTGCATGCTTATTTCATCATCTTTGCAGCCAGACCACAATGATCCCTGCTTTTGTGGTCTGTAAGTGCTCAGTGATCAATGAGAGATTCATGCTTGGGCATGGTTAGCGATCACACCTAGGCGTACTGTGCCAAGGTCTATGTGAACCATGACCCAAAACAACCCATTCCAGGCGATCTGCGGCAAGATTTACTGAACTGTGCCTGAGCTCTGTACAAAAGCAAAAACACTACACAAACTAACCAGGCTTACAATTCACCTGTGAGTACACCCTTACTGCCCGGCCCCCTCCTAAACACTGTAGTTCCATCCAGAGGCCACTATCTCACTGCAGGATACAGAGTGGATCTACAGCGGGCAATGGGGAACCAGATATCCAGCACACCTAGAAGTGTGTCAGAGGGAGAAGGTTCTACTGCAGTGGTAACATTTCAAGATAGTGGAAATTTCTGAACAGGTAAGTATTACAAGTGTTCAGGCTGGGAGAAGGAGAGTAAAGGAAAGCTCAGGGATGTTGCAATTAATTTTTCTTTGCCCAATAATAGACTCGGGGCATCCTGGACCATGCTTTAGCTACAGTATTGCCTGCAGTGTAGATTGCAGAATCTGGCTATGCAATGTGGCAGGAGTGACAAACTTTACTGGCTGAAGTGGATTAAAACGCCTTTAGAAAGTAAAACTATTTACATACAGTATAATATTCAGTATTAACATTTCCTTTATATAAATATACAGAGAGCATTTACAAATCTTTTTTTGAAATGCAGTCTCAAAAATACAGAGCTGTAAACAATTAAACATATAAAAATTACTTTCATGTAAACATCATAACAATTTAAAAAGTAGTTAACTCAAAATGTACTGCAGATTCGCTTTAAAGCACTTTATAAAATATACTAAAGAGCTTTTGGTTATGTTTGCACATTATGATGTGGTCCAAGAGACAGACTTTTCCCCTGTGTAAGAGAGAACTTCCTGTCATGGCATGGAAATTTATAGTTGATCGTTTTAAAAGTTACAGGATACTATTCCAAGTTTTATGACTTTTGACCATAATGGGGTTACATTTTGTTGTTTTACTAGCTAGAAAAGTTACATAATCTTTCTGGTTGCAATGTATTGGGCTGTCGTTTCTTCTGTACACTTTGTAAATATCTTCAATATGAATGATTTAATTCCTGCATTAACAGAGTCACTTTAGCTAGAAGGTATTAAAGCACTGTCCTCCCCCAGCAATATCCTATCTCCAGTATCATTCAACCTGTCCTCTTCGCTTATTCCCAAGACTTTCTTCCACCGGACACCCTCATCACCTCCTCCCATTCTCACTTCCAGGACTTCTCCAGAGCTTCTCCCATCTTCTGGAACTCTCTGCTTCAATCTGTCTACCTATCTCCTACTCTGTCCACATTTAGTTGATCCCTGAAAAGTCATCTCTTCATGGAAGCCTATTCTGCCTCCACCAATAAAACTGTTCTACTGCCTTCCCAATCAGCTCATCCTTCAAAGTCATTACCTTTAGTGCCACGTGCCCCTACATCTTAGATTGTGAGCTCCCATGAGCAGGACCCTTCTAATCCTCTTGTATTGAATTGTTTTGTAATTGCGCTGTCTCACTTTTTATTCAAAAACTGCACAAACTGTTGGCACAGTTTGTAAATCTTATATTATAATGACAATAAGAATAATTCCTAAATACATACCTTTTTGGCAGGTGTCTTCAGTCTGGTCACATGATGGGGTCATCTTCCATCTCTTTTGTCCTCAGCAGTGGGTGGTTTCTAAAACCTGTAGAGTACAGTTCTAGGACATGGCACCCTTGTCAACAGCATTCTCTTGCAAACCAAAAGCAGTTTATTAATGCCGCCCCAGAGGATTTTTCACTACAATCTGAGCGCACACAAAGAGGGCTGAATAATGCTGGGTGTCATTCAATATAGAAGAAGACTGGGTGCTGGACATTGGTGCACCAAGTCTTTGGAGGAAAATACCAGAGATAGGGTGGATTTTGGAGCCTTAACAATGCCATGCTTGTCCATCTGTCAGACCTAACGCTCAGAAAAGGGGTGTTTTTTAGGGGTCTGAACTGCCTGCCACGTCTGAGTAGGCTTTTAGAGGCAGAAAGAGGCCAGCATATTTGACCTTATATTTTAAAACCTGCTTTGTTTGAGGATCACTGAGAAATTTCAGTAATCTCCACTTTGGAGTTGATGTGGTTGTTCTGATTTTCTGTCTTTAAGTGGAACTCTGGCATTTTATAGATGTCTATATTTGCATGCTTGTTCCAGGTCAGTGACTTTAAGTACTGAAGTTATTATATTAGAATGGCAGCCAATTAACTTGCATTTTTATAAAGAAAGGTCAACAAAGTTAACCTCTTTACTTCCTCATTATAAATTTCCTTAAAAGCTGACTTCCTTCACCTTGTTTGACATTTCATTAAAGGATGAACTTTTGGTAGATACTGGCAAGGTTTAATATTTCTTACAAACTCAACACTTGCATTTCCAGCTCCACCCTCCTGATTTGGCCAGTACAAAATGATACCATTCCAGAAGAATTTTTTGTTTAGTTTACATTGCAAGGAATATAGATTTTGAGATCTCCCTACTAAATGCATAGGGGGGTGCAGCCTACAAGCAGCCTTAACATCAGTTTTGGTAGACTGATCCATTAAACTCATTGTATGTAACCATGTGACCACAGATCATTATTGTTCGATCTCTTGTCATGCAGGGAGAAGTTGGACCAGCAGGCCCATCTGGACCACCAGGGATTCCTGGTCCTCAGGTATTATAATACAATATCTATATCTGATAATGTAGGGTTATGCCAACAAAAAAAAATAAAATATTATTTTCCCTTTTAGGGCCTTCCAGGAATAATGGGACAACTTGGACTGAAAGGTGATAAGGTGATCTAAATATTTCTATTATAAAAGTGACATATTATTACACATTAAACTCACACTCGTAAAGTTAATCACATTTGTTGAAAGAATAATTAACAACAAAGCCTTTTTGGTATGACAGACTTGGCAGAAGTTTGGAATTTTAATTCTATTTAATTCTTGAGAATTTATACAGATATTGCTGCCAGAGAACCTGCAGAAGTGTTGTTGTTATATTATGACTTACAATGATATATTATGTAGGGTGAAGTTGGATTCTCAGGTGAACCAGGAGAGTCTGGCTATCCAGGAGATAAGGTAGGTCATGCATAACAAATTAACATTAAAATTATGTTTCTGATGAAAGCTCTGTCAAAATATAATAGCCTTGGACTTAGAGCTGGCCACAATATTCCAAACAGCATCCAAAGCACCTGCTGTAATACCTTTTGGCATCAAACTGTGATTTCAGAGATGCAGTTTGACACCCAGTATATCAACAGAGATGAATGGGGCACATAATGGACATGCTGATGAATGCAATCCATTGGGTTTCAAGACATTGCTCCAAATAATGTGGTTTAATGCTCATTTGCTCAAGCTCTTAGGGACAGAGTTTGCATAGCAAATATGTTCTTCCCATGTAGGTCTGATACCTCCACATATGAATTAACAGAATTCTGTACAGACACTATATGTTTATGGGATTCAGGTGTAGGTACCTTTTGAGCAGAGATTAATGTGGAGAACTCTGTAGAATATGTGGATACATAGAAAAATATGGGTTCACATGCCTTTTATTCTGAGGTTTTAAAAAGAAGTCCCTAAAATACTTGTCTTACATAAAGAGCCCTAGGGCCATCCTTAAGGGAATTTATAAAACCAAATTCTTTTGATGTCAGCATTCTGACTTCTAATCTCAGAATTATTACTTTAAAACTCAAAATTGTAACTTTGAAAATTAGAATTCAGACTTTAACCTCAGAATTCTGCCTTTAATCACCAAATTCTGAGTTTTTGTATTAAGTCAGAATGCTAAGATAATAAAGTCATAAGTCGGAGTTTTAATCTCAGAATTCTAACATTTAAATTTAAAGTTTTGACATTATTACCTCAGCATTCTGATAAAAAAAGTGAGAATTTAGTAGGTAAAGGCATAATTGTGAGGAGGTTAAAGTCTAAATTCATAGTTACAATTCTGAGTTTTAAAGTCAGAATTCTCAGATTAAACTTTTTTTAAATGATTTTTAAAGTTAAAGCTTTGAGATTAAAAGTCAGAATTCAATTTCATAAATTTTCTTTAGGCTAGCCCCAGGACTCTTTATGTAAGACTTTATTTTGGGGACTGCAAACTGGCTTTATTAGACATTTTTCTTCCCATCTTCTGTGATCTACTTAGAGTTGAAATTGAAAAGAAAGACACACATACCTAAATTAAAATATCAGTCCCACACTGTTTCTCGTGCCCTCATTTCATAGGTGTCAAAAGAAGCCAATAAAATATTTTTCTTCCAGAAAATGTTTCTCTATGTGGACGAGCCCTGGAGCCATTCTAAAGGAAATTTATGAAACAAAATTCTGACTTTTAATCTCAAAATTCCAATATTAAAACTTAGAACTCAATATTAAAACTTCAGAACTTTTAATCTCAAAATTCTGGTTGTTAATCTGAGAATTTTGATATTGCAAATCACAAGTGTAACTTCTAAACTTAGAGTTCTGACTTTAAATTCAGAATTCTGCCTTTAATCAGAAAATTCTGAGGTTTTTATTAAAGTGGTTGTACACCCTGTACAACCACTTTTACCTACAGGTAAGCCTATATTAAGGCTTACCTGTAGGTGCTGGAAATATCTCCTAAACCTCCATGGTTTAGGAGATATTTACAATAAAGCCATGTGCCAATGTCTACGGCACATGCGCACTTTAGAAAGGGCAGATCGTGCTGTTTCTAAAGGGGTCATGCCGTGACTGGCGGCTCCCGCACGCATGCACGTGAGTGACGTCACGCGACTCCGGCCCTGGAAGGAAGAGGGGTGAAGATGGATGCTCGCTGCTAGTGGAGACATCGCAGGCTTTGGTTTCCGGTAAGTGACACATAATGGGTTTACTTCCTCTTTAAGCCAAAATGCTGAGATAAAAATTCTGAATTCTGAATTTTAATCTCAGAATTCTAACCTTAAAGTGTTACTAAACCTAAAAACGTTTTTTTACCTTAATGCTTTGCTTGGATTAAGGTAAAGAAAAAATTCTGTGTCTCTGTGCCCCCCCTTCCCTGTGTGAAGGGGAAGAGAGGGGAGAGAGGGGGGAAGGCCATGGTCTACTTTGAGTGGAAAAAATGTCAGACTTTCTACTTCCTGCCGCATTCACCTACAGAGAAAATGAACTGCAGTTACAAAACTCGAGTACTTAGAGCATAAAGGATTTGTTTCATTGTTAAAATCGATCTTAGTACACATACAAATCTCTGTGACACTACGTTCATTCAAATTCTTATTATTTTATCACGTTTTATCACGTTTCTTATGATATTATCTGAAATTAAAATGTATATATATATATATATATATATATATATATATATATATATATATATATATATATATATATTGTCTTCTTCTTGACTCTTTATTTTTCTCAACAGGGAGTGATAGGTTTGCCAGGGCCACCAGGACCGAAAGGAAAACAAGGACCCCCGGTATGTCAGCCTGTTTTAGTTTACAAGTAAGATCAACAATAAGAATGCTAATCAGAATGTTTTTATGTAGAGTTGAGGTTTTACTTGGTGTTAGCTCATAGAAATCTCATTCAGCAATTTGTGAGAGAACTGCGGATGAAGAACTTATATTTATAAAATACAAAGAACAGGGTTCTCCCTTATGGGATTTTAATGGCCCCAGTGGTGATATAACAACCACAAACAAAATACGTATTATATATACAAAATAGACATTTATTATGCTATAAATGGCTACAAAAAATACATGACATACAGATACTTGCTGCAAAAAGAAGTGGCTAATATAATTACATGACAACATGACATAATTACATGACAACATGACATAATGACTGGATGTTATGAGGGTCCTGAAAGACCCCAATATAGAATGCAGGCTTCATATCCAACACGTTTCAGAAATTACTTCCTTCTTCAGTGGTGTATCAATAAATGCAGACATTAATACTATAAATGCAAATAGATAAGGTTTAAACCAATCCACCACTGGGGCCATTAAAATCCCATAAGAGGGGACCCTGTTCTTTGTATTTTGTACACAGGGATGTTGGCCCACACTCAGTCCTCTCTATCTCAGCTCTCTCTGTATTATTTTTATTTATTATATTTATAAAAGAACTGTGCTGTCAACTAAGTGAACATCTTATCAAAATAAGACATTTGGGGAACTAAAGACTGAATATCAGAGTCTATAACACCCTATGGAGGCAGGCACTTAAAAAACTGCAGTGGGGAGGAAGTAGTTTAGTCTGTACAATTGAAACAGCTGTCAATGGATGCCTTGCTCTTCTTTTTAGAGGCAACTCAGTTATCAGTAGCAGATATATGTACCTGGGCAGAGAAACACTTTAATGTTTTGAAGTGAATCTGTGACCAAGTTACAGATATTCAAGTATTTTACATATTCCTAAAGACTCAAGGATGGGGAGCAGGGTGAGCTGAGCTGCCGAGTCACTGCTTAAAAGAGGGGAGTTGGGTGAGCTGAGCTGCTGCAAGAACAACTTGGATGTCATCAGTGCTTCTGCTGTGAAATTATCTAATGGATTTCTCCACAGCACCTGCAGTTACAGAGGACAGTGGAGGCTTGTTTTAACATTCATGGGCTACTTGTTATGCCGCGTACACACGAGCGGACTTTACGGCAGACTTTGCCCGGCGGACGGGATTTGGTCGGACAATTCGATCGTGTGTGGGCTCCAGCGGACTTTGTTTTCTCAAAAGTTGGACGGACTTAGATTTGAAACATGTTTTAAATTGATCAGTCGAACTCGAGTCCGGTCGAAAAGTCCGCCGTCTGTTTGCTAGTTCGACGGACAAAAAGCCACGCAAGGGCAGCTATTGGCTACTGGCTATGAACTTCCTTGTTTTAGTCCGGTCGTACGTCATCACGTACGAATTCGACGGACTTTGGTGGATTGTGTGTAGGCAAGTCCGTTCATTCAGAAAATCTGTCGTAAAGTACGTCGAAAAGTCAGCCGGGCAAAGTCTGCCGTAAAGTCTGCTTGTGTGTACGCGGCATAAGGATTATGTAAAGATGTGAATGTCTATAGCCTAGCCCCAAGTTCACTTTACTATCTCTAATAGATTCTTTTCAGAGTTGCAAGGGGTAGCACCAAAAGAGGGCAGAGATTCCTGCTAAGAAATTAAATTCTATAGCATTGTAACATGGAATGTCTTACAACTATAGACAACACTACCAGCAAGAACTGGATCATATTGCTTGTTTAAGCTACACGTTAAGGACAGAAAATACTTAATGTATGACTATATTTGAAGCTCAGGCATTATTAGTATTTAAATGCAGTTGACATTTCAATGAAAGTATTTGATGATGTATTTAGGGTCAGTGTTAAGCCCCAATAACTAACAGAGCAAGTTTATTTATGAAGTGAGAGAGAATTCCTAATATAAAGAGAGGATTGGAGAAAATATTTAAAAGGGGATTTCTATTTTCATTCATTGGGAATGAAAATGGAAACGTGTTCTGTAAAGAGGCCACTTATGTCTTACAATGGGAGTTTAGACATCTTACCACGTTAGTCAGCAGTGTTTGGTCAAATGAAAAACAAAACGTGTAGCGCTAAAAAGGAACGAAAGGAGAATAAGGCACCTACACACTAATAAGGTATGGAGCCAGTGTCCTGCAAACAACTAAACTCAAACACAGTTGAATTTCTCACATTATATATGAATCCAAATACAATACAGAGTCCATGGGTAAGAAACTAAATGGAATACTGCTTGTGAGTGATATGTGAACCACCTTCACCAGCGTAAGGTCCTATAGTCTCTAAATCGATGCTAAACACCAGATTAAAATTAAAGTTCCAGAATGGATGATGTATGGATGAATCAGCTCTAAAACATCACACCACAGTGTCTTCACACACGTGCAAATCACTCAAACGGTAAAGTTGGTAAAGTTGGAGGCTTACCGGAGGGTTTGAACCCAAAACAGTGTATACTGTGAGGGTCAAACCAGCTTTTATTGCATAGTGGCAATGGTGGGAAGACCTTGGCAGCGTGAAGGGATCACAAGGGGTTCATAAAGATGTATCTTCTCCAATCATAAAAGAGGATCTCCCCGTATGTGGCTCATAGAGAATATAAAAAAGGCCACATAGTGTGATACCATAAAAACCGTGGTTTATTTAAAAGGAAATACACTTACATGATAAAGTTGATAAAAAAGCACTTGTACATAAAAGAAGGCAGCAGTGGAGTCCTCCCGACGCGTTTCGTCTGAGTAGACTTCGTCCTGGGGTACCCTCCACTGCAGCCTGACTCCTTAATATAGGAACTGTAATCGTCTTGAAGTGACTCCAGCCCATTCAATTGGTAAATTGGCACTTCCGGGTTTGCAAGATGGCGGACCCGCGTGCGTTCCAGGCCTCCCTTTGGTAGGTGTGCTGTGCGTTTCACCCCCCAGTATTGTGGCCTAGTGATCCCCGTGTATATATCTTTGAAGCGGTTCCTATTTCCAAGACATGTAAAGGTCATATGGATATAGGTAACCCCCAGTGTATGTGGTTTTTACAACCTTAGTCCGTTCACGATGTATGCGGAGACACATCCCGCTCGATCTCGCGACATGACGCTGTACCGTCATGACGCGAAGGCGGAAATATGTGTCCATGGGTCCCGGAGTTTGCGTTCCAGCTATGATTAGCCGGAAACGCTCAATGCACCAAATCCCGGTGAATCTCGCGACATGACGCGGTGACGTCACGTCGCGAAAGCGGAAGTATACTACCTCACGAAACAGGGTTTGCGTTCCAGCAATGGTTAGCCGGAAGCCCTCCAAATGACACCAAATAAAGAATAGCCAGTATCGGACTGCTTGCGTCCCACTTTAAAAGTGGCAACTAAAACGAGCGTTCCACAGAGTGTCAAAGGGATATTAAAAGCAAAATGAGGCATACATCCATACATCTACATGGTTATTCGTAGAAGCACTTGTTACTATAATGTTCAATTAGAATGGTTTATGAGAATCGATAATAAATAATCAAGAAAGGTTTGTCTACATATATATAAGTATGAGTTCTATGTACTCATACAAAGGGGTTTAGATAAACTTCATGGTTATGTCTGATCATATATATAGTTATGAATGGCGAAAAGGTGTGTATGTATAGAACCCATAAACCAGATTATTAAGGGGAACTGAATGAACTGGATTCACTTGCGTCTACATAGTTAGCATCTATAGCCTCTATGATGGCCCTCTGGTGTAAAACATAATTAGATGAACTGGATTCATTCGCGTCTACATAATAAACACTTATAACCTCTATGGTAGCCATCTGATGTGGAACATACTCAAAACTATTTTCTGTAGATACAACAGTGAACCGTGCATAATGACCCCATAAGTTGTCAACTTCATGATTCATCCAAGAAAGCGTTGACATCTATCTCTACATTGAGCCCAAGAGGAGAGAAAGTCTGTAACTCATAAGCCCAAAACATTTCCAGGCGGGATACTCCTCTTGTTTTTGCACCCCCTCTCCATGGTGGTGTATATTTGTCAATAATGACAAACTGTGATCCATCAAGATTACCGCCATGGAACTCTTTATAGTGTCTTGGGACCGTATGTTTCGGGTCCCTGCTTTTAATTAAGGCGATATGTTCACCCACCCTGATCGAAAATGTCCTAGTAGTACGACCTATATACTGTTTCTTGCAGGGGCAAGTAATGAGATACACTACAAATTTCGTACTGCAAGTGCAGAATGGTTTTATAGTGTATCTCCTTCCCGTGGTGGTAGAAGTAAACTCTGTCACTTTACGTGCTCTGACAGCATTGTGTTGACATACTATACACTTCCTGCAAGGAAAGAAACCGGTCCAGTCATGAAAGAAGGAGGGGCGGGTGGGGGGGTTTACGATGTTAGGGGCTATCCGACCTTTTAGTGATGGAGCACCTCTGAAGATAACATTGGCTTCTTCTGGGATAAGTGGTCCCAGAACATTGTCTTGTTTGAGGACACCCCAATGCTTTTTCAAAATGTTTTTAATTTGTCTGTGTTGTGTTGAAAAGGCCGTCAACATGGCCCACCTAAATTTCCCGTCTGGTTCTTTCTTGGGTTTGATTTCCAATAAAGATTTCCTATCGGTATCGATAGTTCTTTGTATTTCTTGATCCAGGCCTTCATTATCATACCCCTTATCTATGAATCTAGATTTTAAGATCTTGGCCTGTTCTAGAAAAACCTCTGTGTCCGTGCAGTTCCGTCGGAGTCTCAAAAACTGGCTCCGAGGGACCGCATTTAGCCAAGAGACATGATGACAACTATCAACGGGAATAAACCCGTTGCGGTCTGTAGGCTTAAAATAAGTGCTAAATCTAAATTGCTTGTTTACTATCTCTATCTGTAAATCCAAGAAATGGATTTTTGTCTTGCTGGCTTCATACGACAAAGATATACCTCTGTCGTTTGTGTTCAAATTCCCAAAGAACTCCTCGAGTGTTTCCATGGTCCCATTCCATAGGAGGAGGATGTCGTCTATGTACTTAGTCCACAGAACCAGAGAACTGGTTTCATGGACATAGACGACATCCTCCTCCCATTTCGCCATGAATAGGTTAGCGAGACTACTACCTATTCATGGCGAAATGGGAGGAGGATGTCGTCTATGTCCATGAAACCAGTTCTCTGGTTCTGTGGACTAAGTACATAGACGACATCCTCCTCCTATGGAATGGGACCATGGAAACACTCGAGGAGTTCTTTGGGAATTTGAACACAAACGACAGAGGTATATCTTTGTCGTATGAAGCCAGCAAGACAAAAATCCATTTCTTGGATTTACAGATAGAGATAGTAAACAAGCAATTTAGATTTAGCACTTATTTTAAGCCTACAGACCGCAACGGGTTTATTCCCGTTGATAGTTGTCATCATGTCTCTTGGCTAAATGCGGTCCCTCGGAGCCAGTTTTTGAGACTCCGACGGAACTGCACGGACACAGAGGTTTTTCTAGAACAGGCCAAGATCTTAAAATCTAGATTCATAGATAAGGGGTATGATAATGAAGGCCTGGATCAAGAAATACAAAGAACTATCGATACCGATAGGAAATCTTTATTGGAAATCAAACCCAAGAAAGAACCAGACGGGAAATTTAGGTGGGCCATGTTGACGGCCTTTTCAACACAACACAGACAAATTAAAAACATTTTGAAAAAGCATTGGGGTGTCCTCAAACAAGACAATGTTCTGGGACCACTTATCCCAGAAGAAGCCAATGTTATCTTCAGAGGTGCTCCATCACTAAAAGGTCGGATAGCCCCTAACATCGTAAACCCCCCCACCCGCCCCTCCTTCTTTCATGACTGGACCGGTTTCTTTCCTTGCAGGAAGTGTATAGTATGTCAACACAATGCTGTCAGAGCACGTAAAGTGACAGAGTTTACTTCTACCACCACGGGAAGGAGATACACTATAAAACCATTCTGCACTTGCAGTACGAAATTTGTAGTGTATCTCATTACTTGCCCCTGCAAGAAACAGTATATAGGTCGTACTACTAGGACATTTTCGATCAGGGTGGGTGAACATATCGCCTTAATTAAAAGCAGGGACCCGAAACATACGGTCCCAAGACACTATAAAGAGTTCCATGGCGGTAATCTTGATGGATCACAGTTTGTCATTATTGACAAATATACACCACCATGGAGAGGGGGTGCAAAAACAAGAGGAGTATCCCGCCTGGAAATGTTTTGGGCTTATGAGTTACAGACTTTCTCTCCTCTTGGGCTCAATGTAGAGATAGATGTCAACGCTTTCTTGGATGAATCATGAAGTTGACAACTTATGGGGTCATTATGCACGGTTCACTGTTGTATCTACAGAAAATAGTTTTGAGTATGTTCCACATCAGATGGCTACCATAGAGGTTATAAGTGTTTATTATGTAGACGCGAATGAATCCAGTTCATCTAATTATGTTTTACACCAGAGGGCCATCATAGAGGCTATAGATGCTAACTATGTAGACGCAAGTGAATCCAGTTCATTCAATTCCCCTTAATAATCTGGTTTATGGGTTCTATACATACACACCTTTTCGCCATTCATAACTATATATATGATCAGACATAACCATGAAGTTTATCTAAACCCCTTTGTATGAGTACATAGATCTCATACTTATATATATGTAGACAAACCTTTCTTGATTATTTATTATCGATTCTCATAAACCATTCTAATTGAACATTATAGTAACAAGTGCCTCTACGAATAACCATGTAGATGTATGGATGTATGCCTCATTTTGCTTTTAATATCCCTTTGACACTCTGCGGAACGCTCGTTTTAGTTGCCACTTTTAAAGTGGGACGCAAGCAGTCCGATACTGGCTATTCTTTATTTGGTGTCATTTGGAGGGCTTCCGGCTAACCATTGCTGGAACGCAAACCCTGTTTCGTGAGGTAGTATACTTCCGCTTTCGCAACGTGACGTCACCGCGTCATGTCGCGAGATTCACCAGGATTTGGTGCATTGAGCGTTTCCGGCTAATCATAGCTGGAACGCAAACTCCGGGACCCATGGACACATATTTCCGCCTTCGCGTCATGACGGTACAGCGTCATGTCGCGAGATCGAGCGGGATGTGTCTCCGCATACATCGTGAACGGACTAAGGTTGTAAAAACCACATACACTGGGGGTTACCTATATCCATATGACCGTTACATGTCTTGGAAATAGGAACCGCTTCAAAGATATATACACGGGGATCACTAGGCCACAATACTGGGGGGTGGAACGCACAGCACACCTACCAAAGGGAGGCCTGGAACGCACGCGGGTCCGCCATCTTGCGAACCCGGAAGTGCCAATTTACCAATTGAATGGGCTGGAGTCACTTCAAGACGATTACAGTTCCTATATTAAGGAGTCAGGCTGCAGTGGAGGGTACCCCAGGACGAAGTCTACTCAGACGAAACGCATCGGGAGGACTCCACTGCTGCCTTCTTTTATGTACAAGCGCTTTTTTATCAACTTTATCATGTAAGTGTATTTCCTTTTAAATAAACCACGGTTTTTATGGTATCACACTATGTGGCCTTTTTTATATTCTCTATGAGCCACATACGGGGAGATCCTCTGTTATGATTGGAGAAGATACATCTTTATGAACCCCTTGTGATCCCTTCACGCTGCCAAGGTCTTCCCACCATTGCCACTATGCAATAAAAGCTGGTTTGACCCTCACAGTATACACTGTTTTGGGTTCAAACCCTCCGGTAAGCCTCCAACTTTACCAACTTTACCGTTTGAGTGATTTGCACGTGTGTGAAGACACTGTGGTGTGATGTTTTAGAGCTGATTCATCCATACATCATCCATTCTGGAACTTTAATTTTAATCTGGTGTTTAGCATCGATTTAGAGACTATAGGACCTTACGCTGGTGAAGGTGGTTCACATATCACTCACAAGCAGTATTCCATTTAGTTTCTTACCCATGGACTCTGTATTGTATTTGGATTCATATATAATGTGAGAAATTCAACTGTGTTTGAGTTTAGTTGTTTGCAGGACACTGGCTCCATACCTTATTAGTGTGTAGGTGCCTTATTCTCCTTTCGTTCCTTTTTAGCGCTACACGTTTTGTTTTTCATTTGATATATGTGCAATTTTCTAGTGCTGTGTTAGCGGCTTAATATTATTCGTGAGTAAGCGCAAATTTGCCATTTGGGTAGCAGTGTTTGGTCCACCGGAGGCCAGCACAAAAGAGCTGGAGCTGCTCAGTTGTTTTTTTATACTCACAGTTTTTACAGATTTGATCATTATACGGTGATATAGAAAGGCACGTGGGTACCATAGCTTTTCACTTAGCTTAGTGAATGAGGTTAAGCTAACTGACAATTATGCACAGCTTCACCTTATTCACTTTTAAAAAGTAAGCATGATCTACTCCTTTAGTAAACCAACCCCTTTTTGTCTGTGTTGTTGCTCTGAAGGTTTCCCTTTAGAAGAGGAGCACCCTGAATAATTCAGGCATCCCCAAAATGGAACCCCAGTAAAGGGTCAAAATCTGTGAAAGGGAGGTAGGGGGGAGAGTGAAAATTCTCAGCGATCAGTTTGTCAAATTTTCAGTTAATCAGATATTTAACTAATTTGTCGAGGCAGGTTTAGTTTACCATTTTTTCGGTAGATGTTAGAAGGTTAAACCACCTAATTGTCCATTTTCAGAATGTTTATTGTTTCCAGGTCAGGCATTCTTAAAAAGTGGTTCCACTTAAACTATTTTTTTTAATGTATTTTATGTTGTAGCAAATTGCAACATAAGATTATTAAATCTCAGGATGGGAGGGGATATGTGTAAAGCTGATTATTCTTAATTACCTGCTAAAGTTCACTTAGCAAGTGGCCCTGTCGGCAACCTCCTCAATTTCATTCAAAATTGTATGGAAAATTGTTGGCCTACAGCGACTGTATCCTGCGGGATGAACAAACAAACATTACCCAAGCTGGGATAGGTATCGAAGAGATCTTATCTTTAAAGTTCCTAGGAGATCAAGGGATGGGTCCCCTGATGTTATTGTACTTACCCTTCAATTATGGCTGTTAAGTACTCACCCTTCAATGTGTGGGTGCTTTCAAATATAACTGTATCATATTTCTAACACGATCATTATTAACATACATATTTTTTTTTTCAGGGAAAAATTGGCGATCGAGGACCACAGGGGTTGCCAGGCCCTCCTGGACCTGAGGTAACAACAGCATTTACCAAACAAGCATAACCATTAATTGCTGTGTTTGAAATAAATTACCATTTTTAACATTTATAAATTACATTTTTAACTTTGTGTTTGTTAGGAAAAGTGATTTGTGCATTGTTTAACATGAAGAACAGTAGAGTGTCCTGTCACCAAATACACAAAAATAATATATGTATAGAAATTAGAAGGTTTAAAAAAAAAAACCTTCAATAATTAATTACTCTGCATAACAATGTTTAAGGTGACAGAAAAGAGCAATAACAGAAACACTTACTAAACTGTAATTTTGAAAGCCACGTTTAAGTTATTAGTATGTCACATGATCCAGCTTATAAGACAAATAATAAATAATGTGCAAAGTGCATTAAAGTGTATCTATAGCCAAAACTTTTTTGTTTTTCTTTGGATAGAGTAGGGAAAAATTACAGTAGAACTCCTGCCAGGGTTTATTGCTATCTTTTCACTAGGTAGAATAATCTTCTTTATTTGGACAAAGAAAATAAAAAATGTTACCATAGTCACCAAGACACAAAGTAATAGAAATTTCTAAGCTGTCAAAAAAAAGTGTTCACCAGAACAAGAGGTAAAGAGAAATCTTTTACTTTGGACTCCTGTCCACAAGGACAGTTGTCTTAGAGAGGGCTCATTTTAAAGATTTACTTTTAATTTCCTGATGCTTTTTTAGGACAGGAAGTGAAGGGAAATCTTTCATTTGGACAGAGAAAACAAAACATAAAAAATGATAGGGGATGTGGCTGACCATCACCTTTTGTTCTTGATTATTGTCTGCCTGTTGGGCTGGTTGTCCAAAAGACTTGAAGGTATCTTAGCTACCGGATGGAACACAGACTTTTCCCTCCCAGGGTTCCTTTATATAGTCAGGCGACAGAAGTTGCCTGTTCTTATGGTCGATCGTTGTGGCCTTTTTTTTTTTTTGTCATTTGCCTTTGGATTGTACATTAATGTAGCTTCTCTTGGCCAAATGTTACTGCCTGACAAATGCCATTTTCATTTTCTATTACTAAATATATAGGTGTTTTACCCTTCTCTAGACCATCCAAAACTAAAGTATTACATTTTGGCTAAAGTCATGTTAACCCATAGCAACCAATAACCATTCTACCGATCATCGACAAATAAAAACCTAGTGGGCTATTGGATTTTTGTATTTCATTGTTGCGTTTTGAACTGGCTTGAAAAAAAAACTCTTGTAGGGTTTTGGCTACAGTTAACTCTTAATTGTTGAGCCAAAGTAACCAAAACGACATGTTTATACTTAGCGAAAAGCACTAATACCACCCATTAACCTTTGCTATGTTAGACTACATTATTAATAATGACTGATTACTGTTTACATTGGATAATCAGGAGCTTGCATTGCCTGATTAGAAAGTACACCACTCCTAAGAAAATAGGCGAAGCATACATAGAAAAACACTGTAAAAGATTTTTGATGTATGAGCGACTTTTAAAATAGTAAATTGACCATACCATGTATTTCTAGTAAAAAGTAGGGTATGGTGGAATCTCAACTAAATATATACTATACAGTATATATAATAAAATGTTAATTTTAGCTCTTTTGTTTTGTTTGGAAACAACATTTTTTCCTTTATTTTCACCTGGCGATCCTGCCAGTAACACACTTGCTTGTCCATAACATGAGAGAATGGTTCTGTAGTATTCTGTAGTAACAACAGGTATTTTTTTACTCATCTAACTGATATAACAAAATCTTCTAATGAAATATTCAACAGAACAAAAGGGAGCAAAAAGAGAAGTTTATTGTTGGGGTTTAAATACACTGTAAAAGTCATGGATCAGTATGACAGCAAGGCAGCTAGCATTTTCTGAAGGCAACATTAGCAATGGCAGCTTTCCTGTTTCCTATAAGCTAGGATTTCCTTTATTAGTTACAGGCATATACAAAGGCTTCCTCTACTTTATGTAGCTATGAAGAAGATACTAATTATTTGCAGGGGTACCCTGGCTTTATTTCTATAACATACTTACCATCTGTTTCCCTAATCCCCTCAGGTGAGTCCATTACAGTATGTATAGTAAATCCAGATCTTCCTGTCCTCATCGTGTTTTCCTACCAGATCTCCTATGTGATGAATTGTCCTGTGTGCCCCTTCTTTTGTCCTGGAGCAGGATTTGAATCCTAATGGTTTGCAAACTTCTCAAAGGAAGATTAAAATCAATACCAGACAGCTTCAGATCATCTCTGGCCATGACAATAAACTTGTTAAGTGCCTAGTGCTGACAAAATTGACAGTGATCTTGGCTGTGGCTCTTAAACGCATGGCAAAATGTACACTTGGATAAGTATTAAACATGACTGAACCTTGAGCCGGTTAAAAGTTTAATCCACTGTACATCTGAGACCCATGTCACAATTTGGAAAATGTGATTAGGGATGGAGGAGAGAGGTCAAAGTCAAATCTCTATTGAAAGCAGAGTCATCCTTCAAGCCTATACTTCAGTACAACTCAAAATTAAATAACATAGGGAATTATTGGGAACTACCATTGACTTTAAAATATCAATGTTTGATTCCTTATCTACAGGGGTATCTTAGTTGCTACAGGTTAGGACTATTACTATTAAGCACAAAATTGTTTATAAAACCTAAATATGTATATATTTTTTTTATATACTTAGGGTCTCAAACATGCTACAGTCCCCTATGCATAAATCATATTATCATTTATTATAAACTGTTGTCCATCTCATATCCATTGTCGATTATCTGCAGTTTTGAGTCCACCTATTCTGCGCTTTTGCTAGGCAGGTATTTCCAGCTTCACCCATTTCTGGCTTCCTCCATATAAGGCAAATATGTATTTGCCAGGACCGTCTCTCTCTCAAGCATTAAAGTGGAAGTTCAGTCAAATCCCCAACTACACCCAAACTTGCTCCCACCCCCATTCTAAGCCTATTCTAACTACTCTTTGAAAGGAAAGATGTCTATACATACAGTATGTCACAAAAGTGAATACAGCCCTCACTTTTTTGTAAATATTTTATTATATCTTTTTATGTGACAACACTGAAGAAATGACACTTTTCTACAATGTAAAGTAGTGAGTGTACAGCTTGTATAACAGTGTCAATTTGCTGTCCCCTCAAAATAACTCAATACACAGCCATTAATGTCTAAACCGCTGACAACAAAAGAGAGTACACCCCTAAGTGAAATGCTGCAGCTCAGTTTCAGGATCTTCGCAATCTTCTTATAGCCTAGTCCAGTGATGGCGAACCTTGGCACCCCAGATGTTTTGGAACTGCATTTTCCATGATGTTCAACTACACTGCAAAGTGCATGAGCATCATGGGAAATGTAGTTCCAAAACATCTGGGGTGCCAAGGTTCGCCATCACTGGCCTAGGCCATCTTTATGTAGAGCAACAATTCTTTTTTTCAGATCCTCAGAGAGTTCTTTGCCATGAGGTGCCATGTTGAACTTCCAGTGACCAGTATGAGAGAGTGAGAGTGATAACACCAAATTTAACACACCTGCTCCCCATTCACACCTGAGACCTTGTAACACTAACAAGTCACATGACACCGGGGAGGGAAAATGGCTAATTGGGCCCAATTTGAACATTTTCACTTAGGGGTGTACTCACTTTTGTTGCCAGCAGTTTAGACATTAATGGCTGTGTGTTGAGTTGTTTTGAAGGGACAGCAAATTTACACTGTTATAAAAGCTGTACATTCACTAATTTACATTGTAGCAACATGTCATTTCTTAAGTGTTGTCACATGAAAAGATATAATAAAATATTTTTACAAAAATGTGAGGGGTGTACTCACTTTTAAAAATGAAAAGAGGGCGCACCAACCTTGCGCATTACCCAAGTAATATTTATTAAAATCAAGAAGAAGGAAACATACTCACAAACAAGTGGATAGTAAAAGCATATTAAAGTCCACAATGGACAAACAGCAACTAGGTCACCAGGACTGTGTCCGACACGCCGGAGGACCTTCCAGATGGCTGACGCGTTTCGAGGGGAGATCCCCTCTTACTCTGAGCCCTCAGTGTTCCCATTGGATATCCCTTGACCCTTGGAGGGCAGCAAGGCCTGTGCATGTACTGGGAGCCATAGGAATTCCAGGCTTCTTCCACTGTCATCGCACCACCATTGAGCGTAGGAGATTTTGACTGTGTACTCACTTTTGTACCTATACTGAGGATGCTCCAGTTTGGTCACAAGCGGCAGCTTCAGTGTAGAGGAGGAACATCCGACAACAGATGCTCCATAATAAGCCTGTGGGTGATGTCACTGCATAGGCTCTGCAGCCGTTGATGGCGAACTCTTCTCTTCACTTAATCCAGCCGCTGGGAGCAGTGGCGTCTCCAGCTTTCATATTTAGGGAGGGCACATGGGGGTACAGGGACAAAAGTAGGGGGGCAACTATAAAATGCATATATATATATATATATATATATATGTAGAGAGAGAGAGAGATATATAGATATATATAGATATATAAATATATACTGGGGCCCTTTACTACGACCCCACAACGGCCCTTTCACATGTTCTAGTTTGAGCTCCCTTCCTACTGTATTGGGGTCCCCCAGGGCGGCAGATAACAAGATATATATGTCACCAGCATACCAAGAAAATATAAGGATCCAAAGCAGTGGGAGAACTATCAGGGTTGCAAAGGTTGTCTTGCCACCGGGCCCTGGTGTTCTGCCACTGTGGGGTTCCCCAGCCTCCTCTTGCTGTCCTGCCCCTGCTATTGACTGCTCTGGTCTGGCATCTCTTGGAATTTACAGGCTGGAGAAATCAGTCTGTTTTTTCAGTAACTGAGAGTCCTGGTGGAGTCCTTCCTGCAACTCGCTCTTCTCCCTGCCAATGAGGATGCAGGGGAAGGAGCAGATCGGACGGCCGTGGTTGTGTGAGCGCTCACATTATGCAGTGTCAGCAAGCAGAGGGAGGGGGAAGGAATCACCCACAGGAGCTGACTGGGGACTCTCTCCCTCTTAGACATTGATTTTTTGTAAAAAGAAAAAAAAAAAATATTTTTATTTTTATTGGGGGGGGGGGGGGGGGGGCACATGGGTGGTTCACAGCATAATGTTGGGGGGAGGGTCAGGCCCCCCCCCTAGGGACGCCATTGGCTAGGAGATCATTTGATCGGACCAGAGCACCTTCAGAATAGGTAAGTATAGACATCTTTCCTTTTACAGGGTAGTTAGAATAGTCTGTGGGTGGGAGCAGGTTTAGGTATAGTTAGGATTTAACTGAACTTCTGCTTCAAGAAAATATATTTTTTTTAACCCCTTCTCACATATTATCATTAATGCTATTTTTTATTCCTGTGCTCTCCTTTGTAACCACAGAGTAATGTGCAATTGAAACCACACAGCCATGTGTGCACTGAATTTAAAGAATTTTTTTATTATCTTTGGACCATACCTTTCGCAGCTCTTTAAAGTGTACGTAAAGCCAAATTTGTTTTTTAGTTCTGAATAGAAAGAGAAAGAAAGTTAACAATGTCCAGTTTTTATTGCATTCTGTGTCTCCTCAGGGTAGGTTTAGCATCTCAATTTGTCCTGGTGACCATTGGTACTGGGACAGAAAGTGATGGGAATTCCAAATGTGTATGGTTATTAGTAGAAATAGAGGGGAAACATGGGGACATTTGATTTGGCAACCACCAAGAAATTGGTAAATTTCCCTCACTTTGAAGAGATTTCCCCTCACTTGCTGTTATGTCAGAAAAAAAAACAGACAAGGGTTTTAAATCTCTCCTACTCTATACACTTAATTAAAAACCTAAATAGGCAACTCACTTTTGAAAAACACAAAAAGAACTGTTTCTTGCAAACAATTAAACCAAGAAAACAATGTAAAAGACTCAAATGAATGCGGCTCTGTAATCAGTAAAACCCCTTTCACACTGGAGGCATTTTTCAGGCGTTTTAGCGCTAAAAAGAGCATCTGTAAAGCGCCTGAAAAAAGCCTCCAATCACTCGGCTTTCACACTGGGGCGGTGCCCTTGCAGGACGTTAGAAAAAGTACGAAAAGCGCTGCTAAAATGACGGTAAAGTGCCGCTAAAACTAGCAGCGCTTTACTGCTAACGCGGCTGCGGCTAAGTGTGAAAGGGGTTTAAAGCATGATTCATTTAATTTTTTAAATAGAAGCAGTGTAAGTACCTGAATTTGACCTGGTATCCGCCTCTTGCAGTCCCTGTACAGCGGATGGCCAAGCTAGCGCGTGAGAGGAGAATGCAGCACAAGGAACCAATCAGTTCACATACTGCAACAGCGTTCTGATAGGTGGAGAGGATAGAGAGATGAGCTCATCGCTACGCTGCTTCACCCATCACTGTCCAGTCACAGGCTGGGCAGGTTCAGGATGACTAAGGCTTAGGGGAAGTGGGTTGCATGACGCTGGCCATCAGACTCTAGCATCTAGATTGAAATACTGCGGGGGGGGGGTCTCTGGATTGAAGGATAATTTTGCAGAAAATCAGTTTTTATTGTCTGTTTGTTAATCTGTTTGTTAATATTTTTTTATCTTATTTTTCACTGACATTCTGCTTTAAAAAATACCTGTCCTGCTGCCCCCAATGCTAAAGTTCACTGTAGTGAAGAGTGGAGCTTCCTAAATAATGTTCAGCATCCTCCACACTTCAGGGTGTGTTGGATTCTTGTCCCCCCTGTTCCTCTTTGTGGTTCCTTGTGTTCCTACACTACTTCTGTGTCCTGAAGTGATATAGGAGATGGGTAAAACCACAGGGTACAGTAGGGGATGTTGGCATCTGACACTTTTGGAGGTTTTTACAGTAGATTCTTTCCTTAAAGCGTTTGTTAACCCAAAAAAAAAACCTGATCCCTTAAAGCATGTTATACAGCACAGTGCTTGTACTGTGTCATTTGGCCCCCTGTATACCCTAAAAAACCTAGCTGATCCTGCCTGGCTATACCCTCCCCCCTGCAAACAGACCACGATAATCATGGCTGCTAAACCCCTGATACCGTGGTCCGTTTGCGTGATTCCGTCAGCCACAGCTCTCCTGTCTGCAGCGCTCCCTGTCTATGTCCTCTGTCCTCCTCCCCCCTCCCCGCTCATACCTGGGCCTCCAGCCCCCCCCCCCCCCTCCTGCTCCTCTCTTACCCATAATAAATCTTCTTATCCCCACTGTATCATTAGAACATCTGTCCCTGTGCCTGTGTAATGTAAAAACTCCACCGATCTGTACCTGTATAAACGGCTCCCGGCACCCAGCTGATCATCGGCTCTCTCTCTCCTCTCTCCCCCCGCCTCCCCAGCTGATGTCAGCGGGACAGCTCGGCCCCGCCCACTGCAGCTGTGAGCCAAGACAGACGAGAGGAGAGCAATCAGCTGTGCGCCCCGAGCAGGGCTTACATCGTTACAGATCGGTGGATTTTTTTATATTACACAAGCACCAGGGACACATGTTCTTATGATACAGAGGGAATAGGAAGATTATATTACAGTGGCTTAACTACCACTTTAAAGACAGTGGAGTACGGGCAGCAACACAGGTAAGGGTTCTTTTTGTTTTTTTACTGTCAAATTGCTATAATTTACCTGTTTAGGTAAGTCTAGGTTTACACTGAATTTCCTGCTAACTTCAAATCAAGCAACCTTCAAACTAACTTCTATGTTAGACCAATTTATATCTGTAAATACTGCTAAATTTCCTGCATTTAAGTCCATGTGTCAACACTGTGACAATTGAGAAGATGTGATATGACAGAAGATAACATTTCATTAAGAGCCCTTGCACACTGGGGCGGCGTCGGCGGTAAAACGCCGCTATTATTAGCTTTACCGTCGGTCTGCGGCCGCTAGCGGGGCGGTTTTACCCCCCGCTAGCGGGCGAGAAAGGGTTAAATACCACCGCAAAGCGCCTCTGCAGAGGCGCTTTGCCAGCGGTAAAGCCGCGCCGTCCCATTGATTTCAATGGGCAGGAGCGGTAAAGGAGCGGTATACACACCGCTCCTTCACCGCTCCGAAGATGCTGCTGGCAGGACTTTTTTTACCGTCCTGCCAGCGCATCGCTCCAGTGTGCAAGGCCTCGGGGCTTTCACACTGGAATGCAAGGAGCGGCACTTTCGGGTCGGTTTTCAGGCGCTATTATTAGCGCAATAGCGCCTGCAAACCGCCCCAGTGTGCAAGGGCTCTTATCCCTACACATGTTAAACATGTTTACATCATCCTAGTTTACCGATTTCCAAATATCATTATTGCAAACAGTCCAGTTTCCCATTCCACCCCTTGTCATCTTATTTATTATCACACTGAGAAAGTTGGTGTTGGCTTAACAGATTGGCCGTAGATACCAGGACTTATTTTATTTCCCAGGCACTTTTCTCACAGCACAAATTAAACATTACAGATATACTTGCAATATTATTATATGTCTAATAGTGTTCCAATCATGAATTCCAAGACAAGCAGAGTGTTGGCCTGTGGCAGGTTACATAAATTATATAAACACTTGTGCGCACTAATAAAGTTATTAGCATACACAAATATACATAATCAAATCTCCACAAATGGCTTCCAACTATATAAAAGAAGTCATGTATAAATACTCCAGTTAAACGTATATTAAGATCCAGGCAAAATAAAAATCCATTAATCATATATAGAATTGTTACTTGGGGAGTGTGGCCGCCCATGGAATGAAGGACACAGTCACAATATAATAACAAGAAAATCTGGGTTGTATGATATTCATAATTTTGACTGAACGGCATGCATAAAGTTTAATGATACAGATGGGTGCAGCCTGTCAATTCCAGTACATAGAGTTAACACTATGGGCCCTAGCAGGTGGGCGAGCTGGGAATTCAGGTGCAGGAATCTTGCCTGCCAGATTGATAAAGTTGACGTGTGATTTAGTCCACCAGGATTTACCCAAATTAGACCAGTTTTTCGTGGTGTGACCCTTTTATACCTGCTTGTTTTTGCTATTTTTCATTTCTTCAGCAACATCTTTTTTTTTTTTTAACACGAAACTTCAGCAACATCATTAATTTTCAACCATCTATTTTGATTTATTATGCACAAAATAATTATATCCTTCATAGTAGGAAAAAAATGAACTATATCTGCAATGCAGAGTCTTTTTTATTGTAGACCTAATAGAACTGCACAATTAAACGTCAAAGAATTGCGATCTCGATTCAACCCCCCTCACGATCTTAATCTAGCATTTCTACTATTCTTGTAACAAGTGCAAAGGAGTTCCCTGCTCACAGCTGTCAAAAAAAAAAAAAAAACTCATCCGGCAATGTTTATCAACAACATTGCTCAGCACTGAAAGAAGGATAAAAAGTCGTTCTGTTCTTATAGAGATCAAAGGGATGAATTTCGGTCTGCAGATGAGGTCGATTTAAAGAGGAACTGCAGTCTGCTCACATAATTTGTAATAAAAACATCTTTGCCATTCTTAAGCTTCCCTCCAAACACTTTGCATATTTTATATATACTGTGATTCTGTATTTGCCAAATATGCTGCAGAAATCTCCCTCCAGTGAGTCTGGCTGCATCCATCTCAACTGTGGGCAGCTGAAGCTGCTGCCTGTTCATTTCCTGGATTTACACAGACACAGAGGCACACCTCCAGCTCTGCAGCTCTCATTGGCCCTCTTATGACTCCCCCCCCCCCTCCTTTCCTGGCAAACTCACTGAGAGAGAGAGCTGTGTATGATGTCATAAACCTAGGCTTTTTACTGGACGAGAAACAGGAAATGGGTTGTTTAAGGTATTTACTGGCAAAAAAAAAGTTAAAACAACAAGGGCAGACATATTACTAGATGGAAAGATAAAAAAATTACTAAAGTTCTGCTTTAACCATTTAAAGCGGACCTACAGTCATTTTTTCAACTTTCCATCTATTAAATTTTCTGCCCTTGTTGTTTTAACGTTGGATAGTAAAACATTTTTTTTCTGCCAGTAAATACCTTAAACAGCCCACTTCCTGTTTCTTGTCTGATAAAAAGCCTAGGCTTATGACATCATGCACAGCTCTCTCTCTCTCACTCTCATGAGAGTTTGCCAGGAAGGGAGGGTGGCTGTGTGTCTGTATAAATCCAGGAAGTGAACAGGCAGCAGCTTCAGCTGCCCACAGTTAAAATGGATGCAGCCGGACTCAGTGGAGAGAGATTTCTGCAGCATATTTGGCAAGTACAGAATCACAGTATATATAAAATAATATGCAAAGTGGTTGGAGGGAAGCTACAGAATGGCAAAGATGTTTTTATTACAAATTAAGCCTTTTTCTGACATTTGTTGCTTACAAGTTAAATTAGTATTTTTTGCTAGAAAATAACTTAGAACCCCCAAACATTATATATATCTTTTTAGCAGAGACCCTAGAGAATAAAATAGCGGTCGTTGCAATATTGTTTGTCACACTGTATGTGTGCAGCAGTCTTTCAAACGCAATTTTTTGGGAAAAATACACTTCAGTGAATTAAAAAGAAACTAAACAGTGAAGTTGGCCACATTTTTTTTGTATAATGTGAAAGATGATGTTAAGCCGAGAATCGTGATCTTTATTCTAAGCAAAAAAAATCATGATTCTCATTTTATCCAGAATCGTGCAGCTCTAAGACCTACAAGAGGCTATTTTCTTTTCAGGAGGGTTATAGACTTGATTTGGCTGGATCATTGTATTTTACGTTAGT